>JAJPUD010003166.1:83967-113299 GCA_023553655.1 Myrmecobius fasciatus | reverse complement strand
TGTCTGTCCATCAGTTAGAGAATGGCTGAATAAGTTATGGTATATGAATGTTATAGAATATTATTGTTCTGTAAGAAACAATAAGTAGGATAATTACAGAGACACCTGGAGAGACCTACATGAATTGATGCTGAGTGAAGGGAGCAGAACCTGGAGATCATTGTACTAGGCAACAACAAGATTATAGGAAGATCAATTCTGATGGACATGGCTCTCTTCAACAGAGAAGTGATTCAGGCCAATTCCAATGGTCTTGTAATGAAGAGAGCGATCTGCACCCAGAGAGAGGACTGTGGGAACTGAGTGTGGATATAGTATTTTCACTCTTTTTTTTTTGTTGTTTGCTTGCATTTTGTTTTCTTTCTCATTTTTTTCCTTTTTGATCTGATTTTTCTTGTGCAGCAAGATAACTGTAGAAATATGTATATTGCAAATGTTTAACAAACATTGGATTACTTAACCACCTAAGGGAGGGAGTGGGGAAATGAGGGGTGGAATTTGGAACACAAGGTTTTGCAAGGGTCAATGTAGAAAAATTATCTATGGATATGTTTTGAAAATAAAAAGTTTTAATTAAAAAAAGAGAAAAAAAAGAAACTATCAGTTGGCCTGTTTTGATGGATGAGACTACATAGAAAAAGAAAATCAGACTTATCAACTACTAGTCAAATATTACATGAGACTGAAGATCAGAGGCTTTTTTTTGTGAGGAAGAGGTAACCAAGATGGAGGTTAATTCTGGGGCTAGTTTCTTCTACAGACTTAGAAATAATAATGACATCTATACCAACTGAAACCATACAACACTGCCCACTCCCTTCCAGAATGCATGAAAGATTACTTATATTATCTCCATTTCCTAACTAGGACCTACAGATAGAGCATGCCATGTGCAACATCACTTATTTTAACTCTTTTGAGTTTTATTATCACTCATTCTTAATAGGTAAAAAATGCCAGATGACCTTAAAAGAACAATGGAGATTTACTGCAGATTTCTGCTTTCTGTGCTTAGTCAGCTTTGATTGGTGACTTTTAAAAACAGAAATTCATTTAAAAACTGGAAAGACATGACTTGTAGTCAAGATCCAAATCTCTTGTGTAATGTCAGCAAAGAAGGAACTTTTGAAACCCACCTATTGGATGTTACAATAGGGAGCCCTCTCCCTAGTTTAGGGTATTAGAGCCCTTTGTCACCTAGGATCAGAGTTATCTGATGTTAAAAGGGGTTGGCTGCTACTGACACAGAGCTAGAGGGAGAAAACTGGGAAAGCAAAAGGAGAGTAGGAGGGGTAAAGAATGGGAAGACGTTAAGTACAAAGCCAGTTGGATTCATGCCCAGATTTCAGATGGAAACAGTTAATTCTTTTGCATAAGACAGTATGCCTGGGTAATTCTTGAGGGTCAGAAGATACTATAATTGAATAATACTAACAGTAGTTATAATAATAATAGCAATGATAATCTCAATAACCACACTACCATCATAACCACTCAAAATAATATTTTAAGATTTGCTGAATACTTTCTCTATAACTAACCCTTTGAAGTATATTTTAAAAGTAGTTTTATCCCTATTTTACAGATGAAAAAACTGAGATTGAAAAGTATAAATGACTTGCATAAATTCATATGTTACTAGAGTTGGGATTAAGAGTTAGCACTATTTTTTAAATTCCAAAGAAGAAAAGATAACAAAGGTGATAAAATGTTGGTGATTTTCTGATACTTAAGGCAGAGATAATCCAGAAATAGCTTTGCTCTCAGAATCTGAGATAAGAAAGGCAATGAAATTACTATATGTACCATTTTCTACCTCTAGGGTAAACTCAGACAAGTCATCTCATCTCAGATGAACTCCTGAAATGCACACATACCTTCTCTCCAGCTCCTGGCCTTTAGGGATGTTGGCTCTTAGAAACAGATTTATAATCCTAGGATCCTAGAATTTTGTTGCTGGAAGGTACCCCACAGATCATTTAGGTTGACCCTGTAATTTGTAAGGGCCAAGTTGATGTGTGGAAAATGTGAATGTTTGATCTTCAAGGACAAGGAGCTCAAGAGGTATAAATGTATTTAGGATTTCCCAGGGAAAGGGGGGAAAAATAACAAAAAAACCATAACTGAAAGAAAACTCAATAATCCAATCCCTTCATTAGACAAATGAGGAAACTGAGGCCCCAATAGAGAAGTGAAGTGACTTACTTCACCCACAGTAATTCAATTTAAATCAACAACTATGAATTACTAATATGATAGACAATGCCAGGGCTGGGACAAACAAACAAACAAACAAACAAACAATAACAAAAACAATCCCTGACCTTGAGGAGTTTACATTCTATTACAAATTAATGATATAAAAGCAATAAGGACCCAGGTTTCCTAACTTTTGGTCCCATATTCCTCCCCTCTTTCCTCCAATCCATATGACAATGTACCTTAATGGGCAGCTGGGTATCCCAGTGGATAGAGTGCTTGCCCTGGAACCAAGAGAAGCTAACTTCAAATCAGGCTTCAGAAACTTGCTAGTTGTGTGACTCTGGGAAAGTCACTTAACCCTATTTAGAGGGAACTCTATCCTTGTCAAGAAATCCTAAATGGGGTCACATAGGATGAGAGATGACTGAATAATAACAACAAATGAATCTAAATGACATAAAGGAGGAAATGTGAAATTAGAATGACTCTGGAATCAAAAAACCTACTGTCAAGACCCATTTTTAAGACTCACACTCTATGATTTTATGACGTTACTTAATTACTCTTTCTTTAGACAAGGGAGTTGGACAAGGTGACCTCTGACATCCCTTCCAGCTCCAAACCATGACTCTATGGAAGCATAGAAGACTCTTGCTGGGATTTCCATTCAAGTGAGCAAATGCATGATATTTTAACATAGAGAAAGCTAGGGTGCGTTGAGACATGAGAAAACATTAAGCACAAATGAATAGTGAGGACCATTCCTAGAGAGGGGCCTCTTATCAGAGAACAAACATCCTGGAAGCATTCTTCTCTTTAAGCTATGCTGTGTATAGCTTCTAACATTATCCTCCTGCAGCTCTGGGGGTCCCAGTACTTTCTTCATCCTTCACCCGCTTTGAAGTCAGTAGGAACTCGATGCCTTGAGGGTGGAGGAAGCTCACAATGGGGTTTTGGTTCTAATAGGATTTTAATACTCCTGTATTTTAAATAAAACCACCTAGACTATGAATTCAACAGGATACAGCTCAATAATTTGCCTTCTTTGATTTGTGAAAGATCTTTATAATATGATGCTTGGATGGAAATTATGCTTTTTAAAATAAATTGCAGTAAAAGGAGTTACTTTAATTATTTAAGTCCTGCTGAAGGGGATAAAGTCAAAGGAGGGTTAAACTACCAAAGAAGAAGAATAAGCATCTTAGATCCACCCAGCTCTAAAAGGAGCAGAATGTCCATGAACATTAAAGCAAAGCTAACATGTTGTTTTACATCTCCCTCCCCCAACCACTTAAAGACCATTGCCTCTTGATTATTGAAAATGCCTTTAATTATTCTAAGAAGGACATAAACTATAACCATATAGGCATATAGACAGTTATAAGATAATATGTGTTATAAATAAACACAATTTATTATTATGGTCTTTAATAAGGGGAAAATAGGGTAGCTTCAAAAAGTGAATATGGGTATGGTATTTATTCTTCCTTGGAGTCATTCATGATTGGATCATTGGAATTTTATTAAATTTCCTGGAATCTATCTAACCTGTACCCAGGACTCTATATATGTTTCACAATTACTGTGATGGTGATGGGATTATTAATATCATTATTTTTTATTGTAACAGCTGTAGTAGTAGAAGTAATAGTAGTAGTATACCATTATCATTCATTTTAGTCCATTGGAAAATCTGTGGTAAGAGGGAGATCTGTGGGAGAGGGGGGTCCTGGGAGGTGTGGCTGGCAGCTGATGCCTACCACTCACATGTCCCCAGGCTGGGGTTCCTGGGACCCAAATCTCTGACCCTCAGTCAGGAAAGAACAGTAGTACTGACCTTCTGTTCTTTGCATATGCAAACATGCAAATGAGATCTTCTGTTCTTTCCCCTTCTTCCCTGGGCACTCCAAAGCCTGCTGAGAGTGGCCAATCAGATTCAATCTAGGCAAAGCCTAAGACTTTTTAATACATGATTGTGTGAAAATGGGAATCTTGACTTCCTGCTAAATCCACTAGTTCTTTACCTCCATCCTTCGAAAGTTCTGCAGAGGTAGCTAATGGCAAACTGTGAGCTAGTCTGACCTATGATACTTTGATTGCTATCTATCCCTCACTTTCTAGGATCACACCAAGTGAAATGGTTCTCTCCCTTCCCCTTTTAATTAAAAATAAATATAAGATAATGTGGGGGTGAAGTGGGGGGTGGAGAGGCATGAGTGGTGGGGGGGATGAGGAAAGACCTCATGTAGAAAGTGATATTTGACCTGAGCTTTGAAGGGAATTAGGGATTTGAATAGGAGAGGTGAGGAGGGACTGAAATTTGGGAGGGAAAACAGTCTGTGCAAAGTCCCAGAGTTTGGAGATGATGCATCTGAAGAACAAAGAGATGGCCAGAATGACTGGATTTTAGAGTATGGGAAAGAAAAAAAATGAATGATTCAGCTTAAGAAAAAAACAGTTGGGTGCAAATTGTGAAGGGCTTCTTTAAATTGCAAACAGGAGTAACTGAATTGGCATCAGGACTGAGTCTAGTTACAGTCATTACTGTTCAGGTATGGTCTGTGATAATTCTCTGGCTTTTGGGTAAGCTGTAAGATTATTAGGACCAACTGAGATCAGTTCTGCTAGTACCCAGAAAACATTAGAAAAATGATGAGTATAGGGAAGCATTTCCCAACAGCTAGAATTGTACAAAAATGGAGGCAGTTATATGATTTCTCTCTTTTTTTATTTTTTATTTAGTTATATGATTTCTAAGGTGCCTTTGTAGTCTATGATTGGGAGGCTTTGAATGGGTGGATCCTGGACAGTTTCTTCCTTTGAGTTGGGGAGTAACAACAACAAAACATTATTTTGAGAAACTAACATTTTGTGTAAGATCTAATTCTTAAGTTTTGAAGAAGTAAAGTATTCTTTTTCCTCTTCTTCTCCCCTCTCTTCCATTTTCCACCTACCTGAAATGCTAATTGAAAATTTGAGTTCTATATCAAATTCAGGTTTTCTCTGGTTATTTGCAAAGGGCAACAAAAAGTCATTCTGTGACTTTACGCAGGTGGCACAATAATGAGAATGTTTGACTCAGAGTCAGAATTCAAATCCTTCATCAGACTTTTTTCATGTAAAACATTTGCATATAATTTTGTACAAGAAGATTCAAATAAAAGAAAAGAATGAAAAAAGTGAAAAATAGCATGCTTCTGTTTGTATTCAATCAATAGTAGTTCTTTCTCTATAGTGGGGTAGTATGCTTCATCATTAGTCCTTTGGGATTTTCTTGGATAATTGCACTGCAAAGAATAGCTAAATCATTTTCAATTCTTCATCATGCAATATTATTATTGCTATGTGCAATATTCTAGTTCTGCTTACTTCACTTTGAATCAGTTCATGTCTTTCCAAGTGTTTCTGAACTCATCTGCTTATCATTCCTTATAGCATAAAAACATTGCATCATAATCATATTCATAGTTTGTTTAGCCATTCCTCAAATGATGGGGCCCCCACACATTTATTAACTGTGTGGCACTGGATAAGTCAGTTAATCTTTCAAATACCAACTTCATAAAGTTGTTGTGAAAATCAAAAGAATTTAAAATACTTTGTAAACTTAAAAATGCGATGTACATGGTAGCTACTATGATTAGTCTATGGGTGAAATATTATGCCACTATAAAAATATTCATAAAACATCTTTTGTTTCAAAATCAAACTTGCTTTATATGTCCAAGTCCACGGGATTATAAATAAAAAACCAGGAGGCTCCTCAGAGTTCTCAGAAGCTATTCTCCCCACACACATCTCAATTTTACATATGACTTATTGCCTAGGAGGCCTTTTTCAAGGAAAGGTGATCCTATTCTTGACTTATATACAGTCTAGATTCATTTTGAGGTTGGCTTGACATCTAAAAGGGAGAATTAAGCTTTTCTTGAACTCTGTTTCATTATGATTCCACTCTGTAAATCTTAGGTGTCATTCATGTCTAGAACCTTCCTAACAGGAAATAAAAGGTTTCTTTCTATAAATATACCAATATACAAAGGAGATATATAGTAATGAACAAAGATTTCTGTACCACAAAAGAAATACCTTAAATTGACATTTTTTTAATCTATAAGATCACAAAATAGAAACAGATAGTAGAATGAAAAATTATAATATCTGCTTGAAATTATTTGTATTGTGAGTGGATATTCACTTATAGGAGAAACAAAATTATAATAATTATTTTTCCACTTAATGATATTATATATTTTTAATTACATTTAAAGGTAGTGTTTGATATTCATTTGTGAAAGATTTTGAGTTCTGAATTTTTCTCCATTTATATTTCACCCTTCCTAAGAGCAAGCAATTTGTTATGTTATACATGTACAATCATGTTAAAAACATTTCCACATTAGCACATTGTGAAAGAAGAATCAGAACAAAAGGAAAAAACCACAAGAAAGAAAAAGAAGGTGAAAATTGCATGCTTCCATCTGTATTTAGGCTTCATAGTTCTTTCTCTGGATGTGGAAAGTATAATTGGGAATTGTCTTGGATATTATATTGCTGAGAAGAGCTAAGTACATCATAGTTTATTAATGCACAATGTTGTTACTGTATACAATGTTTTCCTGGGTCTGCTTAGTTTACTCAATATAAGTTCATGTGTTTCCAGGTTTTTTTTTAAATCTTCCTGCTTATCATTTCTTATAGCACAATAGTATTCCATTACATTTAAAAACCACAAGTAGTTCAGCCATTACCCAATTATTGGGCATATCCTCAATTTTCAGTTCTTTGCCACGACAAAAAAGAGATGTTACAAACTTTTTTTTAGATATGTGGGTCTTGTTGGGAAAACTGGAAAAAGTGTGGAAGAAACCAGATATAGACCAACATCTCACACAGTGTACCAAGATAAAAATGGGTACATAATTCAGACATAAAGTATCATACTATAAGCAAATTAGGAGAATAAGAAATAGTTTGCCTGTCAGAACTATGGGGAAGAGAATTTATGATCAGACGAGATAAAATTATTATGAAATACAAAATGGATAATTTTGGTTACATTAAATTAAAAGAATTTTGCACCAACAAAACCAGTGCAACCAAGATTAGAAAGAAAGTTGAAAACTGGGAAATAGTCTTTATAACAAGTGTTTCTGATAAAAGACTCCTTTTATTTATTTATTTTTTTGCTAAGGCCCAGGGTCACACAGCTAAGAAGTATTAAGTGTCTGAGGCTGGATTTGAATTCAGGTTCTCCTGACTTCAGGGCCAGTGTTCTATCCACTATTCTTTCTTTCTTTCTTTTTAAATTAAAGCTTTTTAATTTTCAAAATATATGCATGGATAATTTTTCAACATTAACCCTTGCAAAACCTTGTGTTCCAATTTTTCCTCCTGGCAAGTAATCTAACATATGTTGAACATGGTAAAAAAAATGCTAAATTCAATATATGCATACACATTTATACAATTATTTTGCTGCACAAGAAAAATCAGATCAAAAAGAAAAATGGTCAAAGTATATGAACAATTTTCAGATGAAGAAATTAAAAGCATTTTTAGTCATATGAAAAGGTGTTCTAAATCATCATTGATCAGAGAAATGCAAATTAAGACAACTCCAACTCTGAAGTACTACTACACATCTCTCAGAGTGGTTAAGATGATAAGAAAAGATAATGAGAAATGTTGGAGAGAATGTGGGAAAACTGGGACACTAATACATTGTTGGTGGAATTGTGAAGTTATCCAACCATTCTGGAGAGCACTTTGGAACTATATCTAAAGGGCTATAAAAATGTGCATACCCTTTGATCCAGCAGAGTTTCTACTGGGCTTATATCCCAAAGAAATCTTAAAGGAGAGAAAGGGACCCACATGTGCAAAAATATTTGTGGCAGCCCTGTTTGTAGTGGCAGGAACCTGGAAACTGAGTGGATGCCCATTAGTTGTATTATGGTATGTGAATTTTATGAAATATTATTGTTATATAAGAAAGGATCAGCAGGATGATTTCAGAGAGACCTGGAACTAACTGATGCCAAGGGAAATGAGCAGAACCAGGAGATCATTGTACAGGGCAACAAGATTATACGATGATCAATTCTGACAAACATGGCTCTTTTCAACAATGAGATGATCCAGGCCAGTTCCAAGATCTTGTGATGGAGAGAGTAATCTACACCCAGAGAGAGGACTATGGGAACTGAGTGTGGATTGCAACTTAGCATTTTCACTCTTTTTGTTGTTGTTTGCTTGCATTTTTTTTCTCATTTTTTTCTTTTTGATCTGATTTTTCTTGTGGAGCAAGATAATTGTATAAATGTGTATGCATATATTGAATTTAGAATTTTTTTTACCATGTTCAACATATGTTAGATTACTTGCCAGGAGGAAAAATTGGAACACAAGGTTTTGCAAGGGTTAATGTTGAAAAATTATCCATGCATATATTTTGAAAATTAAAAAGCTTTAATTTAAAAAGAAAGAAAGAAAGAATAGTGGATAGAACACTGGCCCTGAAGTCAGGAGAACTTGAATTCAAATCCAGCCTCAGACACTTAACATTTCTTAGCTGTGTGACCCTGGGCCTTAGCAAAAAAAAAAAAGAAAGAAAGGAGTCCTTTCTCAGAAACATTTGTTATAAAGACTATTTCCCAGTTTTCAACTTTCTTTCTAATCTTGGTTGCACTGGTTTTGTTGGTGCAAAATTCTTGTAATTTAATGTAACCAAAATTATCCATTTTGTATTTCATAATAATCTTTATCTCTCGTCTGGTCATAAATTCTCTTCTCCATAGTTCTGACAGGTAAACTATTTCTTATTCTCCTAATTTGCTTATAGTATGATACTTTATGTCTGAATTATGTACCGATTTTTATCTTGGTTTCCATGTTGGTCTATATCTGGTTTCTGCCACACTTTTTCCAGTTTTCCCAATGGTTTTCATCAAGGAGTGAGTTCTTATCCTGGAAGCTGGAATTTGGGAGTTTATCAAACAGTAGGTTAATATAATCATTTAGTACTGTGTGTATGTAAATTATTCCACTGATCCACCACTCTTTTTTAGCTATTGCTAAATAATTTTAATGATCAATATTTTATAATATAGTTTGGGATCTGGTGTGGCTAGGCCATCTTGGTTTGCTTTTTTAATTTTTTATTAATTCCCTTAATATTCTTGACTTTTTGTTCTTTCAGATGAATTTTGTTACCTTTTTTTTAGCTCCATAAAATATTTTTTGGTATTTTGACTGATATGGCAATGAATAAGCAAGTTAATTTAGGTAGGATTGCCTGATTTTAGCTTTGCCTACCAATGAACAATTAATCTGACTTTATTTGCATGAACTTTTTGTAATTATGTTCGTATAGTTCTTGGTTTTGTCTGTCAGGTAGAGTTCTAAGTATTTTATATTGCATATAGTTATTTTAAATGGAATTCTCTATCTCTTGTTGCTGAACTGTGTTGGTAGCATATAGAAATGCTGATAATTGATGGGGGTTTATTTTATATCTTACAACTTTGCTAAAGTTTTTAATTATTTCAAGTATTAATTTAGATTGTTTTTAGAATTCTCTAATTATACTATCATATCATCTGCAAAGGCTGATAGTACTGTTTCCTCATTGCCTGTTCTAATTTTCCAATTTCTTTATCTTCTCATTGCTAAAGCTAAAATTTCTAGTACAATATTAACTAATAGTGGTGATAACTTGTTTCATTCTTAATCTTTTGTGGAAGGCTTCTATCTTATTCCCTTTATATATAATGTTTGCTGATGGTTTTAAATACATACTGCTTATCATTTTAAGGAAAATTCCATTTATGCCTGTGCTCTCTAGTGTTTTTATTAGGAATGGGTGTTGTTTTTGTCAAATTCTTTTTCTGCATCAATCGAGGTAATCATAACATTTCTATTGTTTTTGCTATTAATGTGATCAATTATGTTGACAGTTTCCCTAATATTGAACCTGCTCCTATATACCTGATAAAAATCCTACATAATCATAAGATATTATCTTGGCGATAAATTGCTATAATCTCTTTACTGATATTTCATTTAAAATTTTTGCATCAATATTCATTAGTGAAATTGACCTAATTTCCATTTTCTGTTTAGTTCTTCCATATTTTTGTCATAAAAGAAATTGGGTGGTACTCTTTCTCCTTCCATTTTTCCAAATAGCTTATATAGTATTGGAATTAATTGTTCTTTTTTTTTTTTCTTTTTGCTGAGGCAGTTGGGGTTAAGTGACTTGCCCAGGGTCACACAGCTAGGAATTGTCTGAGACCAGATTTGAACTCAGGTCCTCTTGACTTCAGGACTGATGCTCTAACCACTGCACCACCTAGCTGCCCCCAATAGTTCTTTAAATGCCTAATAGAATTCATTTGTAAATCCATCTGGGAGTTCAATGATAGTTGTTCAATTTCTTTCTATTAGGTAAGTTGCTTAAGTATTTTATTTCCTCTTCTATTAATCTGGGCTATACATATAGATATAAATATTCATCCATTATATTGTCATATTTATTGGCATACAATTGGATAAAATAGCTCCTAATTATTGCTTTAGTTTTTTTCTTCGTTGGTGGTAATTTCACTCTTTTCATTTTTGATACTGTTAATTTGGTTTTCTTCTTTCTTTTTAAAATTAAATTATTAACTGAAGCCTTATCTTTTAAATTTATTTTCACAAAACTATCTCCTAGTTTAATTTGTTAGTTTAATAGTTTCCTAATTTTCAATTTTATTAATATGGTTTTTAGTTTTCAGAATTTCTAATTCAATATTTATTTGGGGATTTTTAACTTGTTCTTTTTCTAGCTTTTATAGTTGCATGCACAATAAATTGATATGTTCTTTCTATATTTTATTCATGTAAGCATTTAAAGATATAAAATTTCCTTTAAAAACTGAGTTGGCTGTATTCCATAAATTTTGGTATGTTGTCTCATTCTCTTTTTTGAAATTATGGACTATTTCTATGATTTCTTGTTTGATCTCATTCTTTAGAATTAGATTATTTTGATTCCAATTAATTTTTAATCTACCTTTCCTGGTTCTTTATTACATGTAATTTTTATTGTGTCATGATCTGAAAATAATGAATTTAATATTCTGCTTTTCTGCACTTGATTGTGAAGTTTTTGTGCCCTAATGCATGCCTAGTTTTTGTTTACGTACCATGTAATGCTGAGAAAAAAGCATTTTCTTTTCTATCCCCATTCAATTTTCTCCAGAGATCTATCATAACTAACTTTTCTTTAAAAAAACTATTAAAGCTTTTTATTTACAAAAACATATGCATGGGTAAATTTTCAACATTGGCCCTTGCAAAACTTTCTGATCCAAATTTTTCTCTCCTTCCCCTCACCCCCTCCCCTAGATGGCAGGTAGTCCAAGACATGTTAAATACATTAAAATATATGTTAAATCCAATATATATATACATATTTATAGTTATCTTATTGCACAAGAAAAATCAGATCAAGAAGGAAAAAAAAACCTGAGAAAGAAAACAAAATGCAAGGAAACATCAACAGAAAGAGTGAAAATGCTATGTTGTGGTCCACACTCAGTTCTCACAGTCCTGTCTCTGGGTGTATATGACTCTCCTCATCACTAAACAATTCGAACTGGTTTGAATCATCTCACTGTTGAAGAGAGCCATGTCCATCAGAATTGATCATTGCATAGTCTTGTTCATAACTAACTTTTCTAAAATTTTATTTACCTCCTTAACTTCTTTTGAATTATGAGAGGATGAGGCTGAGGTCCCTCACTATTAAAGTTTTGCTGTCTATTTTTTCCTGTAACAAAACTTCTTCTCTAAGAATTTGGATGCTATAGCACTTGATACATATATGTTTAATATTGATTTTACTTCATTGTTTATAGAAGTTTTCAGCAAGATGAGGTTTCCTTCTTATTTCTTTTAATTAGATCTATTTTTACTTTTAATTTGTTTGCTTTCCCCCCTACTTCAGCTGAAACATAATAGATTTTGCTTCAACCCCTTACCTTTACTCTGTGCTTCTTTTTGTTTCAAATATATTTCTTCTAAACAACAAATTGTAGGATCCTGTTTTTTTTTAATTCACTATGCTATCTGCTTCCATTTTATGGGAGATTTCATCCTTTTAACAATTACAATTATAATTAATAACTGTGCATCTATTTCCATCCTATTTTCCCACTTGTTTATACTTTACTTTCTCTCTTTTACCTTGTCCCTCATCATCAGTGTTTTGCTTCTGACCATCACCTCCTTCAGTCTGCCCTTCCATTTATCAAACCCCATTCCCTTGTCTTTCCCCTTTTCCCTCCTACTTTCCTAAATCTTGTATATGTATATGTGTATATGTTATTTTCTCTTTGAGTTAAACCCAATGAGAATAACATTCAAACAGTGCTCCTTCCCTCCTCTTTTTCTCTCAACTGTAATGCCTTTTGTATTCTTTGTATGATTTAATTTACCCTATTCTGCCACTCCTTTTTCTTTTTTCCCATTGCAATCTGATTTCTACTCCTTAAGTTTTTTTATATCATAATATCAAAGTCAATGTAAACCATGCCTTCTGTCTATGCATACTCCCAAGTGCCCTAAGATACAGTTCTCAAGTGTTATGTTATATCATAGGGATGTAAATACTTCAATGTTAATTAAATAGCACATTTTCTCCAGTTTATCTTTTTATGCTTCTCTTGAGGCTTTTATATGGACATTGAATTTTCTGTTCAGTTCTGGTATTTTTATCAGAAAAGCTTAAAAATCCCTCATTTCATTGAATATTTCATCTTTTCCCCTGAAAGATTATGCTCGATTTTGCTGGATAATTGATTCATGATTATATTTCAAATTCTTTTGCTTTCTAGAACATCATATTCCAAGCCCTCTGGTTCTTTGATGTTGAAACTACTAAGTCTTGTGTAATCTTTACTGTGGCTTCTGGATATTTGTATATTCTCTTGTCCTGATAATTTTAGAATTTGGCTGTAATATTCCTTGAAGGTTCATTTTGGGATCTCTTTCAGGAGATGATCAGTGGATTCTTTCAGTTACTATTTTAACCTCTGTTGATTCTAGGATATCAGGGAAGTTTTCCTTGATAATTCCTTGAAAAATGTTATCTAGGCTCTTTTTTTTTTTATCATGGCTTTTAGGTAGTCCAATAATTTTTCAGTTATCTCTTCTAGGTCTAGTTTCCTGATCAGTCACTTTTCAATGAAATATTTTATATTTTATTCTATGTTTTTTATTCTTTTGATTTTCATTTGATTCTTGATGTCTTATAGACTCATTAGCTTCCATTTTCCCAATTTTAATTTTTAAAGAATGTTTTTAGTTTATTTGTGTTCCTCTTTTTCTATTTGATCAATTCTACTTTTTAAGGAGTTGTTTTCTTCAGTGGATATTTTCCCCTTATTTTTCCAAGCTGTTGACTCCTGTATAACTTTTATTTCTTTTTCCAATTTTTCTTCTATCTCTATTATTTGATTTATTTTTTTGGGTGAGGCAATTGAGGTTAAGTGACTTGCCCAGGGTCACACAGCCAGGAAGTGTTAATGTCTGAGCCAGATTTGAACTTAGGTCCTCCCGACTTCAGGATTGGTTCTCTATCCACTGTGCCATTTAACTGTCCTCTTATTATTTGACTTTTAAAATCCTTTTGGAGCTCTTCCAAGAAGGATTTTTGGTCTTGAAACTACTTCATCTTTCACTTTGAGGCTTTGTATGTAGGCATTTTGACAATGTTATACTCTTCTGAGTTTCTGTTTTGAACTTTCTTGTCATCATAATAACTTTTTATGATCAGGGTTCTTTTCAGTTACTCATTTTAACTCATTTTTAGCTTATTTCATGACTTTTAACATTGATCTCCTAAGATATAGGGGGCACTATCCTAAGCTTCTTGTGCTAGTGGCCAGGGTCCTAGTCATTGGCTTTCTGCACTGGGGCATTGGGTGCTTGTGACTTGTCCACTGTGCTAGAGTAGTCCAGCCTAGCTTTGCCCATCATGTTAGGGTTTCTGGACTGGCAGTTTGTTTTCTGCATTGTAACTGGAGCCCTCACAGTTGGCCTGCTATGCCATTAGCCTGCTGAAATAGGACCAAGGAACCACAGCTGCTGATCTGTTCTGGAATCTCCAGCTGGCTTGCCCAGATACTCTCTGCTCTGGATTGTGCTCTTCCCATTCTTTTCCCCTCCCACTTTTTTTTTTTTTTAATTCAAGTAAGACAGTTCTTTTTAAAAGTCTTTACAGATTATCTTAAGCTGGAAAATTGTATCACTACATCTTTTTGTAGGTTTTGTAACTCCACAATTTATTTAGAGAATTGCTTTAATGTTGTTTCTGAGGGAAACTGGGGAGGACTCAGGTAATTTCCTGGCTTTTCTCCACTGTCTTGGCTCTGCCTCCCATAAAATTAATTGCTATTGCTGGTCCTTCTAGTGCTAACTAATTTTTAAAAATGTAATGATAATAACCCATCATATATGTTATATTTTCTTAGGGAATAAAGACAGCTTTGTGGGGTTACTAAACATATAGTTTAGTAGATACATCTACCATGTTTCTGTACCATTTGAGCAACCCACAGATCTAGAACTTCTGGCCAGCTGGTCATGGATAGATCTTTAAACTATTCAGATTCAAGTTAATCTTATTGATCATTATCCTCTACAAATGACATAGTTCTCCTGTTACTTTGAGATAGTTGGCACTTTCTCAAAAATTTTCCTCCTTCTTAAAATTCATGAGATTACCAGTGAGCCTGGAAATTCCTATTTTCCACAATGTTCTGGGCTCTAGGAAAGAGGCACAAAACAACATGCAATTAGTGATCTGAGATCCAACCTTAGGTTTGACTAAGAAAATACATTTTCTCTTTGCTCAATGCTGGTATTTTTGCCACCACTGCTGTTGAGAATCAGTGAAAGGGAGGAGAGAGATCTTTTTCCTAATCTTATTGGAAGTTGACAGGAGACCTGTCATTGTATCTGCCTGAGGAGAATGCTTTCCTAAAGAGAAGGACTTATGCCTTTCAACAATTTTTATAGACCACTGAGAGGAGGAGGTGTTTCTGAAAGAAACCTTTTCCATGATCCTCAGTGGCCACTCACATTTGATACCACTTCCAGTCTTGGAGGCACACTAGCATGAATCAGGAATTGCTGTATCTACTCAGAAAAAAACATGAAATAATCTATCCCTTAGCAAGAGGACATGTGCATGTCCACTCCTCTGAAGCTATGGCAATGCTCCATGGGATGAAGCAACTGGATGGCAGCTGGCAAGGATACAAATTGACTAGTGTTTTTTTTTTCTATTATACTACACTACCTCTTCAGAACTTGGGGGACTTGAACCCTAAACAAGTCTCTCTACAGGCTCTCATGCCAGAAAAGCCACTCGGATCATTAACATAAAAACTGATTGTTTTTTTTTAAATCACTGTCAATTACATAACATTAACAAGATTATTAATAACTGAACCCAAAAGCTCAGAGCCCAAACCAAAGCTGGAATAAGAGGCTGGTGGAGTTCAGTCTGGAAAGAAAGAAGCTGAGATTGTTTGTCCATCCATCCATCCTCTGACCAGAACCTCTTGCCTGCAGCTCCGGGGGCTTCATAGAAAGGGTAACTTCTTTAGCCTCTCTCTTCCATGAGAAGTCCTTCTCTGAGCTGCCAGACAGCAGATTTAAGAGATGAGAGGAGGGCAGGCACTCCTGTGGGGGCTCCCCTTCTATTTCTCACCAGCTGCTTCAGAAAACCCAGCTCCCACTGGCCTTGAGTGTCTAGTTTATAGGTTTCC
Source organism: Myrmecobius fasciatus (assembly GCA_023553655.1). Lineage (NCBI taxonomy): Eukaryota > Metazoa > Chordata > Mammalia > Dasyuromorphia > Myrmecobiidae > Myrmecobius > Myrmecobius fasciatus. The sequence goes on along the minus strand of JAJPUD010003166.1, from coordinate 97,274 downwards.
TAAGCCCGGTTTTCCACATTAGGCAGCTGCACTGGGAGACTATTACCCCTTTAATGGGAATCTCTCCAACAGGAGGGGTCAGAGGCTCCCAGCACTTTTCCTGTGTAAAATTAATTGAGCTCTCAGGGTCAGGAGGTTACGAGCAGGGCTCATTATAACAAATGATTTCTGTTTGAGTAAAAAGACCTTTGGGGTCATTTCAGAATTCTGCCTAAATTCAGTAATTATGTCTGCCTCGGGCCTTAAGCAAACAAAGAGGACCAACGAGAAATAAGGGAGCTGTGAGAAGAATCCAGGGAGGGAGTGGGAAGAACAGCTCCATGGAGCAAGACAGGACGTTTTCAGCCAAAGCTGGCAAGCAGGCCTGAAGAGGCCTACAGCCCAGTGGAGCTAAGTGCTCCAGCGTGCGGAGCCTCAGAGAACCAGACGACAGCTTCCAGGAATGGAGGAATGAGGGAATTCTCCCAGCAGAGGTGGGGAAGAAAGAGTGTCCTCCTCATCCCCTTGGGTCCACTGCTCCACTCTGACCCCTGCCAAAATAGGGTTCAAATTCCCACCTGGACTGGACTCTGGCAGCCAAGTTGGGCTGGGGGTGGGGAACATAGTGAAAGGCCCCTGAAGTGCTAAGCTGAGACTGTGGCAGAGGGGTTAATTGCTAAGCCTCTCAGCTTTCTGATTTCTGAAACAGGAATGGTTAAAAGACTCTCTTCAGAACAGCCTCTAAAAAAAAAATGAGACTTTTGGAGGATACAAACTCTTACATACAACTTTGTGTGTGGTTCTATTTGAAAGCCAAAAAAGGAGTAATCTTAGGAGATTTCTAGATTGGCCATTCTCTGAAAAGCCTGTGAGCTCCTGGGACCTGATTTTGGCAGAATTCAGCTGTATCAGTCAATCATTCAATAACACTGAAGTGAGAGGCCCTTGCATAAAGGGAACTTATACAGATATTAATTTACATGTACAATATTATAGTCCATGAAAAACTGATTATATTATCTGAATGTGCAAATGTGGATGAATGAATGAATAAAAAAAAATAAGTACTTACTATGTACTAAGTACTGTGCTAAGTGCTAGGGATACAGACCCCAAAGGAGAGAGAGTTCTTGTACTAGAGAACTAATTCCTACATTCTAATAGGGAAAGATGAACATTTAAGATAATAATGGCCCAGGAAGGAAAGGAGTAAGTATTTATAAAGCACCTACTATGTGGCAGGCACTGTGATAAGCAATTCACAAATAGTGATCCTCAGGATAACTCTGTGATGTAGGTTCTATAACAATACTCCCTATTTTACACTTGAAGAAACTGAGGCAATCAGAACTTAAGTGACTTGTCCTTATATTCCCCTTTTTTCTATCTACCCTCCACACAGATGACAAAATTACTTTCCTAAAGTACAAGGCTCACCATATTATTACCCTGCTCAGGAAGCTTCAATGGCTCCCCAACACTTCTAGAATAACTCCCCTGCTTTCTTCAGCTTGACATTTAAAGCCCTTTATAATCTGGTTTCAGATTTAATCTACTTATCCAGACTTAGTCCTATTTCCCCCTTCACATGCTGTATATTCCAGCCAAACTAGATTATTTATTATTCCCTTATAATCCAAATTGTGCCTCTAGACTTTAGCATAGCTATTCCCCTCTTCTTAGAATGAACTCTCTCTTTACATCTATCTCTTAGAATCATCTATTTCCCTCAAGGTTCAGTTCAGGAGTGCTCTCCCACTAAAAGTTTCTCTCTGAATTATATAATAGGATTTCAAGACTTTTCACTAATATGATGGACTTCTGGAGAGGCTTTTTTTTAGCCAATGTCCCATCAAAGACACAATCCATGTAATGAACATAATACTCCAGATGTAATTTAATTAGGACTGTGCAAAGTCATCTGCCTCACTTTCTCCTCCAGTGCCATCTGGGTCTAGTGACAACATATAGATCAAGACCACTGAAGATGACCCTGAATGCAATTTAATTAGGATGAAAAGTCTCCCTAATTCTGGACTGATTTTTATTATTGCAACTAAAGGCTGAATTAGATTTTTTGAAATGCTAAACTTTTAGCTTACTTAAATTCCAGGATACTCTTTCTTTAATTTTTTTTACTTTTCCATAAAGGAACAGGAAAACCAATTCTCTATCCTGAATTCATATAATTGATTTTCTTTTAAAGAAAGTATAGAATTTTGCATTAATTTATATCCTTATGAAAAAATGTAGATATCCTCACAAACCTTCCTTTCCCAATCTTCCATCTCCCAAGTTCTGTAATTTTTTTGTTATTCTTGACTCCTTTATCTCACATATCCAATAAGTTGTCATATCTTATCATATCTACCTTTATATCATGTAGCATCCCTGACCTCTCCACTGACACAGACACTATTTTAGTTCAGGCCCTTATCATTTCTCACATGAACTACTCCAATGGTATCTTAATTGATTTCCCTGTTTCTAGTCTCTTCCCTTCCAATCCATCCCCAGCTGCCAAAGTTATTTTCCTTAAGGACAGATCTGACCATGTCAGTTCCCTATTCATCAAGCTCCAGTGGTTCATTACTGCCTCTAGGATAAAACATAAATTCTTCTGTTTGAATTTAAAGCCCAAGTTAGAAAATCTGAGTATAACATACTTGACTTCATCATACATATTATTTGTGTCCAGACAAACTAGCCTTCTCTCTGTCCCTTACACATGAAACTCCATCACCGACTTTGGACCTTTACCCTGGTCATCTCCTATCCCTGTAATTTCCTCCCTCCATACTTATTTCTCACAAAATCTCTTTCTTTCTTCAAGATATAGATCAAGTACCAGCTTTAATGGGTTGTTCTTGTTTGTCTTTTGTTCTTGAAGAGAACCAAGATCAAGAGGAGGTGCCATGACATGCAAGTGAATTGGATTTAAATGAGAGAAGGCTGGGCCTCCCTCATTTTTCCCTCAGGAGTCATTGGGATCTAGTGGCCAGATATAGATTACGATAACTGGAGATGGTCCTGGATAAAATGGGAGATGACCTTTTTAAGCTGAGGTCTTCACAATTCTCAGCTTGACTGAGGCTACAATCAGAGATTGAGGCTAGGTGGCAATTGAGGCAAAGGATCTCCTTTTTTCACCCAGTCCAAAAACCCCCAAATCTAAATGCATTAATCTGGGAGAAGACCTCAGAAGCAGGAAGCATCGTTATTCACATTGTATCTGAGTCGATCAGGATCCAAACAATGACCAAATGGGCCTTGGCCCAGGATCTATTGGTGGCCAATAAGAATCAGGTTGATTTTGGTTTAAGGACTGGTCCTGAAGAAAGAAATCTAGCTGATAAACCCCAGGATATCTTGGGAGGGTTCAGAGGTGCAAAAGAAAAGAAAAAAAGATTCTCTGCCTCAATTATTACCTAACCCTAATCACTGTGTGGGTGCAACCTTAGTCAAACAGATTTGTTGAAGACCTTAGCTTAAAAAGGCCAAGATCCCCCACTGCATCTGGGGCCATCTCCAGTCATCCTGGTCTGTATCTGACCCCTGGATCCAGAAGGCTCTGAAGGGGAAAGTGAGGCAAGTGACTTTGCACTGTCCTTCCTCATTTAAATCCAATTCACTTGCATGTCATATCTTCAATGGTAAACCTTTCATGCCTACCCCCAGTTGAGAGTCAATAAGCATTTATTCACCACGTGCTATGCTCCATGTGGGCAGGTAAATAGTGAAATGGATAGAATGCTAGGTCTGGAGCCAGGAGGTTTTGAGTTCAAATCTAGCCTCAGACATTTACTATATGACTCTAGGCAAGTCGCTTAACCCTGTTTAGAGATGAAGTTTCCTCATCTCTAAAATGATATGGAGCAGGAAATGGCAAGCCATTCCAGCATTTTTCACAAGTAAACCCCAAATGTGGTCACGAAGAATCAGACATGAACAAATGACTGAACAATAAACAATTGATTCTAGGCACTGTGTTAAGCACTGGAGATATAAAAAGAAGCAAAATCCAGTCTCTGCTCTCAAGGAACTCACAATATAATGCCCTTTCTCCCTAAATGCATTCTATTTATGTTTATTCTGCTTATTTTTATTCCACATGTACTTATATGTACATGCTTCTCCAAAAGAACATAAGCTTTTTGAGAAATTAAATAATAATAATAATAGCTAGCACTTATATAGCACTTTAAGATTTGCAAAACACTTTATATAAACTATTTCATTTGAAGTTAAGGATTGTTCATTTTTGTTATCTGTTTCCCAGTACCGATCACAGAGCCTGCTACATAATAACCGGTTGATAAATGCTTGTTGCTTAGTTTAATTTCATCCCCTTATTTTCTGCTGCATCATTCCAGTCTGTTGTGATAACATAGCACTATTCTGTCAGTGTTCATATTAACTTCCCAGCCTTGTGATAAATTATATTTTAACAGAATAGACAGGTGAAGGTTAAGTTCTAGAAGTTCTAGTCATAACCACCTCCTCCTAAAATCATCATATAAAAATAAGAAACTTTATTAAAATAAACAAAAAATCAACTTTAAAAAAAAATGAACAATGAGAATGTACTGTAAGGTAATCCCTAATGATGGGCAAAGGAAACAGGGAGAAATTAGATCCAAAGAGTCTGGCTACTACCTTTGATTACTTCAGACTTGTCTTGAACCAATGTCCAGAGGAAAGGATATGACATTTTTGCCCTTTGATTAGAACTCACTCCTGCACTGATTCCACTTAAGATCCTGCCCTTTTGAAGCTCTATTTGCTTGGCTCTGTATCTACCCTGATATTCATCTTCTATATAAGGTAAAACTCTTTGAACAAAGGGAGAGTATCCTTTTAGTTTTTGTATACCCACTGTCCAGTACATTGTCATAACTAGTTCTTAATAAATGCACATTAAGTGAATGAGTAATTTTGAAATTACTCAGTCTTCTCTATTTTTAATTATTTAAAGATTTTTGGATATCAAGTTTTCATCACAAATTGTTAATGTAATGATTTGTTCCTAGTCTAAATGTTTTATACTTTTTCTATGATGCATTGTTTTCATTTGTGCAAAGGCTTTTTATTTTTATATTATACATTTTGTCTTTTATGGTCTCTTCATTCTTACTAAATTAAAATAATTCCTCTCCATACTTAGATGCATTTAGACTTCCTTTCCCCTGGATTTTAGTGTGGTTTATTATAATTGAAATATCTGTCTTTAATTAATTGTGAAATATTGCATAAATTGTATCTCTAAATCAATTTTCCTCCAAATCATTGTCCAAAGTTTTTCAGCAGTTTTAATCAACATGTTGCCTTTTCTCCAGTAATTTATGTTCTGGTATTTGTCAAATGCTAGACTACTCTGAGCATTTATTTCTATTTTTATTTGTTTAATTTATTCCTCCTCATTTTCTTTTCTATTTTTAATCCTATATGAAGAAAATTTTGATAACTACTGATTTATAATGTGAAGTTTAGTAATGTTATTCCCAATTTTTCTCCATTTTTTGCTTGCTATTATTGATTTTCCCATTTATGTGAATTATTCTTATTTTGTTCATTATCTGAAGTATTCCATTGGTATTTTTATTAATAAGCCATTAATTTGACTGTTTCTGTCACTTTTCTATATTGGCTGGACCTAACCATAAGCACCAATTACTTGTCCTAATAATTATTGCAATTAGCTTTTCCTTTATTTCTGTAAAAATATTTTATTGATATGTTTTCTAAATCCTGTGTATTTTCATAGTTTTTGGTTTGTTTTCTTGTTTGCTTTTGTCTTGATCTGTGATTTAAATAATACAGGGAAGAACTCCTAGTGAAAAAGCCTTCTTTACCAAAGAAGATCAACAACTGTTAGGCATCTTAGAATGTCTGAGAGTGTCTGGGACACAGAGGGGGAAAGAATTGACATCTAGAATGTGTCAAATGCATGACCATTATATTAGATCCTAAATATTTTAAGTATTTTGTTGTTATTTTAAATTATATTTCTCTTTCCTTTTTTTTCTGTGTTTTGATTAAACTATACAGGAAAGTCAATGTTTTATTATGAATATTTCTATTTTTCTACATTTCTCCAATTATTATATCAGTTTTGCTTTTGAATGTCTTTGGTTTTCTAAATAAATCATAATAATATCACAAAAAGAGATGGGGGAATGGGAGATCCTTTTTGCTAGAATTTTCCTGAATTTCCTTTTCTTGTTGTTAATGTTACTATTATGGGTGTTATGGCAAATGATGATATTGAAAGATTCTCGCACCACTCCTTGTAGCCAATGCTTCTCCATTTCAAGGAAGATAGCTTTTGACTTTAAAAAAATCACATTAAGAAGCTATATTTGTATATCTATGTTATGTTTATGATTCTTAATATAATGGTATTATGTTTTATTTTGTTGTGGGGGGACATTTATTGACATATTGTAATTACATTTTGTAATTGTATTAATATGTTTTCTTGTGCCAATAGCTTTCATAATTGTGAATTATCATTGAGTTATCATACAAATTAATCAAAAGGATTTTTTGTTATATACTACTGAAGTCTCTTTCCAGAATTTATTTATTTGCATCAATATTCATTAATGATATCACTATATAGTTTTCTTTCTTTTTCCATTATTTGGGTATCAAGACCTCATTAGTTTCAGAGAATGAGTTTGGTTGTTTGCTTTTTCCACTTTTGAAAACCATTTAGCTAGTATAGCTACTACTTTCTCTTTAAATATCTAGTAATATTTATTCACAAATTCACAAATAAAGTGTTAATAAGATTCACATATGTTTTTTTCAAATTTTCCATTGTAATTCTTTCAAATTTCATTCAGTTGTATTGCTGTATTGTATTATCTTTGGCATTCCTTTCAGTATAATTGTTGTTGCTATTGCTATAGTTTGGTAGTTGATCTCATTATTTTGTAGGGAGACTCAATTTCTAGTCATGGTGTACTTGGAGTCCCTCTTAAAAGATGGTATTTTTAAGAGATAATAGTATATCTAATTCTTATAGTAAGTAAAGGACTAGGATGTTCATTCTGTTCTTTACAGTCAGGCAGAATTAAATGACCAGAATTAGGGGAACAATTTACATAATAACAGCAATATTACAAAGATAATCAACTATGAAAGCCTTGGTAATTCCAATTAATACAATGATCCACCACAATTCCAGAAGACTCAGATGAAAAAATTCTCTAAAGTCATGTTCAAACCAGTAAAGTTTTGTTCATAGTTGGTTTTCATTTAATAAATTTTTACTGTAGATGATTTTTTTAATGTAAGTCTTGATTTTTATCAAATATTCATCTTTTTTCCCAAGACAGATAAACTCAGCTTTTCTTGACAGGAACTTTAGGATATTTAATTTTCATCTTTCTTTTTAGTATGTCACATGTCAATAACCCCTTTCATTTATTATCTTCAGTGAAAAATCATACATGATTTGGATTTTTTGTTATCACTATAAGATTTGTTCCTCTTAGCTGTTTCAAATATTGTTTTTTGTTATATTAAATTAAAAAAATTGGGATTTCTCTCTGACAGCCTTCTATGCATTATATCAACTTCCATTTTGCATTCTTTTTTCTTTTCACCTTTTTAAAGAAGATGTTGCTATATTGATTTGCTTAAATATAATTATCACCATAAATATGTTATTTCCCTATATATAAAACTCCTCAAGTCTTCATATTTTCCCAGAATACCCATAAACTTTGTTATCTCACAAATTTTCATCTTTTGCTCAATTATTTATATTTGTATGCAATTTGTTCTGAAACTGTTATGTTTCCATCTTCCATCTGTTTATATTCTATTCCTCAGAAAAACCACAAGTTTATAATTTTCCATAGTTTTTTTCCAAATTGTCATGTCATATTCATATTTTTCTATTATTTTTCATTATTAATAATAACAATAATGATAGATTATATTTTATAGTACATTAGAAAAATAATTTCAACCTCAACAACCCTGGGAGATAAATACCATAATTATTTCCTTTATACTATTGAGGAAATTGAGATAGACAGAGATTGTCACATGTCTAATGTCTGAGGATAGATTTGAATTTGGATATTAGAGTCTAGCACTCTATTGTATCACCTAGATATCTACTGGATTTATATCCATCTTTACAAGTGCTAGCACTAATTTTTTTGTTTGTTTGTTTAGCTGGTTAATCAGGTTGAAGCCTCTTTTGGTTTATTAAGTTTTATTCTGTATTATCTTCCAGTTGATATACCCTTCTTTTCTTCTTGGAAGTCTCTCCTCAGTCAGTATATGATATCATTGTACTATCCCCTCTTCTTTTTATGCCTTTTCATTTCTTCTTTTAATTCTTTTTTGCAAGATCACTTTCTTTCTGAAATATTTCCCCTTTCCCTCTTTTATTTTCCTTTGTTTTTCTTCTATTACATTCTTTTGAACTTTTTTCTTAGGTAATAAAGAAATTAATTATGACCATTTACTCAGCTATCTAGTTAAAAATACCCTCTTTCATTTCTATGCCATGTACTTCTTTCTGGACATATCCTCTGTGTTTCATATACAGCACTGATTAAAAAAAAAATTGAGCAAGATAAGGCATACCTATGTTATTTTTCTATGTTTCTTTTCCCTTCCAAAGTGTTCATTCAACCTATACATTTTTAAAGCCAATTGCTTCTCCAGTGTTCTGAGACCAAGAAATAAATATGCTCCATGAAGTACTAAAGATGGATATGTGGGTAATTGTCAAAAAACTTAACTACCCTTTGTCTAATGTTCAGTAAAGCTGGCCATGGATATTTTCCTTAGACCTTTCAAGATGCTGAACCAGACATAAAAATAGCTTCAGCTGCTTTGCATTCATATTTTGCTCCTTATTTTTAGAGGACTATTATTAATATTTTATCATTTAATTATTAATTCTACTTCAAATATGTGATTAGCTGTACTGAATTCAATCAGCATTTGTACTACATTTATTTGGACTAGTTTGTTGTGTAGGTGTAGCCCATATATAGTGCTTTGTTTTCATGTCTCTTACATTGCTGAAAATCTGCAAAGGGCCATGGGTGAAAGAGGAAAGTCATCACCCAACTTCAATTCATTTAGGAAAGATTTCTTGGAAGTGACATTAGAGCAATGTTGTCAAACAAATGCACCAAAGTTGGTGGAAGAAGAGATTTGTTTCAGTATTCTGGCTTGTTAATGCTTACTCCCTTTTTGGTAGAATATTAATTACCTTATATATTTTTTAAAACAAGTATTTATTAAGCACCTGTTATATGCCAGAAACTGTGTTAAATGCTTTATTTCTTTTTATTCTTAACAATCCCAGGAATTAGGTAATTTTATAATCAGCAACTTACAGATGAGGAAATTGAGTCACATAGAGTTAAGTGACTCACTTAGATCACAAAACTAATGTCTGAAATCAGATTTGAACTTGAATCTTCTTTACTCCTAAATCCAGTACTCAATCTACTGTACCACTTATCTGCTTCTTATTTATTTTGTACCTGTTGCAGGGGCATGCTAGTAGATGTTTAACAACTGGTTCTATGGGGGAAAGAAGTACACATGACACACTTTTAAATTTAAAGTGGATTATTAATATTTTTCTCTATCACTTTCTTATGCCTAGATAATCAGTCAGATGATAAATTGATTAGTATCATGTATTGATTTCTGAGGTAATAAATACCCTGATAATTTAATGATCAGAGCCTAATATTTGAAAAGCACCTAACACAGTACTTGGCACATAGTGCTACATAAATAAATGTGAATCATTATCACTATATAGTTTTATTGTAATTTTCTTCTTCACCTTAATTCCTTCCTCATGACTAATTTATTTGTATCTGTAAATTCATGTAATAGTTTGTACTTAGCATATCTACAGCTCCATCAATGGTTTGACCCTGTCCCTCAGCCTAACAAATTTGTACTGAAAAATTCACATCTTCTCCATTGATAAACCTGCAGCAAAATCTTAGAATTTCATATCTGAAAGGGAATGAAGGGATCTTAGAAACCATTCATTCCATCCCACACATGTATGACCAAGAATCTCCTCTGCAATCTCATTAAATAAGTAGCAATATAGCCAACATTTACATTTAAATTCCCCCCTCCCCCCAAAAAAAGAACTCACTACCTCCCAGGGAATTCCATTCTGTTTCAGAAAAAATATCATTTTAATGGACTTTCCCTTTTATAGCAAGCTGATATTTGCCTTCTTGTAACCTCTATTAATTGCTCTTAATTCTGGCTTCTAGGACTGAATACATCAATTCACCTAATCTAAGAATTTCCACCTTAGAAAGATTTTCATCTGTCATATAGTTCAACTCATCCCTTGTATCAGGCTGGAAGAGTGATCATCCAGCCTTTCTCTGAGGCCCCTCAGTAAGGAGAAGCTCCCAACTCTGGAAACAGACCATTCTACTTTTATATTGATCTAATTATCCAGAAGCTTTTTCCTGACATCGAACTTAAATTTGTCTAGTAATGCCCATCCACTGCCCCAGATTTTTCCCTGTGGAAAGAAGCAGATAAAGCCTAATCTCTTTCCCACATACCAGTCCTTTAAATAACTGAAAATAGCTTCATTTCCCCCTCAAATTTTCTTTTTTCTTGGCTAACAATTGCTGGTTCATCTAACCAATGGACTCAAAAATTTTCACCATTCTTTAAGCTGCTTTTATCTTTTGGGTGCTTTCAAGCTTATTAATGTTGTTATTAAAATGTGGTATCTAGATTGGAACAAAATATTCCAAATGTCATCTGACCAGGAAGACTATACAAGACCTTACACATGAAAAGACTATCTTATCCTTATTCTCAGAAGCTATACTTTAGGGGGAAAAAATTATTTTTTTCTGTGTAGCCAAGGCAATTGTGGTTAAGTGACTTGTCCAGGGTCACACAGCTAGCATGTGTCAATTGTCTGAGGTCAAATCCAATATCCTTTTCAGACAGACAGGTGATACAGTTGATAGATTGCTGGCTTTGGAATCAGGAAACTCATCTTTATGAGTTCAAATCTTTATTTCAAATACTTTCTAGCTGGTGACCCTGGGCAAACTATTTAACATTGTGTGCCTCAGCTTCCTTATCTGTAAAATGAACTGAAAAAGGAAAAGGCAAAAAACTCCAGTTTCCTTATCAAGCAAATCCCAAACAGGGTCAGCAGAGTAGGATGTGACCAAAACAACTGAATAACAATGAAAATCACTTTCATTTCTTGGCTACTACATGACACTGCTGACTCATCCTAAGCACACAATTCTCCCAAATCCTGAAATCTTTTTCTGACAATTTACTATGTAACCAGGACTGCCCTATATTATGCATATGTAGTTAATTTTTTTTAATCCAACTAGAAGATGTTACATTTAGAATCTTAAAAACCTTAGCTTCACTGGGCCTCTATCCCAAAGAAATCTTAAAGGAAGGAAAGAGACCCACTTGTGCAAAAATGTTTGTGGCAGTCCTTTTTGTAGTGGCTAGAAACTGGAGAATAGCTGAATAAATTATGGTATATGAATGTTGTGGAATATTATTGTTTTGTAAGAAATGACCAGCAGGGTCTCGGACTTCCTTCCGGGGGTGGAGCCATGGTGGTGGAGATCAGACAGGAGTCTCTGTAACCTCCTCTAACCTTCCCTCAAACCAACAACATATGAAGCCTCTAGACTGATTTTGAAGCAAAAAAAAATCCACAATATCTGGAGGACAACACGATTCTAGAAGAAGATACTCTGGAAGAAGATCAAAACAGGTCTGTTTTAATTGGGCAGGGGGGTGGTCTGCTGAACCCACACTGCAGCACAGAGAGACCGGGGCAGGGAGCTGGAGCAGGGAGCTGGAACAGGAGTCGGAACAGGAGTGGTAGCGTTGTGCTTTTCACACACCTGGGAGTCTTCTGGGGGTCTCTTGGGCCACTCTGTCCTGATTGTGGGCAGGTGGTTTGGAGGGTCTGCCTTTTGTGGGGGGTAGATTGTGAACCACTGAATCCCTGATGAGCATTGGGCCTAGCTGCCATTACACAACACCCTAGGGCGATCAATCAATCAGCAGGACTGATCAGCACCAGAAATAATTCAATCAGCAGAACTGCCCAGTACCTGAAATAATTCAATCAGCAGAACTGCCCCAGGGTGAACTAAAGCAGAACTGCCCAGCACCTGACATAATTCAATCAGCAGAACTGCCCAGTTCCTGAAATAGCTCAATCAGCAGAACTGCCCCAGGGCAAATTAAAGCAGCTGTCCCACCTTTGCCCTAAACAGACCTCACACCTTTAAAAAAAATGAATAAAAAACCAAAAAGAGCTCTCACCATAGACAACTTTTATGGAGAGAGGGAAGAACAGACCTCAAATCCTGAGGCCCCTAAAGGTAAAGCAACTCCAGAAAAAGCCCCAAAGAGAGACATAAACTGGTCTCCAGGTCACAAGGTTTTCTTTGAAGATTGCATACAAAATCTTAAAAGAGAGTTAGAAGAAACATGGGGAAATGAAATGAGATCACTGCAAAATAAAATAGAAAAAAATGGAAAAAAATGCAATGAACAAAAAAATGTAATTGGTCAATTGCAAAAGGAACTAAAAACAGTAACTGAAGAAAATAAGAAATTAAAAATTAGAATCGAACAATTGGAAATGAATGACTCATAAGACTTCAAGAATCAGTCAAACAAAAACAAAAAGATGAAAAGATAGAGAAAAACATGAAATATCTCCTAGGAAAAACAACTGACCTGGAAAATAGATCTAGGAGAGACAATCTGAGGATTATAGGGCTTCCTGAAAGCCATGATGAAAAAAAGAACCTAGACACTATCTTCCAGGAAATCATAAAAGAAAACTGCCCAGATATTTTAGACCCAGAAGGCAAAATACTCCTTGAAACAATCCACCAATCACCTCCTGAAAGAAACCCAAAATATAAATCCCCCAGAAATATCGTGGCTAAAATCCAGAATTATCATACCAAGGAAAAGATATTATGAGAAGCCAGAAAGGAACAATTTAAATATCAGGGAGCCACAATTAGGATCACACAGGACCTAGCAGCTTCTACTTTGAAGGATCAAAGGGCCTGGAATCAGATATTCTGAAGGGCAAAGGAACTTGGATTACAGCCAAGAATAAGTTACCCAGCTAGAATGAGCATTATCTTCCAGGGAAGAAGATGATCATTCAATAATATAGGAGAATTTCACCTATTTCTACTGAAAAGACCAGAACTGAACAAAAAATTTGATCCACAAACACAGAACACAAGAGAAACATAAAAAGGTAACGAAAAAAAAAA
>JAJPUD010003166.1:66828-77566 GCA_023553655.1 Myrmecobius fasciatus | reverse complement strand
ATTTTACCTCCTTTCCCCTCCCCCCCTTTTTTACAGTATGATATACTTTTCACCTCTGATTTATTTTTGATTATTATCAAAGTAAAATCAAATTATACTCCCATTCTTTAAGGATACCCCTAGTAGAGATATAGTTCTCGAGAGTTCTTTCCTTTTTACCTTTTTACGCTTCTCTAGAGTTCTGTGTTTGGAGGTCAAATTTTTTGTTCAGATCTGGTCTTTTCATTAGAAATAGGTGAAATTCTCCTGTATCATTGAATGACCATCTTCTTCCCTGGAAGGTGATGCTCATTCTAGCTGGATAGCTTATTCTTGGCTGTAATCCAAGTTCTTTTGCCTTGCAGAAGATCTGATTCCAGGCCCTTAGATCCTTCAATGTGGAAGCTGACAGATCCTGCGTAATTCTAATGACAATTCCTTGGTATTTGAACTGTTTTTTTTTCTAGCAGCTTGTAATATCTTTTCCTTGGTGCGATAGTCCTGAAATTTGGCCACGATATTCCTTTGGAGTTTTAATTCTGGGGTCTCTTTCAGTAGGTGATTGGTGAATTCTTTCAATACCATCTTTGCCTTCTGATTCTAAAACATCAGGGCAATTCTCTTTCATGATTTCCTGGAAGATAGCATCAAGGTTCTTTTCTTTCATTGTGACTTTCAGGGAGTCCAATAATCCTTAGATTGTCTCTCCTGGATCTGTTTTCCAAGGCAGTTGTTTTTCCCAGGAGATATTTCATATTTTCTTATATTTTTTCATTTTTTTTTGTTTGACTGATTCTTGAAGTCTTATTGAGTCATTCATTTCAATTTGTTCAATTTTTATTTTTAAGGTATTATTTCCTTAAGTTATCTTTTTTAGCTCCGTTTGTAACTGGCCAATTTAATTTTTTGGTTCATTACATTCTTTTTCCATTTTGCCAATTTTATTTTTCAGTGAATTGTTGTCTTTTTCCAATTCACCAATTTTGTTTTTCAGTGAATTGTTGTCTTTTACCAATTCACTATTTTTATTTTCCTGTGATTTGGTGACTTTTTCCAATTCACCAATTTTGTTTTTCATGAATTGTTGTCTTTTTCCAAATCACTAATTTTGTTTTTCAGTGAATTTTTGTCTTTTTCCAATTCACCCAACTTATTTTCCAGTTTTTCACATCTCTGTTGCAGGGCGATATTTCCTTTTTGCACTGCTCTCAATTTATTTCCCCAATCTTCTTCTAGCTCTCTTTTGAGATTCTTTATGCAATCTTCCAGGTAAGCCTTCTGAAAGGGAGACCAGCTTAAGTCCACCTTTGTGGCTTTATCAGGGATTGTTTTCAGAATCTCAGGATCTGGGGACTGCTCTAGTTTCTCTCCGTAAAAGCTGTGTATGGTGAGAGCTCTCTTCTTCTTGCTCATGATGTTTAGCTGAGGTATCAGTCACCAGCAGGGAATTCTTCAGCAGCAGCAGCAGCAGCAGCAGCAGCAGCAGAGGCAGCGGTGGCAGCAGCAGCAGCAGCAGCAGCAGTGGCAGAAGCAGTGATTTCAATTTGCCCTGGGGCAATTTGCCGAGGTGACTTCCGGTCTGGGGCTGACTTTGCTAGATCTGCACTAGGACCACACTTTCAGCTGCTCTCAATCCACCCTTTATCAAAGGTAGACCTGCCAAAGCACCTGCCCAAAAGCAGAGCAAAGTGGCCCAAGCATCTCCCAGGGACTAAAATCTTCTGGTCCATCCCAGCCCCGGACTTGCACGCCGGCTGCACACTGGCGTCTGAGCGCCCGGAGCTGCTCAATCCCCTGGCCGTCTAAAACTGACCTCAGAAGTTCTTTCAAAGTAGCTATTTGATAGAAGTGTGTTGTAGTCCAAGTGTATAGTGGCGCCCTCACTCCAGAACCAGTTCGGAGGCTCAATTTGTCTGTGTCTGAGGGAAGGTCTCAGGAGCTCACAGAGAACGCTGTCTGCAGTTTGCCATCTTGGCCCCACCCCCCCAAGAATGTCTATTTCTAATGCTATTGGTTTGAATTTCCATTTTAGTGTCTCAGTTTTATTTAACCAACTAATTTAACAAAATTAGATTTTGTAAAATGACATTCACTATGCAAAAATAGTAAACAATATTACACTACCTTAGTTCCTGGTCCCTGGGAAGAGTAGGCTTAAAGTTGAAATAATTTCTGAATTTTGACTGAGCAATACTGCTATTAGGTCTGTATCTCAAAGACATCAAAGAAAAAGAAAAAAAATTACAACAGCTCTTTTTGTACTGACTAAGAATTGGAAATTGGGTCAACTGGGAAATGATTGAACAAATGATATGTGATTGTGATGACATTCTTTTGTGCTATAAGAAATGTTGAAGTGGGTGGTTTCTGAAAAACTTGGGAAGACTTATAAGAATTGATGCATAGTGAAGTGAGCAGAAGCAAAAGATCATTGTACACTGTAGCAACAATATTGTAACAATTATCAAGTCTCAAACACCTAACTGCTTTGATCACTTCAATGACCCAAACAATTCTAAAGGACTCATGACAAAAAAAAGTCTTGATAGAGAACTGATAAACTGATAGATTAGAGTAAAATTTTTTTCACTGTATTTTTATTGCTTTTTGGGGGCAACATGATTAATGTGGGAAAATGTTTTGCATGATTTCACATGTATAATTAATACCTTTTAATGGGAAGGAGAGAGGCTGAAGAGAATTTGGAACTTAGAATTTTAAAAATTATGTCAAAAATATATAATAATATTTTAGAAATCTGTTAAAAAATCAACCATCATACCAAGTTCATTTTTAAATTCAGCATAAGTCAATGGCAAATGGCTTTGGCTTTCATCAAACTGCCTTTGATACATAGTAAGTCAGATAGTTTGCTTGGGATTTAACTGCTCATCACCTTGGCTTCTGGCAAATCCCAATATAGTCTCCAACTCTCACACTTTTGGCATATGTTATTCTGACCTTTTAAAGCTCACAAAGTTGTATCTATCTCCCATATTTAAAGAATAAAAACAAATAGGCAAAGAACAAAAAGACCATGAGGTAGATGTCACAGAAAGAGACCATTTTCCATCTAGAAAAAGTTTGTCTCTTTTGTTCCAATGAGACTAGGCAGGAAAAAGAAGAGACATGTTTGGGTCAGTTGGTATCTTTTGAACATACCCCTGTTCTAGCTCAGCAATCAATCAAAAATCTGTCTCTTTTTCATATTGTTGGTAGGCTGGATCTAATCATAAAATTGTGGCAATCATGGCACACATGTGCTAAAATCCATGTGGTAACTGGACAATCTGAACATACTAAACTCACTGGCCAATATTCCTATGACATATATACATGTTATCTCTCTTTAATAAAAAAATAAATAAAAGTTTCTTGAAAGTAAGAACTCTTTCATCATTTGTCCATATATCCCCAATGTTAGCACATAGTAAGTACTTAAAATAATGTTTGGTGTATTGATATATCTATATTTCATTCCACTTTTTTATATTCAGTTCCTTGCTATAGTCTATTAATGCCTTTTTGGATCATAATTCTATGATCCAGTGACCTCATTTACTCTCCTGGTATTGGCTTTCAGTACATTTGATCAGCATTCCACTTATATCTTTATCTAGATCAAACTTTTTTTTAATGACAGATCACTATTATTATTAAAAACAACAATCAAAAAAACTCAGCCAAAAAACCACTAATTTCAACAAATTTATTTATTTGTAAATTATGTGATATATTATTGTATTAATTCATTATGTACATCACAAAACAAAAAGTGAGGTGATACAGGCTCTGGAGTTGGGAGAATTTGAGATCAAATTCAGCTTCATACATTTATTAGCTATGTGACTCTGACCAAGTCACTTAACCTTGTTTGCTTCAGTTCTTTATTTTTAAAATGAGCTGGAAGAAGAAATGGGCAATTACTTGAGTATCTCTGCTAAGAAAATTCCAAATGCAATTGGATGCCACTGAAATGACCCAACAATAAATATCACAAAACCTATACAAAAAGGCAACTAGGCAACATAGTTGATAGGGCACCAACCCTGGAGTCAGGAGGACCTGAAATCAAATCTAGCCTCAGACAGTTAACATGAATTCACTTTATGACTGGGCAGATCACTTTATCCCAAATGCCTCACCTAAAACAAACACATATAAAAATAGGAACTTTAAAATTGTGAAATAAAATAAACAAAAGAACATTTAAAAAAATTTTTTTTCTTAAAAATAGATATTACACCAGGGATTTTGCTGATATAGGGAATTCTAGGTAGAATAAACTACTTCTACTAGTTTAGTCTGGAACTTTCTGTAAGGCTTACAGTTTCACAGAGTTTTGTAAGAGCACTAAGAGGTTATGTGACTTATCTAAAATCACACAATCAATGTAGGAAAGGAAATACATGCATCTAGATCTTCACAGCTAGACCACTATCCTGGATGGGATGCTGAATTTCTTTATTAATGATACCAAAAATCATGTTGTTTGTGAAAGCAATATGATCAACTATGATATGATTTTTTGAATAATTATTTCATTTATTGTGGAGTATAAAGTAAATATATAAATAATAATCATTCGTAATTCATTTAATCTGATTGATGCAGTTAGTGAAACAGCTGATTCCCCCCCCTTCAATACTTTATTATTGAAAGATACTTGATACAACAATCAAATGATAGATCATAACAGTCATTGAACAGAATAGCTTTTCAGCAGGAGTTCTATTTCTAGTGTTCACTGCACAACTATTCACTGTAAAACCAATGAGCAAATGTGCATTGTCACTGATTTCAACTCAGTAGGAAGTTTTCAATGTAAATCAATTGCTCTTTATGTGGTTCTGCTTAATGAATGGTATGAGACTTTACTTTCTTATTCATGTTTGGATAGTTGTATATGAATATAACAAATAGGAGAGGTCTGATTTGGCTGTACTGAGGTATGCAGAATATATACACATATACATGTAAATATATGCATGTATATGTACACATTACATATTTTTGTGCATGTATTATTATGGCACTAACATTTGAATGGAATTAGGAAAAACTTCATGCAGAAGATGGTACCTGCGATTCATTTTAAAAGGAGAGAGAGAAGGAAGTGGTGCCTTTCAGGAATGGGGAATGTCCAGTATAAAGTTACTGAAATGGGACATGGAGTGTCATGAGTGAGAAATAGAGAGATCAGTTTAATTGGATTATAAAGTGTGAGAAGGAGAACTGTCCAGTGGGGCTAGAAAGGCAGATTGAGCCCAGACTATGAAAAGCTTTAAATACCATAGTAGTTTTCACTGATCCTAGAAGCAACAGAAAAACAATGGATTTTATGGAGTGAGTGAGTGTGTGTTTGTGTGTGTGTGTGTGTGTGGTGGTGGGTGGGCTGATATGACCAGATCTATACTTTGGCAACATGCATAAATGATGGATTGATATGGGAGTGAGACTTGAGGCTGGGAGATCAATTAAAAAAGTCATAGTGATTGTCCAAGTGTGAGGTGCTGAGTACTTGACCCAATTAGGTGGTGGTTATGTGAGTGGAGACATAAAGGCACAGAAGAGATTGAAAAGATAATTTTTGGCATCCACATCACTTAGGGATGTAAACTGAATAAATATGAGAAGTTAAGAATGATACCAAGATTGAGAACCTAGATGATTAATGGTATTAAAAAAAATCCCACTATTTCTGTCCTCAACAGAAATAGGACAATTCAGAAGAGAACTGGACATTGGAGAAAAATAATATGATGAGATCTGAAATTCAGATCACAACTCCACCTATGCCTGATTAACTCCTATGACTTATTCTATCCCACCCAACTTTTAAAAGGAGTGGAACAGAGTCCTTCTTCACAAGTTATTATTGCCCTAGAGCAGAAAGGCTGCCCTCCAAAGGGTGCCTGTTACAGCCACAAACTTACCTGGCAAACAGGTGGTGGCTATTAGAGAAAGGGACATTTTCCCAAAGACACCTTGACAGCACTTGTTGCAAGTGCCTGGGTTGTTGTTAGGTTACAATGCTCTAAAAGGATTGTGACATAGAAAGAAGAAGGGTGGGAACTTGTACAGTGGTAGGAGGGCATAGAATGAGCAACTATTGGGTTGTAATGGGTTCATGATAAATGTGATTGTGTGACAAGATCACATTCTTGCAGAAAGAGTGAAATGAGACTTTTCTTTCCAACCTCTAGTTGATCACATCTCTATGACACAGTACCATGGATTTTCTTTGAATTCCATTGATAAAATTGGTAAATATCTTGAATAGCTTATGACCAAACACAGCTCTCTGGGCCATTCTGTTGGAGATCTTTTCCAAGTTGACATTGAACTATTAATAACATCTTTGAGTTTTGCCATTTAATCCCAAACTATTTAAACATATTATTGTCTAGACTAAATCCCTCCATCTTTTATACAAAAAGCTTTGGCAATATATAAATAAATTATATCTATAGAATTCCTCTCATCTAATAGTTTAGCAACCCTGTCAAAAAAAAGGGGGAAATAAAACTACCAAAAAAGAAAAAAAAATACTACTATCTAATATGACCTATTCTCTGAGAAGCTATGCTGCCTTTTCCCCACCCCTGTGTCTTCCTCTTTTGTTCATTGATCTTGAGTAAGTCACTTAAATCTGTTTGCCTTAGTTTCCTCAGTTATAAAAGGAGCTGGAGATGGAAATGGCAAACCACTCTAGTATCTTTGCCAAGAAAACCCCAAATGGGATCATGAAGATTTGAAAATAACTGACAAAATCAGCATGCTCAGATATCACCTTAATGATACATTCTAGAATTTCCCAGCAATCAGTCAAGCTCATTGGTCTATAGTTTTTATATGCTATCCCATTCCCTTTTTTGACAATTAGGACAACAGTTTTTGTTTGTTTGTTTGTTTCTCTCTATCTCTTATTGATCTTTTAAATGTCATCAATGAGTTTTAAATCCTATCTACCAGCCCTTTCAGATGTAATTGTTGCAGTCAGGTGACTTGACTTCAACAATTCTCTTCCTACTTTTTTTGGAAATCAACTCCCTGTTAATCATTTTTGTTTTGCTCTTTTCAGTGTAAAAAGGCAGAGGTCACTCTCTCCTCCCAGTCCTTTGTTTTTAAAGGAGGAAATCTCAAATTCATGCATCCTGAATTGATTAGGGTCAGCTCCATTGCCCATGATGTGTTCAGATGAGAAGGCTGCCTGGAGCTTGTCAGGGCCTATTAGATGTGAGTTGAACACCAAGACCAAGGGGCCAGAGGCTTATGAAGAAGAAGCATTTTTTTTGTGAGATATAAAATATGTTTTATCATCATGTAACCAATCAAGATTTAAAATAAAAGGGTCTGGAATCAAAATTCTTTTCTGTAACTTATCTAGCCAAATCAAAACAAATTTCCACTGTAGTGTATTCCAGAAAGATAAGTTTCCTTGAAACTCTTGAGATTTTGTGATACTGTAAGTGTCCTGTACATACAAAGGCTGATCATAACAAAAAATGAGAAATGTTCCTGAAACTACTTCCTTCACTCCTTGAAAGCCCTGGCAGCTGCATTTGGGTGGGGATGTGGTAAAGAGTGAGGGCCAATTGGGTGTGTTTTGTGTCAAGTTTGTGTCAAAGTCTTGATGTCTTTGAGAAATGGAACACATATTCCCAGAGGCAATGTTATACGTAAAATGTTAGGTTCCCAGGCTAGCCCATAAAAAGGCTAGATTTACTTCATCTTACATTTATTAAGTACCTATTGTATATAAAATTCAGCATGAGGCACTGATTTAGTAAAGATGAAATGACATAAGTCCTGTCCTCTAAAAGTTTCCAGTCTACTAGCAGAGAAACAATTGGGACTTAATATTTTGCCCAGTTCCATTCAAATTCACATTTGTTTTTTAAAATTATTGAGTTCTAGGTTCTCTCCCTTATCCCCACCCACAATTAAGAAACCACAGGTGAAGTTATGCAAAACATTTCAATAAAAGTCAAGTTGATACAGATATTTAAAAAATATTTTTGAAGTCCAGGCATAGTGATTGGAAAGGTTTAAACATCATGGGAGAAGAATAAGAGATAAACAGAAAGAGAACTACACAGGGCATTGATCATAGTATGGAGTTAACCTAAAAATAGGTCAAGAACCATGGTTCTCTGAAGAAGCAGGTCAAGAAGCATGGAATTGAGGAGCAGACAGGTGCAGTTCCCAGCCAGAGAGGCACTAAATGTGAGTGCAAGACTCTTCTTGATGTCTTCAGAAGGGATTCCTGGGTGCTTATGTGATTTTTTTGGACCCTTCACAAAATCGATAGTGATCACAAAGGGTCAGCAATTGAAGAACATTTGGTTCATGTTTTCATTATTTTTTCTTTTATATCAGGAAGATAGAGGAGTCATGGTAATGTGTATGAAACTGTCTTACTTCTGGATAGAGAGACTAGAAGGCATTATGTACATTAAGGAGAGACCCCAGAGGTCTGAATAAGAAAGAGATTTAGTTATGTACCTTTACTGGAGTGCAGAATAGACTAGAAGATTGATCCATCTGTGGAACTCAGCATTCATTTTGTTCATCCAGACTTCTTATAATAGATCTAGTATCCTCCCTGCTCTCCTTAGAAAAGGCTAGAATGCTAAAGGTTTCTTTAGTTTCTCTCCCTGGAGCTCCTGGACCTTACTGGCCATCAGCCAGCCTACATAGGGATTGGAGGAGAATTAAAACTGTAAGAAAATTAATACAACATTTTGCATGTAGAATAGACTGAGAAAAGCACTCGGAATGAATATAACTGTGGGCAAAATGGACTTTAGCCACAAAAGGGAATAAAAGCCAGACCATCACATCTCTCTGCAAAGCTGGAAATAACAAATACTGCTCAGGACCTCAGAATCACAGCAAGGCCTCCTTGCAACCCCCACCCCTACCCCTGCTCTTGGAAGCAGAAGGATATAGTTTATGAAAAAGGGAGAGTTAATGATTACAGTAATTTAATCCTGTCCATGCTGCCGTTCATTACTTTTAACACAAAGACAAAATAGTAGCTTAGGGATTGCTGACGCGAAGGGTTTTTCCTCTCCATGTGGAATGTATATTTATGGACTTTTTCATTTATAGGCTGTGTGTGTTAGAGAATGTGTGGTGTGTGTTACATGGACAGGGAAACCCTCTTATAATGAATCCCAGAGGGTGGGAGAACATGGTGTTGAGTGTGAGCATTCAACTTACCATGTTCCCCACACTCTGATTGACATAGCCCACCCTAGGGAGGCAGCTCCCTGGGACACTGGCAATATGAAAATCCCAGTCAATGGGAAGGCAAATCTGATGACATTGTTTGGGGACACATGGATAGTCAAGATTGAACCTGCAGCTTCTTTCATATTGGGATATAAAGGATATTTGAGGGGACCTGGGAAAACTCCCAAAGCCATCACTTTTCCATTGCCTCACTTTAGTCTCTCACATGACAGAAATTCCACCAGTAAAGACTGTTTTTATTAAAGCATTGGGCTTGGAGTCAAAAAGACCTGGATTCAAATCTCACTTGCTTAAAAGTGATACACTAGCCATGCAATCTTAGAAAAGTCGCTTAACCTTTCCTTATATGTTAAATGAAGGAATTGGATGTAATAGTGTCTAAGGTTAAGTCAAATCAAGTCAATAAGCAAAATTTACAAAGTTCTCTTTAGGTACCAGGCACTATGCTAAGCACCATGAACATAAGTAAAAAGAAAGATAGTTTTTGCTTTAAAGGAGCTTGTATACTAATGGAAGAAGACAACATACGTACACACACAAAAGAGAGGTGAAAAGGGGAAGGGAAGATACCTATTTGAGGTCATAGTGGCAAAGTACAGAGAAGAAGTATGGTGAACCCCTGGGCTCTTCCTCTAAATGGAGGTTCTAGGAACTCCCCAACAAGAGTAGAAGTCTGAAGGGGAGGAGGGAAAAGAAAGATGAAGCATAATAGTGAAGTCCATGGAGTGGAGCTGTCCCTATAATTCTAAGAACTTGTCCCAAGTCAGAGGTAAGAAAGACAGAATTTGGAGTAATAGGTAGATATTGCAGAAGGATAAATCTCAGGTTGATATAAAGATAATTTCTGGACACACAAAAATGGTTGAGATAAGAGTAAGCTCCTCATCATGACAGAACTTCATACTACACCTAGATGGGTCCATTTTCTGTGGTTAGACAAAAGCTTCAAATGAGTTAGCTCACATGACGTCTAAGGATTCTGACATCTCTGATAGACTGCAACTCTTTGAAATTTCAGGGACCCTTGGAGAATCCACATTAAACGGAGGCCATTGGTCACGTGCAAACTAAATATGATATAGTTTATGAGATACTTCCCAGTCATAGCTGGAAATAACTGCCTCTGGGGCTAGAGGAAAAGAGGGAGTCTGGGGATGTGGTCACAATGTGGGCCCCTAGGTGCCTTCTAGGTAGTGTAGGGCATCAAATGTATGCAAACAAAGTATAAAAGGTGAACTTTATTGACATTAAGTGGCTTCCCATTTTGTAGCATTGTTGAGAGGAGGTAGAGCAACTGTTCTGAGGAGTCCCTGTCTTTGTTCTTAGGTGTGCTGTCTCTCCCACTCCCTAAGACATGAGAAGAAGAAGCCAGCTTCATTGAACTGCCCCCAGAGATGTTCCTTTCTGTAATTTGATGCTGTAAATGAGAAGCAAGGAACAATCTTTGAGGTTACTAGAACATCCAAGGATCACTTCAGCCATAGTTTGTTGAAGGCAA
>JAJPUD010003166.1:37556-60910 GCA_023553655.1 Myrmecobius fasciatus | reverse complement strand
AACATATTGTTGGATTCTGGTTTTTAATCCACTCTGCTATCTGCTTCACTCAGTAACTTTTCAATAAGTAACTTGTTCTTTCAGTAACTTTTTTTTTTCTTTTGACATCCTCAGAATTAAAATTTTGCATTCAAAATTATGGTACCAGTAGTATACTATTTTACTTTCTTTCTGAAGAAGCATCTAACTCACATCTTTCTCTTTGTCTACTCTTGTCCTTATACTAGAAGACTTTAATATTTACAAAATCACCCCCTTCATCTTCCTAATGTTCTTAATTTTATAGCCTACTTCTTCACTGTTACTCAGTCATACGTAGGGATGACCATAGCCGATCTTAACCACAGGTGTTCTGCTTCCTAGTAAGAAAGGATGACATTCCCATACCTAACTTAAGTTTTATAATTTTGACATCATCCTGGACCCCTTGATCTCTCATATACCACATATCCCATCAGTTGTCACATTTTGCTATTTCTACTTTCCCAGCATCTCTTCATTCTTTCAATTCACAAAACACGCTCTTTATTTATCTAGTCAAAATCTCCATTGCTTTTAACCTAGATTATTGCAACAGCATCTTAATTGGTCTCCCAAATTCAAATCTCTTACCCTTCCAGTCCAACCTACACATTGTTGTCATAGTAATTTTCCTTAAGGACAAATTTGAATACAAAACTCCCATTTCTTAACTAACTTCTGTGGATTCCTATTGCCTCTAGAATAAGATAAAAGCTTTTGTTTAGCCTTTAAAACTTTACAAAAACTGGCCACACCTATCTTTCCAGATTCATTAGATATTATTCTCCCTTTAGCACTTTGTAATCTAACCAAACTGGTCCTCTCTGTTCCTTACTCAAAATACTTCATCTCCTACCTCAGGTCTCTGAACAGGCTATTGCCCATAACTGCAACCTAGTCTCTCTTTATCTTGAACTCTCTTTGTTTAAGATTGAGCTAAGGCACCATTTTTCCTGTAAGTCCTTTCCTTATCTCACTAACTGTTAATGCCTTCCCTTATAAAGTATCTTATATTTAATCAATTTGCACATATGTATATATATATATATATATGTAGTTATTTATCAATTTTATATTTATGCTATATACATTTTTATATGTACTTTTCATCACCATCACTACCAGTCATCACTAAACTGTATTTTTTTGTGAATTGAGATAATTTTTTTTACCTGTAACCCCAAAACTCAGCATAGAACCTGATATATATAATATTAGATTCTTAATAAATAGTTGGTTAATTAATTTGTAGAAATGTAGGAGATATTTAGAAATTCAAGTCCAGATCATTTTCACTAGAAACTACAGAAGGATGTCAAGGCACAAACTTAGTGATTAATATAAATTATACATGGAAATGGTATACTACATAATACTCAGGAAGATAAGATTCGTTGACTAGAATTGTAGGTCAGAAACTTGCTGCCTTTTATGTTTTAACAATCTATCCTCATTAAAAAAAATTCAGACCTCAAAATATCCTGGAGAATTAATTCAAAAAATTGTTCTACACTCAGATCATTATCATAGTTTAAACTATTATTGTCCATATTTTCTCAAATGTAAAATTAATCAATAAAAACTAATAATAATTATTTTTTAAAAATTGACATCTATATCTGTTAAAACTCAGAATCCCTAAACTACTTGAAGATTATATTTTCCAAATCTTAAGATCTAATGAAGTAGACCAAAATAACATGGGAAAAGGAAGGTACAAACATTATTTATGGTTATTCTGTCAGCTAGGAATAGATAAATGTCACAGTGGATGGAGTGTCAGACATGAAGTCAGGAAGATTTTTTTTTAACTTAAAATTTGGCCTCAGACACTTACTAGGGTGCAGCCCTGGGCAAGTTATTTAACCCTTTTTGCCTCAGTTTCCTTATCTGTAAAATGACCTAAAGAAGAAAATGGCAAACCAGTATCTTTGCAAAGATTGGGGTCACAAGGAATTGGATATTACTGAATAATTCAACAACAAAACCTGTCAATTATTGGGACTATACTGACAATGCTGTAAGGTAAGCAAACACTTTTTGAAAATGTTTGTACCATTGTCTTTATAAATATTACTATATTTTCTAATATTTAATTATTTTCCCCTTCTATTCCTCATAACAGAAAAGAAAAAACAATAGAAAAGAAAAAAAAAGTTCAGCAAAACTAACCAAAACATTGGGGAAAAAAAGCTTGACATAGGTAGTACATATGTTTGTATGTATGTATATATGTATGCTTGAAAAATGAAGGTAGATAAATGATTATGGATATCTCTTTGTTTTTTTTTTTTGTTTTTTTTGCTTTTTACTGAGGCAATTGAGGTTAAGTGACTTGTCTAGGGTCACACAGCTAGGAAATGTTAAGTGTCTGAGACCAGATTTGAACTCAGGTCCTCCTGACTTCAGGACTGGTGCTCTATCCACTGCACCACCTAGCTGCCCCTGGATATCTTTTTGGAAACAAACTCCCCTATTCTAAATTCATAGTATTTTGTGTGAACCAAATATTTTGTTGTAATTTTTTTTTTGATTCACAAGGTTGTAGTCATTTTTCTATTGTTCTCTTACTTCTTTTGATATTACTTTGAATCAGCTCCCAAGAATCTCTGTATTATTTATCTCCATTGCTCTTGATAGCTTGGGAATAATGTTATATTCATGTGCCACAACTTGCTTAACATTACTCATTTGGTAGTATTTTTAAAATTTTGTTTCCAGTTATTCTAAACTTTTATTTAAACTATGAGAACAAGTTATTTTGTCTCATTGTGAAACATTTTATATAAAAAGGCAGAAAGTGTGTGTGTGTGTATGTGAGTGTGTGTGTGTGTGTGTATGAGTATATGTGTGTGAGTGAATGTGTGTGTGTGCATCTGACAAAGGCCTTTGTAGCAACACTGGATGAAATGAAGACCAAACTATTTCTCTGCCCTAGGACCGTAGCATCCCGTGCTGGGCTTTATGGTAGCAGAGTAGATGAAGTCAGTTTTGGAGAGGCTGAGTGAGTTTTAGCTGCCTGGCCATCCCAGGAGTGCTCTGGATTTTCCAGGCCTGTATGTCTGGAATTGAGACCAACAGCTTCAGAAGATTTCCTATAAATGTTCCCTACTCCTTGGCATGGACAGCTTGAGAGAGCCCTATTGGCTTGGCTTGTAGTTTCCTACTGAAATCGGGAAATGCAGAACAGAGAAATGTCAAGAAGCCAGCAGTGACCGCACACATTCTGTTTTCTGCTCAGGAAGGAGATTCGGGTTTAAATCCTACATTTTAGTTCTTATATAGAAAGTCATTGATGTCTCCCCCTCTCCAACCTGACACAAAAACTAATACAAAGTCATCAAAACTGTTTATAGCCATATTCTCTATTGACATCATCCTCTTGTGTCCAAAAGTGACACAAAGTGATCTTTGCTTCTAGGTGATCTGTGCTGGTACATTGCAGTCTCTGGCAGGTAGGTCCTACCAGCCTGGGGAAAGTTTAGATATGGATCTATGGACTATTATGTATTTATTGTACGAGGCCTAATTTACCTGTACCTAGAGAGGCTCATCATTGAAGACCAGTGAATACAAAAGAAACCTGTGTCTCAGAGCCCAAAGTAAGGGTGTATAGAGACTAAGTTCATGAGGAGGGATCAGAAAGCTCTTCATTGACTGTCTCTTTGGCTTATGCACTAAGCTAAATCATCCTCCAGGATGATAAGAATTTGTTTTGTGTCTAGGCACAACCAAAGTGGGGAAAAATCATTCTGCTCCCATGTAAACACTGGCATATATAAAACTTCAAAGCATCTCTTAACATGGAGAACTTCCAGTGTAAGATCTCCTTACATTGCTAAAGATTGCAACCTGTCTGTGATTTATTAAGTCCTAGAGAATTACCTAAGACACCTTAGCGTTCAGTGATTTACCCAATGTTATGCAATTAATAGAGTATATAAATGCTTAGGTTTTCCTAACTTTCCTTTAGGCTGATTTTGTTCAGGGTAAAAAATAATATTCCATGTAATTGGGGGAAAAGGACTTGGGGATAGATCTTCCTGGGGCAGATGTTCTGCTATCCTTTGGGGGTCAGAAAAGGCTACATATAGACCTGAGAATTAGATGGAACTCATAGAATAAATACAATGCCTTATATTAGCAGATGCTCAATAAATATTTCTCAAATTCCAAAACAAACAAACAAAAAGAATATTCCATACATCAGGATCTATTTAGTCCAACAACAACAACTCACTTAAAATTGTCAGAATTGGCATTTCCCTTTTGTTGACCAGTTAGCTTCCTCTTCCTCAGGGACCCATCCAATCCGCCACACTCCAGGACAGTTCTACCTAGAGTCTGTAGAAACCCGATGTAAAGGGGAAGCCTTAAGGATATTAGAGTCAACCCACTCACCCCTACACTAAGCCCCACATTAGACACATATAATGTTTCTGACGTTCCATCTCCAGCTCTGGGAATTTTCTCTGGTTGTTCCCCCATGCCTGAAATATTATTGTTTCTCCATTCAATTTACTAATCGCCCTGGCTTTCTTTAAGTCTCAGCTAAAATCCCACCTTCTACAGCCATCTGTAATCTCTCTTAATTCCAATGCTAATCCTCTTTCAATTATTTCCTGTTTATCCTGTATATCTTTTGCTTTATACATGTTTGTTTGCATGATGACTACCCCATTGATTATAAACTCTTTGAAGGCAAGAACTTTATTTCTTTTTTTTGTATCCTGGCATTTAATAAATGTTTATTTTATTATATTGTAATTTCCTCTTTAATTATAAAATTACGACATACAAAGTCTATCCCCCTTCTTCCCTTCTTTATCTCTATTCAAAGGAAAAGTTATGAGTTTGCTAGGGAGTAAACCCCTTTATCCATACCTTCACAGTGCCCCTAACTCACATTACCAGAAAAGGGTAAGATCTGAATTTTTTCATCAGTTCATAGCTTTGTCCCTTGGCTCCAGGGCTCTTTTGGCTTAAGAGATCCTATATTTATTCCAGGAATATGATGTGGTCTATAGAGTCTCTCTGTTAGTTCCAGAAGGCTTGTTTCAGGAACTTTCATAATTCCAGTTTGGTTCCCTTCATCTGATGCCAGTGTCTAGGTGTACATGCTTCCCTGGAATGGCCATGTGGATATGCAGGCCTTCTTTTATGGAATCAAAGCCAAAGTTAAATTTTTCCCTTTCCTTCTTTGAACTGCTCTGTCTGATTATTCCTTCTTTCCCTGTACCTCTTTCCCCCCCTTAGATACCAAACTTAAGACTACAGACAGATGTATGAAATAACTATAAATCAATCATATTCAGGGTAGTGCCAAATGCCAGGACAAAGAAATGATTTCCTACTTCATCAAGGGGACATAATTAATTCCAGAAAAAAATCCCCATCAATGGAGAGACAATCATCAATGCCAGAATAAATTCTTAATTAATGAGGCAAATGAAGATCTAAGAAAAGATCAGAGAACACCTATTACATTCTCCTCCTGCTCCAGACCAAAAAAGAAAACAAATCAAAACAAAGAAAAAGCCTCTTTAAATTACTTTGAGATGCCTTTGAATGTATTGTCCCCAATTCTAGTTTTCTCTTTTGGGATCTGAAAAGACTTCATAGTACACTTAATGTAGCAAGTCTACTTACTAAATCTTGAATACATTTTCCATAAACTTACATCCATCCAGAGTCAACATCAGTGTGTAAAGTTCTTTCAGTAGTATCTTACATTGGTGCATATCTCTACCCAAATCAACAGATGTTGTAATGGTTCAGATTTTCCATGACTGGGTACCTCTAACACTTACACTAAGTCTACATGTGCAACTGTGTAAGTTTATCCCAGTTTCATGCCTGCCTTGATACTTGCAATTATCTAGACATGCCCACTGATATTGCAGAAATTCCAAATTTAATGCTTGCTTGAAGTCCTGTCTGTGTAATTTTTTGGACTATATGATTTACTCCTCTCTTGGGAGTTGGAGGGTAGGGTGGGATTTCCTAGATAATGTGGCTCCTTGGAGAAATTGTCTCATGCTTGCACTTTTCCTCAGATAACCAGGTAGAATAGGATAATAGAATTGTGGATTTAAAACTGAAGAGATCATTTAAGTCATATGATCCAGTTTCCTCATTTTATAAATTTGAAAATTGAGACTCAGTAAGGCTATATTCCTTTCTGTGATTCAAGTTTATATCATAGAATTCTTTTTTTAAATAATTTTATTTGCATAAAATATGTGTGGGTAATTCTTCAACATTAACCCTTACAAAGCTTTCTGTTACAAATTTTTCCCCCCAACTCCCCACCCCTCCCCTAGATGGCAGGATATTCACTATATGTTAATTATGTTAAAATACTTGGCAAATCAAATATATGTATACATATTTCCAGATTTATCATTGTTGTGCAAGAAAAATTGTATCTACACAAAAGACATATCAGATAAAGGAAACACAATGTAAGCAAACATCAATCAAGAGTATGAGAATGTTACATTGTGGTGCACATTTCACATCCCTCTCTCTGGGTGTATATGGCTTTCTTCAGTGAACAATTGGAAGTGGTTTGAAACATTTCATTGTTGAAGGGAGCCATGTCCATCAGAATTGATCGTCATATAGTATTGTTGTTGCCATATGTAATGATCTCCTAGTTCTGCTCATTTCACTCAGCATCAGTTCATGCAAGTCTCTCCAGGCCTCTCTGAAATCGTCCTGCTGGTCATTTCTTATAGAACAATAATATTCCATAATATTCAAATACCATAATTTATTCAGCCATTCTCCAATTGAAGGGCATCTATACAGTTTCCACTTTCTAGCCACTACAAAAAGGGCTGCCACAAACATTCTTTCACATGTGGGGCCCTTTCCTGCCTGTATGATTTCTTTGGGATATAGGCCCACTAGAAATGCTGCTGGGTCAAAGGGTATGCATAGTTTGATAACTTTTTGAGCATAGTTCCAAATTGCTCTCCAGAATGGCTGTATTTGTTCACAGCTCCACCAACAATGCATCAGTGTTCCAGCCTTCCCACATCCCCTCCAACATAACTTTTTCTGTCATTTTAGCCAATCTGACAGGTGTGTGGCGGTACCTCAGGGTTGTCTTGATTGGCATTTCGCTGATCAATACTGATTTGGAGCACCTTTTCATATGACTATAAATAGTTTTAATTTCATCCTCTGAAAATTGTCTGTTCATATCCTTTGACCATTTATTGATTGGAGAATGGTTTGAATTTTTATAAATATGAGACAATTCTCTATATATCTTAGAAATGAGGCCTTTATGAGAACCCTTAAATGTAAAGATGATTTCCCAATTTATTGCTTCCCTCCTAATCTTGATTGTATTGGTTTTGTTTGTACAAAAACTTTTTTACTTAATATAGTCAAAGTTATCTATCTGCTTTTCAATTAAAAGTTCCAGTTCTTCTTTGGACATAAATTTATTCCATCTCCACAGGTTTGAGAGGTAAACTATCCTATGTTCCTCTAATTTGATTACAATATCATTCTTTATATCTAAATCATGACCCCATTTAGATCTTATCTTAGTATGCTGTGTTAGGTGTGGGTCCAGCCTTAATTTCTTCCACACTAGTTTCCAATTTTCCCAGCAGTTTTTGCCAAATAATGAGTACTTATCCCAAAAGCTGGGGTCTTTGGGTTTATCAAACACTAAATTACTAACGTTATTACCTAGATTGTCCTGATATCCTATTCTATGCCACTGATCAACTGCTCTATTTCTCAGCCAGTACCAAATGGTTTTGATGACTGCTGCTTTATAATATAGTTTTGGATCTGGTACAGCAAGGCCACCATCATCAGCCTTTTTTTTTCATTGATTCTCTTGAAACTCTTGATCTTTTGTTATTCCAAATGAATTTTGCTACTATTTTTTCTAGATCTGTAAAATAATTTCTTGGGAGTTTGATTGGTATGGCACTAAATAAGTAAATTAGTTTGGGTAGTATAGTCATTTTTATTATATTCGCTTGGCCTACCCATGAGCATTTTAAGTTTTTCCAATTAATTGACTAGGTCTGATTTTATTTGTGTGGAAAGTGTTTTGTAGTTTAGTTCATATACTTCCTGACTTTCCCCTGGCAGATAAATTCCCAAATATTTTATACTATCAACAGTTATTTTGAATGGAATTTCTTTTTGTATCTCTTGCTGCTGAACTTTATTGGTAATATATAAAAATGCTGATGATTTATATGGATATATTTTGTATCCTGCAACTTTGCTAAAGTTGTGAATTGTTTCTAGTAGTTTTTTAGTTGAGTCTTTAGGGTTCTCTAAGTATATCATCATGTCATCTGCAAAGAGTGATAATTTGGTTTTCTCATTACCTACTCTAATTCATTTTATCTCTTTTTCTTCTCTTACTGCCAAAGCTAACATTTCTAAGACAATATTAAATAGTAATGGTGACAGTGGGCAGCCTTGTTTCACTCCTGATCTTATTGGGAATGGTTCTAGTTTAACTCCATTACATATGATGCTTGCTGAAGGTTTTAAGTAGATATTACTAATCATTTTAAAGAAAAGCCCATTTATTCCTGTACTCTCCAGTGTTTTTAATAGGAATGGGTGTTGGATTTTATCAAAGGCTTTTTCTGCATCTGTTGAGATAATCATATGGTTTTTGTTAATTTGCCTTTTAATATAATTGATTATGCTTATAGTTTTCCTAATATTGAACCAGCCCTGCATTCCTGGTATAAATCCTACTTGGTCATGGTGTATTATCCTGGGGATAACTTTCTGTAATCTCATTGCTAAAATCTTACTTAAAATTTTTGCATCAATATTCATTAGGGAAATTGGTCTATAGTTTTCTTTCTCAGTTTTCTCCCTATCTGGTTTAGCTATCAGCACCATATCTATGTCATAGAAGGAATTTGGTAGTACTCCTTCTTTCCCTTTTTTTTTTCAAATAGTTTGTATAATATTGGGATTAATTGTTCTTTGAATATTTGGTAAAAGTCACATGTAAATCCATCTGGTCCTGGAGATTTTTTCTTAGGGAGTTGATTAATAGCTTGTTCTATTTCTTTTTCCAAAATGGGGTTATTTAAATAATTTATTTCCTCTTCTGTTAACCTAGGCAATCTATATTTTTGTAGATATTCCTCCATTATATTTACATTATCAAATTTATTGGCATAAAGTTGGGCAAAGAAACTCCTAATTATTACTCTAATTTCCTCTTCATTGGAGAAAAGTTCTCCCTTATCATTTTTGAGACTAACAATTTGATTTTCGCCTTTCCTTTTTCTAATCAAATTAACTAACAGCTTATCTATTTTGTTGCTTTTTTCATAAAACCAACTCAGTTTTATTTATTAATTCGATAGCTTTCTTATTTTCAATTTTATTGATCTCCCCTTTAATTTTCAGAATTTCCAATTTGGTATTTAATTGAGGGTTTTTAATTTGGTCTTTTTCTAGCTTTTTTAATTGTAAACTCAGTTCATTGATCTTCTCTTTCTCTGTTTTATGCAAGTAAGCATCTAGAGATATAAATTTGCCCCTTATAACTGCTTTAGCCATGTCCCACAAATTTTGGTATGTTGTCTCCTTATTGTCATTCCCCTGGATGAAATTATCGATTGTGTCTATAATTTGCTCTTTCATCCATTCATTCTCAGGATTAGATTATTTAATTTCCAAGTAACTTGTGGTCTATTTTCTACTGGCCTTATATTACATGTGAGTTTTATTGCATCATGATCTGAGGAGGATGCATTTACTATTTCTTTTTTTCTGCATTTGATTTTGAGGTTTTATGCCCTAACACATGATCAGTTTTCGTATAAGTTTCATGAACCCCTGAGAAAAAAAGTATACTCCCTTTTATCACCATTCAGTTTCCTCCAGAGATCTATCATACCTAACTTTTCTAGCCTTTTGTTTACCTCCCTAACTTCTTTCTTATTTATTTTGTGATTTGATTTATCTAATTCTGAGAGAACAAGGTTGAGATCCACCACTAGTATAGTATTATGGTCTATTTTTCCTTGCATCTCTGTTAGTTTCTCCTCTAGGAATTTGGATGCTATACCACTTGGTGCATATATGTTTAGTATTGATACTGCTTCATTTTCTATGGTACCCTTTAGTAAAATATAATTTCCTTCCTTATCTCCTTTAATTAGATCTTTTTTTGTTTTTACTTGATCTGAGATAAGGATTGCTACCCCTGTCTTTCTTTGTTCACCTGAAGCATAGAAGATTCTGCTCCAGCCCTTTACCTTCACTCTGTATGTATCTCTATCTTTTAGATGTGTTTCTTGTAAACAACATATTGTAGGGTTCTGGCTTTTAATCCAGTCTGCTATCCCCTTCCGTTTTATGGGAGAGTTCATCCCATTCACATTCACAGTTAAAATAACTATATCTGTATTCCCTGCCATCTTATTTACCCAGAGTTAAGATTTTCTCTTCCCTTTCCCTTCTCTCCCTTCCCCCATCCCCAGTACTTTATTTTTTTATTTTTTTTTTATTTTTTTATTTTTGCTTTTTGCTGAGGCAATTGGGGTTAAGTGACTTGCCCAGGGTCACACAGCTAGGAAGTGTGTGAGTCCAGATTTGAACTCAGGTCCTCCTGACTTCAGGGCTGGTGCTCTAACCACTGTGCCACCTAGCTGCCCCCCCCAGTACTTTATTTTTGATGACCACCTCCCACCAACAGTCCTCCCCGCTTTGGAATCCCTCCTTCCCCTTTATACCTTTCCCCTAATCCTTCTATTTGTCTATCCCTTTCCTTTCCTCCTTTCCCTCCCACCTTCCCACAAGGAGGGTCAGGCCTTTCTTTGAAGCCAAATTTGTCTGATATACTCTCTTAGAGTCCAATCTAATGAGAGTAAGGTTTACACAATACTCATCACCCTCCCTACTTTCCCTCAATTATATTATATCTTATATGTCTCTTTATGAGATTTTGCCTTATTTTACTTCCTTTATTTTTCCTTTATTTTGCCTCCTTCCCCCCTTTTTCTTTTCAATATGGTATCCCTTCCACCTCTAATTTCTTTTCCATTATTATCAAAGAAAAATAAAATTATACCCCCATTCTTTAAGGATACCTGTAGTAGAAATATAGTTCTCAAGAATTCTTTCCTTTTTACCTTTTTATGCTTCTCTTGAGTTCTGTATTTGGAGGTGAAATTTTTTGTTCAGATCTGGTCTTTTCATTAGAAATAGGTGAAATTCTCCTGTATCATTGAATGATCATCTTCTTCCCTGAAAGATGATGCTCATTCTAGCTGGATAACTTATTCTTGGGTGTAATCCAAGTTCTTTTGCCTTTTGGAATATCTGATTCCAGGCCCTTCACTCCTTTAATGTGGAAGCTGACAGATCTTGTGTAATTCTAATTACAGTTCCTCAGTATTTGAACTGTTTCTTTCTAGCTGCTTGCAATATCCTTTCCTTGGTGTGATAGTCCTGAAATTTGGCCACGATATTCCTTGGGGTTTTAATTTTGGGGTCTCTTTCAGGAAGTGATCGGTGAATTCTTTCAATGCCAATTTTGCCATCTGATTCTAAAACATCAGGGCAATTCTCTTTCATGATTTCTTGGAAGATAGCATCAAGGTTCTTTTCTTTCATTGTGACTTTCAGGGAGTCCAATAATCCTTAGATTGTCTCTCCTGGATCTGTTTTCCAAGGCAGTTGTTTTTCCCAGGAGATATTTCATATTTTCTTCTATTTTTTTCATTTTTTAATTTTTGATTGACTGATTCTTGAAGTCTTATTGAGTCATTTACTTCTATTTGTTCAATTTTAATTTTTAAAGTATTATTTCCTTCAGTTATCTTTTTTAGCTCCTTTTGTAACTGGCCAGTTGAATTTCTTGATTCAATGCATTCTTTTTCCATTTTGCCAGTTTTATTTTTCAGTGAATTTTTGTCTTTTTCCAATTCACCAATTTTGTTTTTCAGTGAATTGTTGTCTTTTTCCAATTCTCCAGTCCTGTTTTCCAGTTTTTGATATCTCTGTTGCATTGATCTCAATTTATTTCTCCATTCTTCTTCTAGCTCTCTTTTGAGATTCTTTATGCAGTCTTCCAGGTAAGCCTTCTGAAAGTGAGACCAGCTTAAGTCTGCCTTTGTGGCTTCATGTGGGATTGTTTTCAGAATCTCAGGATCTGGAGACTGCTCTACTTTTTCTCCATAGAAGCTGTCTATGGTGAGAACTCTCTTCTGCTTCTTACTCATGCTTTTGAGCTGAGGTATCAGTCACCAGCAGGGGATTCTGCCTCAGTTTCAATTTGCCCTGGGGCAGTTTGCCGAGTTGACTTCCAGTCTGAGGCTGGGCAGCTAAATCCGCACTAGGACCATGTTTTCAGCTGCTCTCAATCCACTCTTTACCAAAGGCAGATCTGCCAAAG
This sequence comes from Myrmecobius fasciatus, assembly GCA_023553655.1. Lineage (NCBI taxonomy): Eukaryota > Metazoa > Chordata > Mammalia > Dasyuromorphia > Myrmecobiidae > Myrmecobius > Myrmecobius fasciatus. Next base: position 48,474 of record JAJPUD010003166.1, on the reverse strand, counting down.
CATCTGCCCGCAAGCAGAGCAAAGTGGCCCAGGCATCTCCCAGGGGCTTCCTGGGTGCCTAAAATCTGCCTCTGTCCGACTTCCGCCCCTGCTGCGCCCTGACTTCTGATTGTGGCCAGTGGCCGATCCCCTGAGGCTAACCTTCTCCGGAGTTTTTTCAAAGTAAATTGTTGATTTAAGTGCATTGTAATCCAAGTGTTTGGTGGAGCCCTCACTCCACAACCAGTTCTGAGGCTCAATTTGTCTGGGTCTGAGGGAAAGTCTCAGTAGCCCACAGAGAACACTGTCTGCAGTTCACTATCTTGGCTCTGCCCCCTATCAGAATTCTTGAGCAAAGCTCATTTCTCTGGCTACCACTCCTCTTTTTTTCAAACTCATCTGTGTATCACTTCTATGTCTCTTATTATGTTCTCCTCTTGCATTGTCTCCTGTGAGATTCTTGTTTTATTTTTAACAAATTTCCCGACTATTAGACCTCTTTTTCTAATGTTCTGTCTTGCAATCACAGAAACCTTGTTCTCCTTTGAAGACATTGCATTTGTTGCCACCCTCTCCAATAATGGAAGTGTCTTCTTTCATGCCTTCCAACACCTAAAGACAAAGGTTGTCTTTCATTCAGTGACTTCTCTACCATAGAGCTTCATTCCTTAAAAATATATCATTCTGTCTAGAACCCAATAGTTCTCTTTTCTCAAGAAATTCAGAACCTGTCTTTGTCTCCCTATGCATTCAAAAACTGCTCTTATACTTGGAAATTTCAGTTTATGTGTTAAAGTCCCTTTAAATACCCTTGTTATTCAGTTTACTAATCCCCTTACAATCTATTATTTGCACTTTCACTAGACCTCAGTCTGATCCAAGATTTATACCCTTATCATCCACAAATTCCAAAACCTGATCATTATTGTCTCTCTCATTTTCCATTTACCTTAGTCTTTCTAACCCCACTCTCTGCCCTCATCATAACTTCCAATCAATTCGACTTTCTCTACTTGCCCAAATCTTTATTCCTTCTTTGCCTTTACTTTTCTCCTTCCAAAATAGTTAAACTTTCAGTTAACTAGTTCAATTTTACAATTATCTCAACCCTTGATTATTATGCCCTATTTTCCTCTAGCTTTATTCCTTTGTAGACTGAAACTTTGGATCATTTCTACCATGTGTTTTCTTATCGCCAGGTGACTAAAGGAAGACAAACAATAATGCTTATTTAATTCACTGCAAAGTATTTTATCAAATCTCAATGGAATCTTCATTACTTCATGACACTCATTTTACTCTTCCAAAATCAATTCTGCATTGCATTTCTCAAATTAACTCTTATATAACTATGTTAAGTATCCAATACCAAAAAGCCTCTATGCCCATCTCTCAGCAATGGACTTTATCCCAAATAATTGAGGGCATCCACAGTTATCTCCCTCTTCTTTCCAATTTCATATTTGAAAACATCCCAGCATTGCCTCCCCCCAATCCTTTCTTTCTTTGCTCCATTCCAAGAATTTGAAGTGGACCTTATCTTTATTGGCATTAATTACTATAGAGTTATTTTTAATCCCAGCCAGCCAAATTCTGTCTTCTGTGAGATTTCCATCTTTGTTCATCACCTCTCCCTCTTTAATTTTCAATCTCTTCTTAGCCACTAGGTCCTTCTCTGTTGTCTTTAAACTTCACCAACTCCTATTAAAAAAAAAGATTTTACCTATCCCCTTATACTATCATTTCATACTTCCCTTTCACAGTTAAATTTTGAAGGAAGTTAGGGTCTCTCTACATTTGTTGCTTCTATTTTCTTACTCACCTGCTATACATTTCTTTATCACTTATCATCTTGTTTTTTCCTCCACCAATCAATTGAAAATTCCGTTCTCCTAGGTTACCCATCATCACTCCATTGCTAAATCCAATGATCTCATCTCAGCATTACAAGTTGACTATCACTACCATTACCTGTTTCCTACCATGTTCACTTTTTCTTGATTTTTCATAACTCCCACCAAAGGAGGGAGGAAATTGGGGGCATTTTTTTACTATATTCATAGAATCTTGGTAAAAATAGAATGTTATACTTAAAAAAGACTTCAGAAGTTTTATGATCCAGTTCTCAGCTGAAGTCTGAATTTTATCTGCAATATCTTACACAAATGGCCATCCATATTTCCCTCAAAGACCTGCAAAATACCTAGGGGTAGCTCAATCTATACTTGTTAAGAACTTCTTTATTATATACTGAACTAAAACTGGCTTCCTCGTGTACTCTTTATTTTTATTTTTGTGAATTTAACAATTATCTATAAATGTTTCATTATGGAAAAAAGAACAAGAAAGTAACTTGCATAAAAAGCTTCTTTATTTAGTTTATTTTCTTATGAAATTTATACTTCCTAATGCTTACATATAAAGACAGAAATAATTTAATCAGACAGAAGCAGAGGAAAATCACTCAACTAGTGTTTCTTTCTGCAGTTTTTGGGGATTTTCTTTTGTGCCTTATCATTTTATTGATGTTTCTTTGGGTATATTTGTTACTACCTACTAACTTCCCTTCTTTCCTTGCAACAGATATTATAGTCTAGTAGTTTTTAGGTTACTGTGATTTATGGCAATAGAATGCCATAAACAGCACAGACTGTTTCTTTTCTTATGAGTTTGTATCCCTAGTTCATAGTAGGTACTCAAGAAATACATGCTAAATAAGTCAATAAATGAAGGAATGAATGAATGTATTCACCCTGGTTTTAATTCTGTCCTTTGCAGCCGAAGTCTTCTTTATTTTTCAGCTCTTGATATTTTAAGACAGCAATCTTATCTCCTCTAAGTCTTCCCTTCTTCATGTTAAACATTACTGGTTGCTTTAATATTGTCAATACAGATGAGAAACTTTTACAATTCATGAGTGACATTAATTTTTTTATTGTATTGTAGAGAAAAGGAAAGAAGGGAAGAATTTAGTGAAGGTAACCTGTTAGGTCTTTTCATATACAATATATTAAGGTCTATTATACACAGCTTTATCTTATAGGCTCAATAGGGATAGACAGACAGATAGATAGATAGATAGATAGGTAGATGATAGAACTTCTAGGGAATGTTTACTATATACTAGATATTATGCTAAGTATTGGGGTTACAAATCTAAATAAGTCCTTGCCCTCAAAAAGTATGTATTCTAAAGGATAAAGACAACATACTAATAAAATAATGCTGAGCTTGATGTAGAGATGCTTAGAAAATAGTCTGGCATCCTGGTACCAGGAAAGATAAATTGAAATCTCACCTATGAGAGCCTAGGATGAGTCTAGGAGTCTAATTAAAGGTATAAGGTAAAGATAGAGATGACTCCTAGAGTGAGGGTCATATACTGTAGAGTTTATAAATTGTTTTTGTGGGACTATAGGAACAGAACTTGGGCAAACTCTGGCTTTCTGTTACGAGTATTTTTCTTTAAAAATGTTTTAGACTGCTCAAAGTAAGGGATTCAAGAAGCCATCAATCACACTTCCTTGGAGAGGTATTCCCACAGGGGAGATTGAATTGAGCCTCTGGGCTACCATGTTTTTTAACCTCTTGTAAGGAAGCAGGGGCCAGAACCCAGAAATGTTCCACTCAAAGATCTTGCTTTCTACTCTGAGACTTGGTCCTGTCCTGAATAAATGAAATACAATGACCTCATGTGAGTGTTGAGCAGTCTGAGTGAAGAGTTGCTGATGGGATGGTCACCTTTATGCCCCAAAGTTATTTCCAGCTCTTGCTATTTCTGAAGGCAGCCTGCCTGATGGAGTTAGCCTGTCTAGATGCCTCACTTAGGGGCCTGGGGGATAGCTTCCCACAGCAATCTGCTCTCTTTGGGAGATTTCAATTGCTTTTGAATTAGTTATGGGCTCAAAAAGGAGTGACTTCCATTATTACAATGCAGGTTTTAAAATTACTCCTGTTCAAGTTGCCAACTCTGCAACATTAACCTGTCATTGGAGAATTAGGCCTGGTCATGGAGAAGAGAGTTCTGAAAAATAAAAAGGAATCTTAAAAAATCTGTCATATAAGTGGACATTAAAAATATTTCTATTTTATAACTACCAAATCCAGTTTGCTTCATCATCTGTAAAATGGGGACAGTATTTTGAATGCTTATTTCAGTGGTGAGTTGAGAAGAACTCATGTGATTAAAGCAAAACACTTATCACAACTTATTAGCTTATGAAGCAACTTTTGTATTTGAAATAAAGTAGCTTGTTCTCATACAGAGCTTAGCATTAGGACTCAGAGTGGGGAATAGTGGAGAAACTGGAGACTTTTAAAGACTTATTGTAAGAATGAGCACAATCTCTGGTTAGAGAATCTGGATTTACATCCCTCTTCCAACACTTACTACTTGTATGACTTTCAGCACATCATTTAAGCTCTATAGATCTGCAAAATGACAGGATTTGATTGAGTGGCTTCTAGTGGCCCTTCTAGCCTCAACTATCTGAATGTATGAACCTAAGTTTCTTGTCTAAGATCAAATAAATGGTAAATATTAGAGATAGTATATGAGTAATCCAGTTTTTGACTCAAAGGTTAGTACACCATAAATAAATTGATAAGGAGAATTTGGAGAAACACAGAGAGACTGAGACACAGAGATAGTAGAGGGAAGGAAGGAAAGGAAGAAGGAAAATAAAAGAAAAAAGGAAGGAAGGAAGGAAGGAAGGAAGGAAGGAAGGAAGGAAGGAAGGAAGGAAGGAAGGAAGGAAGGAAGGAAGGAAGGAAGAAAGGAAGAAAGGAAGGAAGGAAAAAAGAAAGAAAGGAAGGAAGGAAAAAAGAAAGAAAGGAAGGAGAGAAGAAGGAAGGAAGGAAGGAGAGAAGAAGGAAGGAAGATGGAAGATGGAAGGAAGGAAGGGAGGAAAAAAAAAGAAAAGGGAGAAAGAAAGAAAAGGGAAAAAGAAAGAAAAGGGAAAAAGGAAGGAAGAAGGAAAGGAAGGAGAGAAAAAGAAAGAAGGGAAGGAAAGAAGGGCGAGAGGAAAGAAAGAAATTAAAGAAAAATAAAAACAAGGAGAAAGAGGAGGGAGAAAAAAGAGAAAGAGGAAAAGAAAGTGGAGAGAATAAAGAAGAGGAGGAGGAAGATGAGAAGTAGAAATATTAAGTACTATTTTCTACTATAATTTTCCATTGAGAAGGAAAACTGAAAGTAGTGGAGAAAATATACTCTGCAATATGATTTTTTGTAAAGATTGGAAAAGAAGACAGAGGATACTTTTTACATTGCACCTATTGTTACTGAGAGGTAGAGAAGGAAAATCCTGCAGAGTTGCAGAGGCTTTTATCAACTTTAGGAAAAAGTTCATTTCCTTTACTTAAAATAGGATAATATTATACTAGCTGAAGGTATGCTCTAATCCTTAAGCTGGAAGTCATGGATACCAAAGCTGCTGTCAAGGAGTAAGTCCATCTGAACATAGAAATAGCCAGTGAAATATTAAAAGCACAATGTGGATAATTGCAGCTTAGCAGTGGTAGCGTCTGTTCACCACAGACTTCATAGGTTTATCAAGGTACTTTCATGGATATATCCAGAAAAATATGAGGACATTGAAGTCTACAGTTTTTGAATTGTGAGTTGTCTTAGCCACACATGCTCTTTTTTTATGCTTTACTCCCCTGAGATTTTAAATATGTGCCCACTCATCCACAGACCTGGTGTCCATTTGTGGCAGAGGTATAATTTATGTTTAAGAAGGGAATGTTATGTAAATATTATCTTCTTTTCATTTTCACTAAATATTTTGGTTTATATAGTGGTTGATTTGTTAATGGAAGACACATTTATTGGGACTCATCAGCTACAGTGTTGAAAGAAACAGGCATCCACAAGGTTTGTTTGTTCCTTGTGTTCTGATAATTAATACAGTAGTCAAGTGACCTCTGTTCTGGAGAACCTGTGAAAGTCAATGCAGGTGTGTGGGGAAGAAAAGGGAGCCAGGTCTAGGAGAGGCAGAGAGAGAGAAAGAGAGAGAGACAGAGAGAGAGAGAGAGAGAGAGAGAGAGAGAGAGAGGGGGGGGGGAGGGAGGGAGGGAGGGAGAGATGGAAAGGCACAGAGACAGACAGAGAGACAGAGACAGACAGAGAGAGATGGATAGAGAGAGACAGAGACAGAAAGAGAGAATCATAGAGACACACAAAGTGACAAAGGGACAGAGGTGGAAAGAGACAGAAAGAGTCACAGAGAGACAGATAGAGACAGAGAGACAAAGACTGAGAGACAGAGAAATGGAGACAGAGACAGAGTGATAGAAAAGCAGAGAGAGAGGGGGAGAGAGACAGACCCAGGCTATATTATGATGCTCTGATCCTTCCAAACTCAGTTTAGACACAGCATCTTTCCCACCCCTAACACTAAAAGATCTGATTCTATCTACCAGATTTATTCAGTGAGTCAACAAGCATTTATTAAGCATTTACAATGTGGATTAAGCTCTGGTAATACAAATAGAAGCAGAATAAAAAAGTTGCTGCTCTAGGGCAGAGGAACATGACACAGAAAAGGGACCTGAAAGTCTGTGGTTGAGGGTAGGAGGAGGGTACCCAGTGGAGGTGGGAGGGAATAGTAGAGAAAGTGCTATGCAGATGAGTCAGCACCTCTGGGGAAGGATGAAGACATCTTTGGCCTGGGCCTCCTTCTTAAGCTGGAGATTCTGGGAGGAACCGATCAATGATCAATCAGAAAGTGAGACCCCGGGGACAGAGAGAACTTCCAATGTGGGATGGTGTCCAAGAGTGGAGCGAGCTTCCAGGGTGAAGAGGTAACTCTCCATTTCTCAACTTTCCTTAGTCTGTACAGGTCCTGATTCTGAATGGGCCTCAGATCTTAACTGGCTCCTTCCACCATTGTCCTAGGGTTTCTGGGAGTGATTCACCTTCCCAGGGAATCCTTAAGCAGACTCAGAGCCAAGGAGAAAGGAGAGAGAACCATTCTGTTTCCCCCATATTTCTAGACAGGAGGGTCCCCTTCTTTCATTCTTAAAAGGGATTCCTCTACTTTATTCTTCTTTATATTCCAACTGACCCAGCTGGAAACCTTCTAGGCCTTTTAAAAACAGGATTAAAAAGTCCATTTTCGGCATTAGACTGGTTCAGAAGAAGAACTTCAGCTCTTTTCTTTGCCAGCCAGTTTGAAAAAAAAATCCTGAACCACATGTCACTTCAAATTATGACTATGATGTTCATGTTCCCCTCAGGCTGAAATTTCACCCAAGTAAATCCTCTCATTCAGCAGCTGGAGAGAAACGTGTCAAAGGCAGTGATCTGCAGGCACCGCCAGTCCCCTGGGAGAGCTTGGTCAGGCCCAGTGTGAATCTTCTGGGTACCAGACAGCTCCCCCCTTCCCATCCATGGTTGCTGACATTGCCCACACTCGGTAAAACAAAGAACAGAGGGGAGGAAGAGGAGGTTGGAAGGGAGAGGCTTCTTTCTTATTGCTAAATAAGTGTTTTTAGGGAAAACTTCTTAAAAGTGAAAAGATAGGCAGCCTAAGTCATTGAATGGAGTTCTGGCTCTTAGAGTCAGAGGACCTGGATTCAAATCCTTTTTTGTATATCTAATACCTACCTGTGTATCATTGATGTTTAAACTCTTTGAGCCTCAGTTTCCTCATCTGCAAAATTGAGGAAGGGGCAGCCTGGCTGACTTTTAGGACCCTCCCCTCTCTAGACTATGAGAGAAATTCTGAGGGAAGCATCCCCTCTTTTATTATAGAGTCAACTAAACGCCTTGGCCCCCAGTGGATAGGACCGGAGTTTCACCATGGGAGAGCAATCCCCAGCATCCTGCTTTGATTCAGATGTGTATGCTGAAATAGGTAGATGGTCTGGTCTACTTTCAGCTCACAAATGTCGATTCCCTGGAACAAGAAATGAGCCACCCTAACCATAATGGAATAGCTTGTCAGCAGCAGAGTAATAATTAGGACTTTTATTTTTTTTCACCTAAAACAAAACCATTTGGGAAAAGGAAAGCAGAGAAGAAAATTAGACAGCAGGTACATCCATCTAAGGCATCTAAGCATTGCCCCCTTGGGAGTAGAAAAGGTGGCAACAATGGCATGAACCAGTGGAGGACAGCTTGATGATGTGGAGGGACAGTGATTGTCACATGGGCCCTATGACCCATTCCCTTGGATGTTGGTACTCTAAGTCAAAGGTCCATTTGCCCAGTATTAGTTATAACTTTGGCTGGCAGCATCACCCAAATGATGTGGGACTCTATGGGAAAAGGCTATGCACACTTCCAAAAAAATACAGATACGTTGAGACTTTTTTTTTCCTCAGTGTTTTCTGCAGTATCTGTTTGGGATATATGAGTCCTGGTGATCATCTCTGTAAAGAGAAATTTATCCCAGCAGAAACCTCTGCTTGCTGTTGTGTGTGTGTGTAGACATAGGTTGTGTGTGTATACACACACATATATACATCCATACATCCATATATACATACAAGACAATAGGGGAGTATGTATGTGGGACAGACCTGAATATCCCAGGCTACTTGGATCCAATCAACCAAGATCTATTATTATAATAATTATCTTCTTGCCTCTGGCATGTGCTATGTGTGTGATCTTGGGCAGTAATTTGGATGGTTCCCAGGGACTCAGTTTCCCCATCTGTAAAATGAGAAGCTTGGACTACATGGACTCTAAGGTCCTTTCCAGATCTGTTTTTGCTCCTATTATGTGCAAGGCAAATAAATGTATCAGAAAGTCAACTTAATTTGAAAGTATGAAAGATATAAGCTTGAATTCTAGCTTGGTTATTTTCTAACTATGTAATGCTAGGCAAATTATTGAACCTCATTTAGTCTTAGAATCTTTATTGAAAAAATGTTGGTTCCAATGTCCATTGTATTTATCCCACATGATTGTTATGAGGATTAAATGATATAAATGTGTGTAAGGAAGAATATTTTAAAAAGTTATTAATGTTCACTTACATTAATTTACTCTCTTCCCATAATTGAGCCACTTCATAGCTCCACTAACAATGTAATAGTGTCACCATTTTCTCATAACCCTCTAATACTGAATGTCCTGATTTTTGGTCATTTTTGCAAATTTGCTCATTGTGAGTTTGAACCTTAGGATTATTTTGATTTGACTCTATCTTATCATTAGAAATTTGGAATATTGATTTAAATGGTTATAAAGAATTTGCAAATTTTCTTTTGATAATCTTTGATTGCTCATCTATTTGAAAATGGTTTTTAATCATATATTTTTAGTTACACATTCATATTTCATATATCAGACTCTTATTACAGATATTTGATACAATTTTTTCTGGTTGACTTTTTTTCTTGCCCTAGTTACATTATTTTTATATAAAAGTCTTTACAATTTTTTTCTAATGAAATTATCTTCTTATCTATTGTAATAACACTATCCTTTGATTAAGAATTAACTCCCTAGACATAGCTGTTAATGACATTAATAATATTCAATTTACTTATTTTCTATTTTAAATAGTATATGATATTTCATATTCAGGTCATATACCAATTTTAGTTTATTGTGTAACTATATTATAGTTAGTTATGTGTTATACTGTACAGTGGGAGATGTTGCTCTGAACTTTATTTCTGCCAGACTGATTTACAGATTTCCCAGGAATTATTCTCAGTCTATCATAACCTCAAGTAGCCTACCATTCTACTCACCCTTGTAATAAAGACAATCAATTGATAAACAAATTGATAAACAATTGATAAACAAATATTCCCCTGCAAAATATGTCTTATTTAGTCTCTATAGTTGATCACCTCTATGCTAAGAGGCACAAGGCACTCCATCACAGCCATTAATCAGTGTTCTGAAATCTTTCAATGTTGTTTCACCTGATACTATGGATATTTCATGGATATTTTTCTCCTGATTCTATCTCTGTGTTAACTCATATAAGCCTTCGTATGTTTCTTTAAATTAAACCATTTTTATCAAAAGACATGTTGACAAACCTAGTGTCTTCTGGCAAGGGAAGTTTTCAGTATCAGAAATGAATTTTTAACTTCTTGTGGCAGACAAATGAATCCCAGTGGAAAATAATACACAACCCAGGGCTATTTATTTACTCATGATAGTTAACATCATTAATTACTTCTCAGGGACCAATAGATTCTTCAACTTTTAAAAAACTTGATAGCACTTCTCTTTTGTGGTGGTAGGCTGAGGTTAGACAAAGTCCCCAGATTCTGACTATGTATGTGCCCAGAGCACAGAGGAAAGAGAATGTGGTAATGGTGATATGATTCTCCAATGAGCAGGAAAAGGAAATGGAAAACCAATCTAGCATCTTTGCCAAGAAAATCAACATGAAAACTAATTGATCGACTAAGCAACAACTACACACATATATATATATGCATGTGTGTATATATATTTTAACATAATTTATTTCCCTTGCAATATTATATATTTAATTTATGCATTTAAAAACATTATTCTGAAAAGCTATACATAGGCCTTGCCAGACTGCTAAAGGAATCCATGACAAATACACAAAAATCCCTAAATAATTATATAATAATAAAAATCTCTTCTCTCAATCTTTCTTTGGCCCCTACTACAATGTAACTTGCATAAAAATGCTTTTTTTTTTCATCCTGTGACTGTCAGCTCCCTGAAGATAAAGATACTATCTTTTTCATCTTTTATGTTTCATCTTTGTGTTCCCAGTGACTGGTATATAAATTTTTCATAGTAGGTGCTTTTTAGAAATTTGTTGAATCAGAGTTTTCCTTCCCCTGTGCATGTACAAATCAGGGGTTATTTCTGTAGGCTACCACATTTGGATTTGTTATAGAGATGGCAGCCTGGTGATTTCTCCCCAGACAGAAAGCAGAACTGGGTTCCCCCCCAAAACCTCAGACCTTTATATGACATTTTTTT
>JAJPUD010003166.1:0-37156 GCA_023553655.1 Myrmecobius fasciatus | reverse complement strand
ATGGATTCATGATCTAGGCATAAAGAATGATATTATAAACAAATTAGAACAATGTAGGATGGTTTACCTCTCAGATCTGTGGAGGGGGAAGGAATTTGTGACCAAAGAAGAACTAGAAGTTCTTAATCACAAAATTAATCACAAAATAGGTACGTTTGACTATATCAAGTTAAAAAGTTTTTGTACAAACAAAATGAATGCAGACAAGATTAGAAGGGTAGCAGTAAACTGGGAAAATATTTTTACATCCAAAGGTTCTGATAAAGGCCTCATTTCTAAGGTATATAGAGAATTGACTCAAATATATAAGAATTCAAGCCATTCTCCAATCGATAAATGGTCAAAAGATATGAACAGACAATTTTCAGAGGAAGAAATTACTGTGCTTCTTAATGGAGATTCTGAAGAACTGAGGTATTACAGTACCATTCCATAGACAGGACAGGCAAGTTTGTTAAATGTTTCAGAGTCTCATTCTCAAGCCTCTTCATGTTCTGCATGTCTTTGATCCCATTATAGCATTTCTTTCTGTTTTTTTTATCTTTGCCCTTTGTTTTGGACTTATAGAATTTCCCCTTTTCTCCTCTTATGGCTCTTTGCCATAAGGTTTTCCCCATTCATTTTCTTCTACTTGCTCCCTAACTGTGGATTTAATCTAAGACTCAATTATTGAATGAATGAAAATCAAACATTTATTGAGTGTCTTACTATGTGCCAGAAATAATGCTAAATGTTGGAAATACAACGTGAATATGAGATAACCTGTGAATTCATAGAGTTTAAAATGCTACTGGAGGGAAGCACATATATATGGTGGCTGGGTCTGGTAACTGGTGAATTAATCTGATGGATTTACAGCAATAGTATTATTATAGTAGGATTGATTTGGCTAATATACTCAAAAAAAGAGGAAGAAAATGGGAAAGAATAAGAATCCATGGGATAATTTAGATGACAAGATAGACCAAGGAAAGATTGGTGAGAATATGAAGTAATATAAAGGGAATATGGTTTCTGGGAGTGATCTGGGGGGTGCTGATAGTCTCAGGGGATAAATGGGGCTGCAACAGGATAGATGGCAAGGAGGACTTGCTGGATAACTGGATGGGATTTGAAGTGTTGTCTAGTATTGGGCCTGTCAGACATATTGGGCCAGGTAACTTTGTACTCATTTGCTCTCCAGTCAAGGGAATGATCTTTAGTCTTTCTCTTTAGATTCACTGATTAGCATATCTATCCATTCTAATGATTTTATTTACCCAAATGACTTTGTAATCTATATCACTAATCATTATATCTCTTCTGTGATGAAGTTCCATATTTATAATGCCCTCCAGGACTTTGTCAAGCAGCGTGGTATCCAGGAAAGTGATGGATTCAAAACTGGAAGATCTGTGTTTAAATCCCTGATGTGTTACTTTATGTGTGATTTTGGGGCCTCAGTTTCCTTCTACTGCTAAAATTATGAAATTGGGCAAGGTCAGAAGTGTCGAACAAGACTTGCAATATTCCCCAGTGTAGCTAAGACAAGATTAAAATGTAATTGGAAAATATTGAACACAATAAACAAAAGTGCAATAGAATATAGATAATGTCAAAATATGGCTTTCTAAGCAATATGCAGCCTTCAGGGATCCTTCTGTATACCAATGTTTTTATTTAAGTTTGATACCACTGTGCTAGCTGATCTCTCTATGATCTCATTAATTTTCAGTTACTTGACTATTCCATTGTTTTTTCAAGAACAAGGAATTCTCCTCCCTACCCTCTTCCCCCAGCTCAATTTTCTCACAAATGAGGAAGTTGGACTAGAAGATCTCTGATATTCCTTCTAATTTAAAAACAAACAAACAAACAACATGATTCTATGAACCCATGTCCAGATATGGGTTTATAGAATTGTCTACTATGCCCTTCAAATGGGCTCCCTTTCCCAGTTATCTTTATTTCACCAGCAATATTTTTCTCATCCTGAGCTTGAAATTTTGCTTTTCCCCCCTTTGCTTTGACAATAGAGGGCAAAGTTTTGCAGATTTTCTTTGAAATGTTTTAAGAAACTGTGTGATTTATTCTGTCATTCATTTTTTTAATCACACTTTTCTTAGGCTACACTAACTATATGTGGTAGGGGCTAATGTATTCTATGCTACTGAGGAATCAGATATTTTACAGAAGTGAATTTTCCAGATAATTGAAATCTATCTTTTCAATCATCAAAACTTTTTTAAAGAGAGATTAATAAATATTTATTAAATGCATAATACATACAAAGGCTTGTGTTGAGTTGGAGATACAAAGATACAAAAAGACCTGGACCTTGCCCTTCAAGGAATTTACAGTCTGAATGAGAAGATAAGATATATATGAAAATATATGATTAGATTATAACAAGCAAAGTTTTCTCAGAATTATCACATTATAGTAGATGAGGCTTCAGAAACAATATTGTCTAATTTTCGCATTTTATGGATGAGAAAACTGAGGCCTAGGATAGGAATAGAGAGTAGAAGAAAACATGTTGGAACTGGCATCAGAACACCTGTGTCTGAATCAGAGCTCTGCTTCCCACTACCTGTGTGACCATAGGTAAGTCATTTAATTTCTCTAGTAATTGGTTTCCTCATCTTTAAAAAGAGGGAATTAAACTTGATGAAAAGTCCCTTCTACCTCTAAATATCTTATTTATATTCTTTTTTTATTTAAAAATTTTTTGCTTTATTTTTTTAAATAGTATTTTATTTTTCCAAATACATACAAAGATAGTTTTCAACAATTACCTTTGCAAAACTTTATGTTCCAAATGTTTCTCCTTGCCTGTTTTACCTCTCCCTCCCCAAAACAGCAAGCAATCTGATATGTTAAACATGTGCAATTCTTCTAAACATATTTTCATATTCGTCATGCTGCACACACACACACACACACAGAATCAGATCAAAAGAGAAAAGATAACTTGAGGAAAAAAAAACAAGCAAACAAACAATAACAAAAAAGTGAAAATATTATGCTTTAATCCACATTCAGTCTCCATGGTTCTCTCTCTGTATGCAGATGGATCTTTGCATCTCAAGTCTATTGGAATCATCTCATTGTTGAAAAAAAACAAGACCATCACAGTTGATCATCACATAATTTGTTGCTGTATCTAATGTTCTCTTGGTTCTGTTTACTTCACTCAGCATCAGTTCATGTAAGTCTGATCCTATATTGCTATGGTCCTAAGTTTCTTGCCCAAATTCAAAAAGATAATAAGTGTTTGAGGCTGAATCCATATTTTACAATAAGGTATTGTAAACATCCCATTAAAGAAAAAGGAAAAAATTCAGATCTCTTAAGGGAGAGCCAAAAAACTATGTGGATTTTCCAGATCTTGTGACCCTAAATTCTCATGATATGGAAGAGATAACTTCAAATTCCCTTTTTAATATTCTAACCTATTTTCCAGCCTCCTGGGATATTACTTTCCCTTCTAAACTCTGTGATTTAGCCATCTCAGCCTTTTCCCTATTCCTCAAATATTATTCTTCATCTTGAATCTTCATAAAATGACATTGGTCATCTCCAATGGCTGGAATATACTTCCTGTGCATCTCTGCTTCATAGAATCCTTCTTGCTTCTTGCTAGTGAGTTAGAAGTCAATGTTTGGACAACATAAATCATCATGAAACTTTTCATTTTTTTCCCTTTATATTAAGCCCAAATTTGCTCCTCTGCTGCACATGACTTCCATAGGGATTGACCATAGGGATGAGACTAAAGAAGCCCCAAACCCCTCAATTACTTGAAGATGTTTACCATGTCATTCCTGATTTGTCTGTTCCCTAGGTTAAATATACTTAGTTTCTTCCACAGGTTCTCAATATTTTACTATTCCTTCACAATCCTGGCTGCCCTCCTCCAAATGCTTTCTAGCTCTCTCCAGTGCCTAGCACAGTAGTTGGTATATAATAAGTGGTTAATAAGATGATTATCAATGATCTTCTTATAAACATAGTAGCCAAAACAGAATACAATACTATAGATATGGCAAGAGTAGTGAAGGACTACTTCATCTTCCTAGACCTGGACACTATATCTTTCCTAATGAGGCCTATTTATTTCAATAGCTCTTTTGGTTGCTCCATCACACTCTTGATGCATATTGAACTGGTGGTTTACAAAGACTTCCAGATCATTTTCAGGTAATATTGCTCCCATCTTATTTTCCAGAAACCTTATACTATTATACTATTATTTCAAAATCAGTACCTTTTTTTGGAGAGGGTGAATCAATTTTTGAGTAAGAATAATAAAAAAGAACTTCCTATGGGTAGGGTTTTATGAAAAGACTAGTTGTAAAATGAATAAAATGTACTGCATAGCAGAAGATTATACAGTAGGGATTACCTTTCTCTCTTTCCCCAACATAGTTATCTCCTTCCTTTCTGTCTCATCTTTTTTGAAATAACTCATGAAACATCACAGGTTAATTTGAATAACTGCCCAGATGCCCTGGGGAAGTTGGGGACTAAAGGAAAAAATTGAGGACAGACTAAGTTTGTTCTCCTAAATCCTGAGATCCAGTCAAATGATGGGATTTTTGCTGTCAGGAAATGCACTGGTCATGTGTTAGAGGGAGAGAAAGAGATAATGATTTTGACTTAACTGTGACACATATTTAAACAATTCAAGAAAATATGTTCTTGTAACACCTTAAAATTGGGATTGGGTTGAAAGGGAAGGAATTAAGGAACCTATATGTACCAAATAAGATTGTCAAATAAATAGAATTTCTGAGCTCTTTGGGGGACTGAAGTATGTTTTTCTGCTGCAAACAAAATCAGATGATTCAGAGACTCCCATAGAGTGGTCTCCATAGAAGTCAATGATTTGGGAGCTGGTCCCCTGGGAAAAGCAAGGAACTCCATCTGCTGGAGAGTGCCAGAACTGTTTAATTGTGTAGTGGAGCTGAGCTACGTGAGACAAACAATGTAAAGGGACAGGAATCAGTAACTGGGGAGAGTTTGTGAGAACTACTTGGGAAATAGCAACAGTATGCAGACAAAATAGCCACAATAATATATGAGCAAATACTAATTTCTTCTTTTGCTGGAATTCACTGAAGTGGGTACAGATTTCTAGAGGGAGGATTGATCTTGGGAAATGTTTCTCCTTTGATACAAGGATTACATTTATATTTTCTGCTTTAAAGGTGTGGTCATGCAGATCATGAATTGCTGGTCCTGGGAACTCTCAGATCAAATTTTTCCTTTATTCCTCAGTTCTCCTTGTTCTAGTCAGAGGCTGGTAATTGCCATGGATTAATCAAAATCTATCTGAATTGGTGAAAATTGGAATTACCAGTTGTTTTAAAATGAATGGAACTTGTTTTCCCTAAAGCACATATGAGACTATATATTGATTACCTATTAAAGAACTTTTCAACACCAATTTTAATGAATAGAGAAGAAATAGTTGTATATCAAAATTTGTTCGTAAATGCATACTTTAAAAAGGTCCTGAAAATGGTTTGGTAGGAACAGAGAATAGTTCATGCTGGGGACAAACTTATTGGAAAGCCCTTCCATTCTAGCCTTAACCCTAGACTGAATTGAGGTTTTATTTGCCTTTGGCCTCTATATATAGAATAATATTTCACAAGAGAAATTAATTATCAAGCAGCAAAAACTTAAAAAGAAAAAAATCACAAAGGCACTGAACTAAGGGAACTTATACTCTAGTGATCACCATTGTAGCATTTATAATTATGATTAAATCATCACAATACAAAACAAAACAAAAAACTCAGAAAACATTGAGTTGGTTAAGAAGAGTCCATGGGAATCCATAATAGAAATCTGAATGAAGGCAGTTTGACTATATATTCTTTTTTGAACTATATATTACCTTCACATCTGCAGATACCAAAATAGAGAGAGGGAATGCTGCCTTTGGTCCCGTATTTGGTAAATCTGGCCTTATGCCCATATTAATTTATTTGATTTCTGGTACAAAGTATTTTCTAACATCAGCAACATTGGCAGCATAAGGTCAAAGGAAGCTAGTGAAGTCTTTTGAGGAAGCTTACTTAGAAAAAAATTGCCTTCCATGTATTCTGGTATACTGAGTCATGCTCCATTTGGAATGATGACTTTTCAAAGTATCTAGAAGAGTCTCTATAGATTTTGTTTCCCTTTCTGATTGGTCAGGGGATCTCTTTCTTCCAGAGGCCACAGTAAGAAGCCCCTAAATCTCCAGTTTCAGGATCTGGCTGTAGATCATAATTGAAAGAGAAGGAGCAAGAGTGCATTTCTAAACAATCTTTTTGTCCCTGTCAGATGCTCTCCAAGTTTAAGAGTAAGTAGAAGAAAGCTTCAATTCATTCATGGAAGAGAAGGGAGTTAGCTAAGTCAGAAGCCTTCTCTCACTAACATGACTTCCTGAGCTCAGCTAAATAGACAGACACACAGCTTTGAGAATGACAAACTTGGGGCAGCTAGGAGGCTTAGTGGATAGAGCACCAGTCCTGAAGTCAATAGAACCTAAGTTCAAATCTGGCCTCTGACTCTTAACACTTTCTAGCTGTGTGATCCTGAGCAAGTCACTTAACCCCTCAGCAAAAAATATAAATAAATAAAAATAAAATGACAAACTTTGCTTGCCTTTGCTTCTCCAAAGCAGTGAAATTTGAGGGAAAGTCAGAGTTAATCCTAGATGGATATCAGTCATTAATTCCCAGTGAGACTCTGAGACCAAAATCTGAAATTAGATTTTTTTTAACCCTGAAGCAATTGGGGTTAAGTGACTTGCCCAGGGTTACACAGCTAGGAAGTATTAAGTGTTGAAGGCCAGATATGAACTCAGGTCTTCCTGATGCTCTATCCATCGCACCACTTAGCTGTCCCTGGAATTAGTTTTGGTCCACTGGGACCTAGGAACAGGTTCCTGTCTATATGTGAAGGGACCTCTGAATTCCCAGCTTCTCTCCACCATTTTGGCTCTGCAACCTGAGTTTCATCTCCTGGATTTTCAAGAAAAGAAGTCCGCCATGACATGCTTGGCTTCCTAAGTAGCTTCTCTTTGGCCTTCTCTCTGGCCTAGACTATTTGGTGTCTGCCAACTTTAAATATAGGAAGTATTCACAGATGAAGTGGGAGCTTCACATATAGGAAGGCTGAAGAGATAGCTTAGAAATGACACATACATCAAGTCTGGAGAAATGGCCTCTTCTAGGGGAGCAGAATCTGGTGCTCTACTGCTCCATCCCTTCTCCCCAACCAGAATACTGCTACAGGATGTAATAATATCCAGCATTTGTGTAGCCCTTCAAGAGTCACAAAACACATCCAAACCATAATCTCATTTGATCTTCCCAACAATCTGATAGGAAAGTGCTGCTATTTTTCCCATTTCACAGATGAGGAAACCAAGCTTTAAGCTTAAATTCAATGACTTACCTAGGGTGACACAACTAGGAATTATTCTGAGACTAGGTGAGAATTCAGGGCTTCCAGACTCTAGATCCAGCCCTCCAACCACTGCACCACCTAGATGTGCCCAGGTGCTGTCCCTTGTTCCAGTTCTTGCTTTATGCTAACTTGACTGAGTCTGCTTTGGCTTACTTGTGCAAAAGTAGTGTTAAGTGATCAATCTAAAAGTATTTAGCAATCACTTAATTATGCTCCATACACTATTTGTTGGATACTGGAAATACAAAGGCAAAGGCAAAAATGGCCTTGCTCTTTAGAGCTTTCAGTCTAGTGTGGAAGGTAATGTGTCCATCTAGATACAAACGAGATCCCCAGTCATTGGGGGAGGCAGGCTCTAGCAGTTGGTTGAATCAGAAAAAAACTTACATAGAAGGTGGCAACTGAGTTTCTTTGAAGGAAACTAAGTGCTGAGAGATGGAGGGAAGGAGGAAAGAATACAATGGAGGCACTAGGGACAGGTACTGCAGTCTTGGAAGCTGGAGATGGAGTGCCATATTAGAAGAACAGCAAGGAAGACATCCTTGGATGGCATCCTTCATGGAGTTGAGCATTCGACAAAAAGCCTGGAAAAGTAAGTTGAGATCAGATTTTTTTTTATTAATACTTTTTATTTGCAAAACATATGTATGGGTAATTCTTCAACATTAACCCTTACAAAGCTTTCTGTTACAAATTTTCCCTCCTACTCCCCACCCCTCCCCTAGATGGCAGGATATCCAATACATGTTAATTATGTTAAAATACTTGGCAAATCGAATATATGTATACTTATTTCCACACATCATTTTTGTGCAGGAGAAATCGTATCTACAAGAAAGAATAATCAGATAAAGGAAATACAATACAAGCAAACATCAATAGAGAGCATGAAAATGATATGTTGTGGGTCCACATTTCATATCCCTCTCTCTGGGTGTATATGGCTTTCTTCACTGAACAATTGGAACTGGTTTGAAGCATTTCATTGTTGAAGAGAGCCATGTCCATCAGAATTGATCATCATATAGTATTGTTGTTGCTGTGAAAAATGATCTCCTGGTTCTGCTCATTTCACTCAGCATCAGTTCATGCAAGTCTCTCCAGGCCTCTCTGAAATCGTCCTGCTGGTCGTTTCTCACAGAACAATAATATTCCATAACATTCATATACCATAATTTATTCAGCCATTCTCCAATTGATGGGCATCCATTTAGTTTCCAGTGAGATCAGATTTTTAAAAAAAATTATTAAAGCTTTTTATTTATAAAACATATGCATGGAACAGTTTTCAACACTGACCCTTGCAAAACCTTCTGTTCTGAAATTTCCCCTTTCCCCTCATTCCCCTCCCTTAAATGGCAGGTAATCCTATACATGATAAATATGTGCATACATATTTATACAATTATCTTGCTGCACAAGAAAAATCAGAACAAAAAGGAAAAAACGAGAAAGAAAATAAAATGCAAGCAAACAACATCAAAAAGAGTGATAATGCTATCAGATCCCACAGGCCTCTCCTTGGGTGTATATGGCTTTCTTCCTCACTGAACAATTGGAACTGGTTTGAAACATCTCATTGTTGAAGAGACCATGTCCTTCAGAATTGATCATCATATAGTCTTATTGTTGCCATGTACAATGATCTCCTGGTTCTGCTCATTTCACTCAGCATCAGTTCATGCAAGTCTCTCCAGGCCTCTCTGAAATCATCCTGCTGGTCGTTTCTTACAGAACAATAATATTCCATAACATTCATATACCATAATTTGTTCAGCCACTCTTCAATTGATGGGCATCCATTCAGTTTCCAGTTTCTAGCCACTACAAACAGGGCTGCCACAAACATTCTTGCACATGTGGGGCCCTTTCTTTCCTTTAAAATCTCTTTGGGATATAAGCCCAATAGAAACACTGCTGGGTCAAAGGGTATGCACAGTTTGATAACTTTTTGAGCATAGTGTTGAGATCAGATTTTGAAGGATTTCACATGTGTATGTTGCAGGAAAGAAAATAAATCAGTCTCCACTCCTCCACACTAAAACAAATAGTTACTTCCCTAATTAAAGTTATGACAATCTCTCCTATATTGGAATTATTGAACACCCCCATTCAACTCCTGCTTCTTATGCCTGTTGTTCCTTGAAATGAATTTGATGATTAACATCCATTGTTGGCAAATCAAAGAATTTATGCTTTTTATTGTTCAGTTAAGAATAAAATGCTTATTCAAATGAATTCAACAAACATAAATTATTATACACAAGGCATCAAAGGTGTCAAAATTAGATGAAGATATTATCCCTGCCCTCAAGGAATTTATATTCTGATAGTGACCTTGATAACTCCATCAACATTTCTGAGCCCCAAGGGGATTTGGTGGGTAGGTAAATTCTTTGTGAATTATTATTGTTGGATTGAATTTAATTAAATTGAATTGAATTGAATTACAAAAATAATCCTTACTCTTAAAATATTTTTGACATTTTTGGAAAAGGATATCATCTCTATATTGGGGGGAGGTGAGGAATCAGAGATAACTTTTGCCTCCTTGTATGTGTATGTACATTTATTCAGTTGAAGCCTGCTCCCAAATTTAAGGGGTCCAGATATAACTCCCTCCAGGTTTGACTCAGCCTGGATGCCAGGAAGGAACAGACATATTGCCAAGCTAATCATTGCTGCTACTCATTTCTTTGAATTCAAAGTCTTGGTTCAAATTCTGGGTAAACAATTCAGGGTGGTTCTTTTTTTATTTTTATTTTTTTCTTACATTTTCTTTGCACATTAGCCTGAGAAGATTAATAGTTGAACTGAGGAAGTAAAGATGTGGTTTGCAATGTGGAGGGGTAGGGAGGAAAACAGCAACCTTAGTTTCCAAATACATTTAATTAACTTACAGTAAATAGAAAGACAGGCATGTCCCAGCATCTGGAGTGAATTCATATGTATGCTATAAGTCTTCTTAGCCTTAATAAAGTCATGTGACATGTTTCACAGAAGTCTAAAAATAAGCTGAGTTCAAGGAAGATACTCCTGAGTGGAGCTCTCTGGCCAGCTTGTGTGCTCCTGTGTGGTGGTTTCTGAGTTTATACTATTATTTATGTTCACCTGGCAGGCCAGGATAAAACTTCTAGTACAGGGCTTTGGACCAAGTGACATATACTCAAAGGGGATGCAAGAAGCTGGCCAGGAGGAAACAGAGAATATTTGGGAAATCACTGAATTACTATTCTGAAACTAAGTAATAGCTATGTTATTCCATACATGAATATATGACATATGCATTCTCTATATACATACAAATACACACATGTGTGTTTATATGTCTTTATGTGGTATACAAAAACATATGCACGTATTTATTGGTATATGTAGATACATTAGCTATGCATTATGCATGCACATACAAATACATACATGTACAAATGTCTTTCTATATATTGCATGTATGTCTGTGCATATACAAACATATATACATTTGTGTATGTATTTGAAAGTTATATGTGGTATATATGTATATATACAAATACAAATGTACAAATATGTTATGTATACATATACAAATATTTATGATATATACAAATACACATAGATAATGTGTATATGTGTATACATATGTGTGTATAAACATCTAATATTGTGTATATATGTATGTATATGTATTCTTGATAATATGCTTGAAAGCTAAGTGTTATAGAATTAGAGAAAGTTTGGGAATCTCTATTCTAATGATGCATGTAAAACATTTTACAGACTTTAATGCCCTATATAAATGCTGTCTCTTTCTATCTCTCTCTGACCTTCTCCCCCAAGAGTTATGGATTCTTTGAACCAGAATAGAACTGAAAAGGAAATTGAATTGAATTCTTCCTTTTTCTTTTTTAGGATTGAGGCTCCCTATTCCATTTAGGCTGGAAATTCAGAAGTTTTCATCTACTTATCCCACTATTTATCAGCCCCGAAGCCTTCAACTATTCTGGTTTTGAACACAGGAAGATCTTGCTTCCTTTGTCAGCCTGATAGCCACCCATCCCACTTCCTAGGTTTTACCATATGGATGCTGGAATTACATTGACTTTCATCCTATTGTAGCTCAGAAATTCTGAACTTAAATGATTCTCCAGTCTTGGGCTCCCTTCACCTCAAAAGATTTAACTCTTAATTTTACAGAAGCAGAAATTAGGGTCCAGAGAGAGTAGATATAACATGTCACAGATCACATAGATAATGACAGAACTTGGACTCAAATTCAAGTCTCCTGCTTCCTAGTATAAGGATCATTCCAATCCCCTATGTACTTTCCTTCCTGCCTCCAGTGAAATAAAAGGAAGGAAAAAAAAAAATCCACAGAGAGTATAAGACTCTCCCATTTATTTGGGAACAATCTTGGAGGAAAGCATGTTTGGAATCCTAAATGTTCCAGAATAACTTTCTATATTGATTAAATCCATTAGATAAATTAATCAGCTGCCTAGGTCCTCAACCCATGGAAATCCTGCTCTCATCAGATCCTTCCCAATTCAATCATTTACTGAGAGCATTCTTGCTTTTCTTAGTAGTTCAATGGGCCCTTGAGAGTAGTGCAGAGAGTGAAATCACTTGTTTAAATTAATCTGAAATTTCGAAATGCTTCTTTAACTTCCCCTTTTCCCACCAGAATGCTGCCTGGAAATATAAGGCAGATGATGTGGGACATAAAAATAAGAGACCTAATTGGGGGCAGCATGAAAGTATTCAGTTGCCCACTTGGATTGTGCTAAAAGTGAAGGAGGAAAGTGGGGAAGGGTAAAGGCGCCATACCAAATAAAGATCTCATTAATTTCACAATTTTTCCAAGTAACTAACTTGAAAGTTTTTTTAGGATTTGTAAGATGCTTTACTAATATTATCTCATTTTCTTTTTTATATAAGGCTTTTTATTTTTAAAAACACATGTATAGAATGTTTTCAACATTCACCCTTGCAAAACTTTGTGTTCCAATTTTTTTCCTCCTTCCTTTCTCCCTACTTCCTCCCCTGAATGGCAAGTAATCCAAAATATGTTAAACATATACACTTCTTTCCACAATTATCATGCTGCACAAGAAAATTCAGATCAAAAAGGAAAAAAATGAGAAAGAAAACAAAATTCAAGCCAACAACAACAAAGAATGAAGATACTATATTGTGACCCACACTCAGTCCCCACAGTCATCTCTGGGTATAAATGGCTCTATTCATCACAAAATCATTGGAACTGGCCTGAATCATCTCATTGTTGAAGAGAGCCATGTCCATTGCATGAACTGATGCTGAGTGAAATGAGCAGAACCAGGAGATCATTATACACGGCAACAACAGTACTATATGATG
This sequence comes from Myrmecobius fasciatus, assembly GCA_023553655.1. Classification (NCBI taxonomy): domain Eukaryota; kingdom Metazoa; phylum Chordata; class Mammalia; order Dasyuromorphia; family Myrmecobiidae; genus Myrmecobius; species Myrmecobius fasciatus. The sequence goes on along the minus strand of JAJPUD010003166.1, from coordinate 24,352 downwards.
ATCAATTCTGATGGACATGCCTCTCTTCAACAATGAAATATTTCAAACCACTTCCAATTGTTCAGTGAAGAAAGCCATATACACCCAGAGAGAGGGATGCAAAATGTGGACCACAACATAACATTATCATGCTCTCTATTGATGTTTGCTTACATTGTGTTTCCTTTCTCTGATTTTTCTTTCTTGTAGATACGATTTTTCTTGTAGAAAAATGATGTGTGGAAATATGTATACATATATTCAATTTGTCAAGTATTTTAACATAATTAACATGTAGTGGATATTCTGCCATCTAGGGGAGTGGTGGGGAGTAGGGGGGGAAAATTTGTAACAGAAAGCTTTGTAAGGGTTAATGTTGAAGAATTACCCAAACATATGTTTTACAAATAAAAAATTTTAATAATAAAAAAGAGAGAGCCACGTCCATCAGAATTGATCATTGTACAATTTTGTTGTTGCTGTGTACCATGTTCTCTCAGTTCTGCTCATTTCACTCAGCATCACTTCATGCAAGTCTCTTGAGGCCTCTCTGAAATCATTCTGCTGGTCCTTTCTTACAGAACAATAATATTCCATAACATTCATATACCATAATTTATTCAGTCACTCTCCAATTGATGGGCATCCATTCACTTTCCAGTTTCTAGCCACTACAAAAAGGGCTGCCACAAACATTCTTGCACATGTGGGGCCCTTTCCTTCCTTTAAGATCTCTTTGGGATACAAGCCCAATAGAAATACTGCTGGGTCAAAGGGTATGCACAGTTTGATAGCCCTTTGGGCATAGTTGAAAGTATGTTTATAGAATATAAGAAAAGTTTTAGGGAAGAATCATAGAATTACATGTTGTCTGAACTAGATGGCATGTCAGGCATCCACCTTATATATGAATCCCCTCTACAATATCCCAGAGAAGTTATTATCTACTCTCTGCTTGAAGAAAATCAATGATAGAATCTTAAGGAAGTCCATACCACTTTTGGGTATTACAAAATGTAAGGAAGCATTTTTGTTACCTCCTGTCAAAATCAGTCTCTCTACAATATCCACCTAAACAGTTTCAGTTTATAGGAGATAGGATCTAGAAAAAAGAGATTTCTGTTTTGAGAGTTTTCAATTGCCTTGAATTATTTAGGGGAAAAAAGGGTCCTGCCACTACTTTTCTCTCATGAAAAGGGGAGGAAGGTATTACAGTTAGAAGGAACAATGTGATGCAAAAAGAAGGAAGTGGGAAAGGTTGGGCAAAAGAGTTGAATGACTGTAACAAGGCAGGATTAGTCTAGGATTAGAAGAAAGAAGTCATGGGATCACAGAATATCACAGAGTTTGAGAGATGGAAGAGACCCAATTGGTTATCTAGTCCAACCTCTCTACTAAAGAATCTTCATTATGGCATAGATGATATGTGTAAAAGGTTTTAAAATCAGTGCTCTTGAAATAGAAGAAAATGAGCTATAATAAAAACCCCTGAGGATGGTGTACTAACCTCTGAGTTGTTATTAATGTTGGCTTGATTTGTTTGTTTGTTTGTTGGTTTGTTTTTCAGTAATTACATTTAATCATTTTGGACGCTCAGCCTTGTCTCATACTGCTAAGCAACAGGACACTGGAATAGGAGTTTGGAATACCTAAGTTAAAATCTTGCCTCTGTTCCTTACTACTGCCATGGTTGTGCTGGAGCCAGCTTGTACCGTTGATCCCTAAATTTTCATTGTGAACATTTATACTGTAGAAATCTGCCAGTTGCAAATAGGGACTTGATTTATTGCTTTGTTGATTGTGTAGACTTAATAAAGTGATGGAGAAAATATAGATTAAACCTAAAAGTGTCTTCTATGTACTTTTTTGATAATTAATTATTTAATGTTTATTAGCATATCTTTTCCTTTATGATTCTTTTTTTAAATAATCACTTTTTATTTTCAAAATGAGTGCAAAGATAGTTTTCAATATTTATCCTTGAAAAACCTTGTGTTCCAAATGTTTTCTCTCTCCCTTACTCCCACCCCCTTCTCTAGCCAGTAAGTAATCCAATATATGTTAAACATGATATTAACATATCTTTGTGTGGGACACTGGAAAAGTTACTAAATCTCCATGCTTCATCTGTAGTTGAGGAAATGATGCCCTTCAAGGTCCCTTACAGCTCTAAATCTATGATTCTAGGATCCCATACTAATCTTGGAAAAAGCAGTTGTTGAGAAATCAGAAAAACTGGGCTCAAATCTGGGCTTTCTCATTTAATGACTGGGTGATCTTTGATAAACCAAGTAACCATTTCTGGATCTCAGATTCCTCACAATTTAATGTTATCAACAGAGTTTTCAGTGTGATGAGAATAAAGGTCTTTGGTAAACTTTTGGTAAACTTCTCCAATGAATGTGGTACATTTTATTAATTCAGATCATTTCTCGGGTATGCATCGACTTATTCATACTTATAGGACTTCTCCCATAAATCCTCTATGGAGGTTCTATTTAGTACATTGAACGTCTTCTGGTTCTTGGAATATTTCAAGGACATCCATACAATTCTTGGAATATTGTTGTTTTCTATTCCACATCTGCTTTTCCCATTCTGCATGCCTATGATTAATCTTTTTGAGCACTTTCTGTATTCATATAATCATTGGTAAGACTTACTATAATAAAAACACATATTTATTTGGCCTTTATGTAACTGATAAAAGTGTTATATAAATGCACTGCAATAATTATTATTACCATCATCACCATCATCGCCCCGGTGAATTTCCCCTGTTTACCCTTGTTTCATCTCTTTTCTGGGATACTTAGTGTGACTTCTTACCACTTTCATAATTCCAATGCAGTGGTAAAATCTATCTTCTTCTAGTATTTCTAGATACTTTGGAGCTATTCAAAGGTAATGATTATAGCTTGGGCCATAATGGAAGAAGAAGAGTGTATTGTATAGAAATTTCAAAATGATCCATTAAAAGGAAGGAAAAATATTCCATAGAGCTTGAGGAAGAATTGGGAATCCAACAGAGCACTTGCTGACATTAATGAAACCTTTTTCATATAAACATTTTACAAAGAAAAGAAGGCACCCTAGCTGTACCATATCTAAAACTATAGTATATAGCAGCGGTCATCAAAAACATTTGGTACTGACTAAGAAATAGAGTAGTTGATTAGTGTAATAGCTTAGGTTCACAGGACAAAATAGTCAATGACTATAGCAATCCAGTGTTTGACAAACCCAAAGACTCCAGCTTTTGGGATAAGAATTCACTATTTGACAAAAACTCCTGAGAAAATTGGAAATTAGTGTGGAAGAAACTAGGCATTGACCCACACCTAACACCATATACCAAGATAAGGTCGAAATGGGTTCATGATCTAGACATAAAGAATGATATAAAAAAATTAGAAAAACACAGGATAGTTTACCTCTCAGATATGTGGAGGAGGAAGGAGTTTGTGACCAAAGAAGAACTAGAGATCATTATTGATCACAAAATAGGTAATTTTGATTATATTATATTAAGTTAAACAAATTTTGTACAAACAAAACTAATTCAGACAAAATTAGAAGGGAAGCAATAAACTGGGAAAACATTTTTACATTCAAAGGTTCTGATAAAGGCCTCATTTCTAAAATATAGAGAGAATTAACTCAAATTTATAAGAATTCAAATCATTCCTCAATTGAAAAATGGTCAAAGGATATGAACAATTTTCATATGAAGAAATTGAAACTATTTCTAGTCATATAAAAAGGTGCTCTAAATCGCTATTGATTAGAGAAATGCAAATTAAGACAATTCTAAGATACCACTACACACCTGTCAGATTGGCTAAGATGAGAGGAAAAGATAATGACGAATATTGGAGGGGATTTGGGAAAACTGGGACACTGATACATTGTTGGTAGAACTGTGAACAGATCCAACCATTTTTGAGAGCAGTTTGAAACTATGCTCAAAAAGTTATCAAACTGTGCATACCCTTTGACACAGCAGTGTTTCTACTGGGCTTATATGCCAAAAAAATCTTAAAGAAGGGAAAGGGACCCACATGTGCAAAAATGTTTGTGGCAGCCCTTTTTGTAGTGGCAAGAAACTGGAAACTGAGAGGATGCCCATCAATTGGAGAATGGCTGAACAAATTATGGTATATGAATGCTATGGAATATTAATGTTCTATAAGAAACAATCAACAGGATGATTTCAGAGAGGCCTGGAGAGACCTGCCTGAACTGATGCTGAGTGAAATGAGCAGAACCAGGAGATCATTATATACGGCAGTAACAAGACAGTATGATGATCAATTCTGATGCACATGGTTCTTTTCAAAAATGAGATGATTCAAATCAGTTCCAATTGTTCAGTGATGAAGAGAGCCATCTATACCCAGAGAGGACCATGGGAACTGAGTGTGGACCATAATATAGCATTTTCATGCTTTCTGTTATTATTTGTTTGCATTTTTTTTCTTTCTCAGTTTTTTTTTTCCTTCTTAATCTGATTTTTATGTTTAGCAAGATAACTGTTATGTTAAATATTGTATTTAACATATATTTTAACATATATTTTAACATATCTAACAGTATTGGACTCCCTGCCATCTAGGAGAAGGAGTAGAGGGAAGGAGGGGATAATTTGGAATAGAAGGCTTTGCAAGGGTCAGTGTTATAAAATTACCCTTGCATATGTTTTATAAATAAAAAGCTTTAATAAAATTTTTAAAAAAGAAAGAAAAGAAGGCACCAATGGGTGTTTCAGCAGAGCTGTTCCCAACAGTGAACATAGATAATATAGAGCAATTGACTCTCTCAAGCTCATAGAATCTAGCTTCAACACACCATTTTCTGTGTCCTACATTATCCTAGAAAATATCATCATAATTTTTCTGACAGCAGAATCCTATTTGGTGATGAACTGCCTGGTACATAATTCTGTATGTCATATCCATTTCTCAGCATGGAAGTTGCCACCATCTTTTTCTTAAGAATATAGGATTTGAATGTGCCCAAGAGAGTTTCCTAGATCAAAACCTTTTGACTCACTGGTCTTAATTAGGCTCCTTAAGTTCCTACAATCATATTTTCAGAGCTAGACTGAAACTTAGAGATAGATCATTTAAGGAAGAAGTACCTCATTTACAGAGGAGGAAACTGAGGCCCCCCAAAAGGGAAGTAAACTTGTCCAAGGGCACATGGTAGCAAAAGAACATTGTATAATAGAAAATGTACTTGATCAAAAGTCAGGAGATTTATGTTCTACCATGAACATACCATATGATCTCAGTTTCTCCTCAATAATAATCAGAAGATTGGACTAGATGCTCTGGAGGATTATAATTTTTTACTCAATGTATAAGAATGTATACTCAATGTATATCCTCTCCCAACCCAGGAGAGGATATAACACAAATTGGAGATTATTATATACCCTTTCCTTCCCAGTACATGACAATTCTAGTCTTTGTCTTAAACTGATATGTTAATTAATATGGGGTCTAGAAACACTTTGATGATAAAAACATTCAAGAGGCAAATAAAATTTGTTCCTCCCAACCTAAATGCTAGATTGATGAACTCACCAAAAGATAAAAGCATTCTAAAACAAGAAAATAGAAGACTAGACCATAGAAAATCCTAACCAATAAGAATCATCTGGCAAAGAGTGATAATGAATCTGTGCAGCCTTTAGTGGGGGGAAAAATTGACACTATTTTTGCCTCTGGCTCAGGCAGAAGGAATGAGACAGCAAACCACCAGTCACGTGATGGGTTAAAAACAGTCGCCTGCAGTGAGAGACCTGATGTGGCTGCATTGATGGCCTTCTCCCGGATCTCTCTGGGATCAGAACTTCTAATAGGTGGCCATTTGAATGCCAACCCAGCAGCAAGAGATGACAAGAAAGACTTTATTTCAAGAAGAAATCTCCATTTCACACAGGATGTGTATAACAGGAAGGATGTGGATATTAAACAACTCATATCAGGAATTTTCCATCATTAAGTAAATGGAAGGGCAAGGAGGTTTATTGACTGAAGCTGCCAAATAAATATGCAGAATTTGATATGGGAGCAGGCAGCTATCCTACAATCCATCCAAATGTTTCCTTCCTCTCACTATCTGTGCCTCTCCTCAGGGCCTCCTTGGCGGGTAACCCATCTAACTCAATCTCACAGCTGAGATAGGTAATTAACTAGCCACTTGCTTACATTCCAGCATAGCACAGGCCTGGGTTTCTAGTTCCTGAAAGAGATCCTCTTTCAATAAGCATTCAACCCATGACAGATAACCTGCTCCATCCTTCATTTCCAAATTTCTTATCCTGTATGTAGCACATGGACTTTAACCAAAGGTTACCCAGGGAAACTTGGGGAGTGAAGGAGACAGCCTGGTCTGTGGAAAGAGTCTGAATTTGGCATCAGAAACCCACGGAGTCAGTCCTGGTGCTGTTAATTATTCTTGTTATCCTCGTTTGCTAAATGGTGGATTACATGGTACCTCAAATATGTAACCATGCATATTCCTGCATGACTTTTCCAGATTGGGATCTCAGTTTCCTCTTCTGTTAGATGAAGGGGTGAATTTTATGATATTTAAGGGGCCATTCAGCGTTAAATTCTATTAAATGCTAATTTTGAAGGGGAGGAGGAAAGAAATGGGCTTTTGTCAGTTAATATGAATTGACACCTCTGAGCTATTGGGTAAATGGAGCTCAACATGATTTTTCTAAGCAGCCAACATAGGGATAGAGATCTTTCTGGACTTAAAATGTAAGCTCCAGCCTGAGGAGAACTATGGAAAAATATAGCATAAAGCAGGGCAGTAATTTGAGAGATCTTTAACACAGTGGATTTCCACAATAAAAAATGAATTATGCAAAAGTGGAAAAAGCAATGGAGTTGGGGCCAGAGACTCAGATGCCAGTTCTGTTGTATTACCTTGAGGAAGTCACTTAACTTGGTCAATATCAATTTGTTTATATGACAAATAGAGTTTACTCATATTATTTCATAATATAACTATAATTCTTTGCCCATATCCAATGGATATCCTGGTAAATGTTTATTAACTGGTTTCCCAGAAAAGAAAAAAAAAACTGTATGCATGACATACTTTTAAATTTAATCTATATTAATATTTTCTTCAGCACTTTCTGACATAAACCAAGCCCTAATTTCTATCACTTTCTGATTTCCAAGGCATAAATATACACATTGAGAATTTTACAATCTGCTCTCATGAGTCAGTATAAGTTGGTTGTAGCACTCGCCTAACTACATCCACACAGGCTACATATGATCATGGTGGATATCAGATGTACCCTAAATCTAGAGCTGAAAGGAGCTTCAGAGGCCATCTAGTTCAATTTATTCATTTTGAAGTTGTGGGAAACTGAGACTCAGTGAAGTAAGGAAATTTGCCCTATCATCCAGAGAATAAGTGACAGAGATGGGCTTTAAAGCCAGCTTCAGTAACTCCAGAGATCTGGTTCTTTCTACTATACCAAATTATTTCCCTAGTCTTAGGAATGATTTTGTTTACTTTCTTCTTTTTATAAAGGAAGGAATTCATGCTCAGAGTAACTTGCCCATGATTAGGCTGTCAGCAAACATTATATAAGTAGTAAGTAGCAGCTCTTTCATTTGAACTCAGGTCTTCTGACTCCAAATGAACTTTTCATCTTCTAGGACACTTGTGAACTTAAGTTCAGCCCTTTTTCATCTATACTGAAGTTACTAAACATTTTCATTGACTTTCTCCCATGACTATAATGATCTCATTCCTCTCATCTATGTCCTGGATTCCTTCAAGTCTCAATCAAAATTCCATCTTTTACAAGAACTTAATTTATCACACTCTAGTAGGATCAACCAAGATCAGTCTGAATAAACCAATATAATTCTTATCCAATGCCAAATTATTTTTGATGATTACTGCTTTATAGTAGTTTGAGATCTGGTATTGTTAGGTCTCCTTCCTTCATATCTTTTCCGTTGATTATTTCCAATTTATCCTGTATCTAGCTTTTTGCATACTCTCTTCCCCATTAGACTGTGAACTTCTCAAGAGAAAGAACTGTCTTTTACCTTTCTTTATATCCCTATTAATACTTAGCACAGTAATTGGAACATAGTAAAGACTGTAGAGTTTAAATATTTATTGACTGATAAGGATTTGCAAAGGATACCTAACATAAGCTGTGCTCATGCAAGAGTGGTGACATGAAATTGGGAATTCTGATGATGAAGGCACAGCTTCTTCAGCTTCTCATGACTAGTTAGGACAAGAGAGGAAGAATATATATGAATGCTTATGTCCTTATTGGCTTCCCAAGAGTCACAGACACAGTCATCCCATTAAACAGCAAGAAACCTTGTACTTGGATCAAGAAATCATTCAAAGGATGGCCCTATGGCTCCTTCTCCCCCTAGAAAAGTCACAGTAAACAAAGAACTTACCATGGATATAGGATCATAGATGAGAGCTGATTATGATATTGAAGTCACAATCCTATTTTTTGCCTTAGAAGACCTGAGATTTAGAGAACTAAAGGCACTTGTTCTAGGTAATAAAGTAATGAGTAAAAGAGATGAGTTTAGTTCTCATGTGCTTTGCCCCTAGACTAGTTATAGGATTAACATTTTTTAAAGGACAAAAGAGAGAAGAAAGTATTGTGTAGACATTTAAAATGCACAAACAAAAAAAAGCAAGGTCTATAGGAAACCAAGACAAGCCAGGTTGCTTTGTTGGATGTGATAGTGAATACTTGTTATCTCCCTATTGGAGTTGCTGACACTGGTGAATCTCTTGAACTCCAGAGTTCTGAAGTGGGCTATGTTGGTCAACTGTCTACATTGGGTTCCTTGCGAATATAATGAGAGATCCAGAAGAGGAGAAAAGCATCAAGGTTACCTAAAAGGGGAGGAGGAAGAAAGAATCAGTGATGATAGAAAAAAAAAGAAAAAAAGAAGAAAGGGAAGGGAGGGAAGGAAAGGGCATGTTGAAATTATTGTATATTGGAAGGTGAAGTGATTTATATGTGATGAAGATTGTGGCTTCAAGTGAATTCTTTTTTCCATTTTGCTTTGCATATGAAAACACCCATCTTCTCTGGGTTTAAGTCTAACTGTTTTTTCTACTATTTTTAATGCATTCCTAATCCATTATTTTGTTCTTTTTCTTTTTTATCAATTAAAGTGTTTGGAGTTATGTATTTTTACTTAGGGATGGCTTTAGCTGCAATCCACAAATTTTGATGTGTTGTCTCATTGATATTATTAGCTTTAATGAATTATCTATAGTTTCTATGATTTGTTTTTGACAACCTCCACCTCCCAGTTTTTTAGGATTAAGTTATTTAGTCCCTAATTGATTTTTAAATTTTTTCTTCTGTAATCATTTATATAATCACAAAATACGAATTAAAACTTTTCTGAAATTTTACCTCACATCCATCTAATTGACAAAGATGACAAATGGAAAAATTATAAATGTTGGAAGTGTTGTAGAAAACATTCATGTTGACATGCTATTGGTACATCTCTGAACTAGTGCAATGAATATAGAAAACAATTTGGAATTATACCCCAAAAATCATTAAACAGTGAATTCGCTTTGACCTAGATATATTACTGCTTGGTCTGTATGCAAAAGATATCAAAGAAAGATAAGAACATATATGTACAAAAATAGCTAAACCACAAAATTTTCTTTTGTGATAAAAAATTAAATACTAACCTAAGATCCATCATTTGGGGAATGACTAAGTTGTGATAAGTGGATATGATGGAATAGTATTATGCTGTAAGAAATTAGGAAATACAAGATTTCAAAGATACATGGAAAGACTTGAATGAAGTAATGCAGAATAAAACAAGCAGAACCAGGAAAACAATTTCTACACCTACAATCACATCATAAAGACAATAATTTTGAAAGCAATAAGAACTATGATCAAAACAATAACCATAGGGGCAGCTAGGTGGCGCAGTGGATAGAGCACCAGCCCTGAAGTCAGGAGGACCTGAGTTCAAATCTGGGCTCAGACACGTAACAGCTGTGTGACCCTGGGCAAGTCACTTAACCCCAATTGCCTCAGCAAAAAAAAAAAAAAAATCAAAAACAAAAACAATAACCATTCATGATTCCAGAGAAACAATGATGAAGAATGTTACCTACCTCTTGACAAAGAGGTGATAGTTTCGGATTTAAATTGAACTATATGTGTACATTTATTTATGTGTGCTTGTATACACTCACACACACACATATATGTAATATATGCATGTGTGTATATATATATTTAAAACATGTATATTATATATGTATATAATTTTTGGTTGTCAATGAGCAAATTTGTTTTTTTTGTTCTTATTTGTTACAAGCAACAAAGAGGTAGGAGATTTCTCTTAATTACAACAATTAAAAAATAGAGATGTGGGAAATGTGCTCCAGATGTAAAGTATTGTACATATAACAGATGAGGTCACTTCATGATTAGCTTTACTTAATATACTTAATTGTTTTACTTTGTTGTAAGAGCCTTCTTACAAAGTGCGGGTAATCTGCAAATATTTATAATTTAAAAACAAAACCCATTAATAAAACTTGGGATAGAAATAGTTTACCATGTTTAAACCAGACCTCTTTCTTCTCATCAAGGGTCAACTGAAAGATCAGCTTGTAATCAATCCAGCTGTTCTTTAAAGCCTATGATTCTACATTTAATTGTTAACATGAGGAAAAATGTAAAGGCACACTAAGGTGGGGATAATAAAAATCCCATAGAGAATGAAGAATTGATAAAGGGCCAGTTTTCCTGATAGGAATCGATAATAGTTTATTGGTAATTTCCCCCTTCTTGGCATGGTCCCCTGGGCTCCCTAGAGATTTTGCAGTGATTAGACTGGAGACTGATGATTCTTCTTCCCAGGTTTTGCAAAGATTTGCACTTTCTTCTTCCCTGGCCAGTAGCCTTGTAGAGGGAGGAAGGAACGGACAGGGCAGTGTGCCTCTGTGTGTGTATGGGGGAGGATGATGTCACGGAAGCAACTGGGCATGTGGAATGAGAAAACCACTAGTTCCCTGTCCCTATTAATCTGAAGTTTCTGGCATCCACTGCCTGTTCACTTGTCCCATCCCATCCTCTGAAAATTGCTGCTACAGCAGTCCCAGGACAGCCTGGCCAGATGGTACACACCTGATGTCTGCTCCCCCAAGACCATGAATATCTAAAGCCTTTGCCTACTCAGACCAGGGCTCAGCCTTTTTCTATAGAAATGCAAGAAAACAGTGAGCAAGCGGTTTCCTTTTCCTTTCCAGATCTTTCTTTGGTTTTGTTCCCTTTTTTTTTTCTTTTGTGACACAGAGAAACTTGAGAGAAATTGAAATTTCACAACAGGGATGTGTCATTCAGTCATGTAGTTCCCTAGGAATAAATTGACTTTGTCTTCAGGAGCAAGTTAATAAAGAACAAAGGCCCTAGGTACAGGAGAGGATGGAAGGACTGTCCAGCCCAAGCATTCAAGTAGCCACCAAATCCTCAGGGTTCAGTCCAGCTGCAGACTGTGAGCTCTGCTTGTGGAGGCAGGGAGGGATACGCTGAAAGCACACAATCCAAGACTGAAGAATGCTTTAACTTGACCATCTAAGGATGCAAGGCCATTCCAGATGGTTATGGGTTCTCAAGTGTAGTGGTACAACTCTATGGTTTGGTTATCTTGATTTAAGCTGCAGGTGCAAACTTTAAAGATAAGACAGGATCTTCAGGGTCTCTTAGTGAAATAAAGATGCAAGGTTTGGAGATTTGGGGCTTATGGCACTCAGTAGAATGTGGATCATGATGATAGTCATGCAAAAAAAATGAAAGTTGGTGTGGGGACATGTGTTTTCTGTTTGTTTGTTTTTAGCAAACTGCAAGCATAAAATAAGTCAGGGATACAACATAGCTGACAAAAAAGCTAATGCGATTTATCCCACATGACATTAAGGGAGACAGAACATCTAGAACTAGTAAGGGGAGTGTCTTTCTGTGCTCTGTCCTGTCAGATAATTTCTTCATTTTTCTATTCTGTTCTTGGGAAAGGGTATTGCGGGATGAGGGTATTCACAGGAAGGCAATTGAGATCATCAAGGGTCTGGCACCAATTTTTTGAAAAGTAATCATAGAAATTTAACAAGAAAAAGAGAATACTTGGTGGGGTGTATTTGTGTGGGTCTTTCAGTATTTGAGACTCATTAGATAGTTAGTTGGTATAATATAAAGAGTTCTGAGCTTTGTGTCAGGAATTCAAGTCCTTCCTCAAACACTGACTAGCTATGCAGCCTTGGAAGGTCACTTAACCTCTGAAGCTCAGCTTTCTCATAAAATAAGGATAATAATAGCACCTACCACACAGATTTTTGTGAGACTCAAATGAGACATTATATGTAAAATGCCTCACAATCTATATAACCTGTAAATGCTATTGTTGCTATTATTAAATAAGATTAGTTTTGTTCTGTCATAGCCTCCTCCCTTTCTTTTAAAATTAATTTTAGCAGTGCTTTCATTTTCATCACATTCATTCCTCAGTGATATACCACCACTGCCCTGGAACCATTCCTTGTAACAAAGTGGAATTAATTAAAACAGACCAACACATTAGGAACAGTTTGAAATGTTTGTCTCCTTCTGCACCTATAGTCCACCTCTTCTCTCCCTAATAGCTATTTTTTTTCTTATACAAATTTTCTTCTCTGGGTTCCCCATCTGATGGTGTAATCTAGTTCTCCATCCTTACTTTGTTGTGGTTAAGGGCAACATGTTCAGAATTTAAGAAATCACAGAGTGTTAGAATGGGAAGTGACCTCGACATCAAGTCCAAATTCCTCTTTGTCCAGATGAAGAAATCAAAATCTAGAGGGATGAAGTGACGCCCCATATCAAATACAGTCCTTCTGAAAATTTTGAATTTAAGTGTTTTTTTCTACTACAACACAGAGTGCCAAGGACATTTCTGTGAGATCTTGGGCAGAATCAATAGGAAATGAATGGATGTTGGTGTTTACCATTGGTGAGGAGCAAAAAACCCTAAGATAGAAAATAAATACTTTAAAGTGTCTTGAAAGCAAAATAAGGTGAAATTTGCTAAGGACTGGGAAGGACCTGAAAATTTGGACAAATCTCTTATTTTCTCTAGGACTTTTTTTTCTCATTCATAAATGAAAAAGTCAACTATCAAATTTCTCAGGTCCCTTTCAACTCTTAAATATATGATCCTATTAAGTGACCTTGATCTTTTCTAAGCTAAGATCTGCAACAGAACCAACAACAGTTGTTAAATATTTGCTACTACACCCTTGATTCTCACTCTAGAGCTGTCCATTTCCTATCTATAAAATGAGGTGCTTAAACCAAATCCTTTCTTGGGTCTCTTCTAGGTCTAAAACTGTAATGTAATAACAATTGAGGTCTAGTCTAAGAAAGGCTCAGGCAGAATTCGGGGACTCAGCTTGGATTAGGAAAGTTCTAGGCTTGCTGCTTTTTGGAAAGATCAAACTTTAGCTTCATCTTTAAAGAGCCTTATTAAGAAAATGGCAAAACTGAGAACTGCAGAGCCATCGCCTTCACCAGCAAACCTCTCCCCCTCCATTAATGACTCCTATTAGTGCATTTCATTGCCTCTTCTTTTCCTTAAAAAAAGTCTCACATTGTCATCCAGCCCTGTTAAACGCTCTGTGTGCCCATTATCAAAATATCATTTTCAGCCTCACTGAACACATGTAGGAAATGTTGTCGAGTTTAAAAAAAAAAAAACAAAAACAAAAACAAAAAAACCCATGAGAATCAGCCCAGATTGTATTGGGGGTAATTATCCTCCCTCAAACAGCCTTTTGTAAAAGGATACTTCCAATTTTTGAAAAGTCATAAATCTAAAAGCATAAGTTGTCACTGATTAGATTAGTAACTAAACAATTGAAAGCTAACACCGGATGGCTCTCCCCTCCCCTTTTAATAAAGATGGATTTTGCCCAGCTCTGAGAAGGATTGCTGATAGTCATTTCCTGTCACATTTGGGAGGGAGTATAATAATAGTAGGATCCTAGTATCATTGATTTAGAGCTGAAAGGCACCTTAGAGGGCACTAAATCTAACTTCTTCAGTTTTATAACTGAGGAGCCCTAGACACTGAGGGTATAAGTGATTAGTCCAAGATCACAAGGCATTGTTGATGACAACAATGATAATATGAAGGGAACAAGCTTATGTTAAGTGCATATAATGTGCCAGGTATTGTACTAAGCATTTTACAACTTGTGTTTCATTTGATCTTCAGAACAATCTTGGGAGATAGATGCCTGTATTGTTCCCATTTTATGGTTGAAGGAATTGAGGCACGCAGAGATCAAATGACTTGCCCAGGGTCACAAAAATAGTTTTTTGTTTGTTTGTTTTCCTGATGCTAGATTTGAACTGAGGTTTTCCTGATTCCATGGCCCAAAGTTCCATTCTCTGTGACTTTTTTGTGGTGTTTATCTGTTTTTCCCTTTTCCCTTTTTCCCCTTCCCTTTTCCTTTTTTCCCTTCCCCTTCTTTCCCTTCCTTTCCCGTCCCTTCTTTTTCCTCAGATACTTATTAGATGTATAACTTTGGCCAAATCACTTCAACTGTCTGCCTCAGTTTCTTTATCTGACATAACTGAGTATTACTGAATGGCAACAACAAAATGTATTAAAATGGTATTAGAATGAGCAAAATGTCATATGAGTACTCTCAGAGGATCAGAGTTGGAAAGGAAACTTACAGATCATTAAATCCAACACCTTCATTTTAAGAGGGAGAAATCAAGGCAGAGATAGATAAACTAACTTGCTTAAAATCATATAAATATTCAGGGCCAGACCTAGGTTTCCTGACACCTAGGAAAGCACTATAGATGAACCCAGGCTGGAAATCAGGAGACCCAGATTGGGAACCATTTCTGGCACTTAGCATGTGTCTGAGACTGGATTTGGTCCTTTTGTGGGTCTGTTTTCTTATCTATAAGTGCAGAATTCAGAGTAAAAGGTGTCTGAATTTCATGGTCCTGATACTCCTTAAACTAATGCAGATTGTGACTCTGAAGGCCTTTGTGTACAGTCTTCATGAATTGCTGGGGCTGGAAAAATTCATGTACTGGTGGCTTAGCTTCCAAGGATGATCATTGTACTTAGTTGAGTTGATCCTCAGTCACACAATCTATCCCTGGGCTTGGACTTAAAGTTTTTCTGCTTTATTAGGACTCAGTCAGACCTTATGCTTTTCTGTTGAAAAGCTGGGATCACTGCCAGGTCATGATGAGACGTTGGAAGAGGATTTATTGGAGGTACAGGATCAACTAGACCCTTAAAAGTTGATAACATATAATGATGAATGTTGGAGGGGTTGTGGGAGGGCTGGGACACTGATGCATTGTTGGTGGAGCTGTGAACGGATACAGCCATTCTGGAGAACAATTTGGAGCTATGCTCAAAAAGTTATCAAACTGTGCATACCCTTTGACCCAGCAGCCTTTCTATTGGGCTTATATCCCAAAGAAATCATAAAGGAAGGAAAAGGCCCCACATGTGCAAGAATGTTTGTGGCAGCCCTTTTTGTAGTGGCTAGAAACTGGAAATTGAATAGATGCCCTTCAATTGGAGAATGGCTGAATAAATTATGGTATATGAATATTATGGAATATTATTGTTCTGTAAGAAATGACCAGCAAGATGATTTCAGAGAGGCCTGGAGAGACTTACATGAACTGATGCTGAGTGAAATGAGCAGAACCAGGAGATCATTATACACGGCTACAACAGTACTATATGACGATTAATTCTGATGGACATGGCTCTCTTCAACAATGAAATGTTTCAAACCACCTCCAATTGTTCACTGAAGAAAGCCATATACACCCAGAGAGAGGGATGCGAAATGTGGATCACAACATAACATTCTCATACTTCTTGATTGATGTTTGCTTACATTGTGTTTCCTTTATCTGATATATCGTTTGTGTAGATAAGATTTTTCTTGCACAACAATGATAAGTTTGGAAATATGTATACATATATTCGATTTGCCAATATTTTAACATAATTAACATGTAGTGGATATCCTGCCATCTAGGGGAGGGGTGAGGAGTTGGGGGGAAAAATTTGTAACGGAAAGCTATGTAAGGGTTATTGTTGAAGAATTACCCACACATAGGTTATGCAAATAAAATGAAATTAAAAAAAAAAGTTGATAACATATGGTTCTGTGGCATTTCCTGACTGTTCATTGAAGACACAGTATTATATAAAAATGTGTTGGCTCTGGAGGCAGAGAATTTGATGTTTAACAATCACCTTTGATGCTCACTGAGGGGCCATTTCCAATAATCCTTATCTATATCTGGCCATCAAATACAGATGGCTGCCGAGGAGAAAATGAGGCTGGTGACTTTGTCCAGCCCTCCCTCACTTAAACCAACTTACTTGCATGTCATGGCATCATCTTCCTGATGTCATAGTTATCTTTGAGAATGAAGGACAAACCACAATGACCCTTTCTATCCATATGGCTTTGTGCACATTATTTTACCAATCTGGATCTCTTTTCTCTTTAAAGTGAAGGGATTGACTTAAAACTTATATCTAAAGTTGATAGAGTTCAACTTAAACTCTTTGAGCCTCAATTTCTTCATCTATGGAATTAAGAGATTGGATTAATTTACCTCTGAGATCCTCTATACTTCTGGATATTTTATTTTATAATTCAATTCAAGAAATTTTTTAGTTAAATTAATTTTTCCCAATAAACAAAAATCTGTTTCCTTTTTCTCTCATCTACTCTCCTCCACTGTAAAAAAAGAAAAAAAATGAAATTCTTGTAACAAATAGACACAGTAAAAAAAATAAAAACAAATTCCTACATTGACATCCTCCTTCTTCCTCCAAATACTTGTTTCATTCTACTGTACAAGTCCATCACCTTTCTGTTAGGAGGTGCGTAGAAAGCTTCAACATTGGTCTTTTGGCATCCAGTGATATCATTGTAATGCTCAGAATTTCTAAGTCTTTCAAAATTTCAAGAAGCATTTATTAAGCATCAACTATGGGATCTAAGTTAGAATGTCCTCTCTGTCATTGATTTCCAGTGTACCCATGGACAAGTCTATTCTCCTATTTGGTTTACTTTTTTCATCAGCAAAATGAAGAGACTGAACTAGAACATATTTCTAAAACTAAAGGAAACTAAGAGATTATCTTATGCAACCTCCTCATTTTACAGATGTGAGAACTGAGGCCCATGGAGATAAAATGGCTTTCTCAAGATCACACAGATAGTAAGTATCAAAGGTGAAATTTGAAAGCAGGTCCTTTTTCTCAAGACCTTGTGATCTTCCCAATAACTATCTCATGCCTCATCCTTCTGAATTATGAAGACTTTTTTCAACTCTACATCTATCCTTCTCTGAACCTCTGTACTAAGAACTGTACTAAGCATTGGGATAAAATGAATGAAAACAATTAAAATGTTCTGTGTTCTCAAAGAGTTTATATTCTATTGGAATGAAAACAACGTATCTATTGATAAATGAATTCAACAAAACAGAAAATAAATACAAAATATTGGTGTGAACATATACATACATACATCAAAAAAATGGGAACATGAGGAATAAAGACAGTTACAAAGAAAGTACTGACTTACTAGTGAAACAGGAATTTCCCAAGCCTTCCCTGAGTGAAACACAATCATGTTGCTCATTCCCGAGAGGAGGTTTGTCTCTCAGAATCCTCACAGCCATAAGGCATCCATCCCCTCAGCCAAGCACCTTGGCTCCTGCCCCAATTCTGAAAGAGCAGGCAGCAGCCCCGTCCCTCCAGGATTGGCCAATGTAGGAGAGAGCATTATGTCCTTTCCTGCCAAGAAGAAAGAAATACAAAGAACCAATCTCCCTTTGGGGGTAAGTAAGCCCTGGCCATGCTGTACTCTTCATGTAGCGTTCCTCCTCCCAGGGATGCTGAGGTTGGCTCAGAGTGGGGGCTGTTCTAGAGAAGGCTGTTTACCTTCATTTTAACATAAAAAGAGACAAATGCTGTTATGATCATGAGCTGGAGAAATAGTACTGTCAGGCACAAGGCAACAGTGATTCTGGCCATGATAAAGCAACTGTGCTAATTGAGAGAATCCACTGGGAATTTCCGCTGAGTAGGTAGCATGAACAAAACTGATGTAGGCTAGACTGTTGAAAAAATACTTCTCTATGAGTGTGTGGGTGAAATCACAGTGAATAATAATGTACATCTTTGCTTCTTTCTTGGATGTTCAGTAACTGACAATAGGCTTGAAAGGAATGAATGGGGAAAAAAATCTTTATTATGTGCCAAGTACTGTGTTAAGCGCTTGGGGTTCTTTCTAAGTCCAAACTCTCAAAAAACTCAGTCCACACTCTCAAAAGTCTTAGGTTGAAATTTGGGGAAACAGTACATATGGGAAATTTTAGTTTTGGGACAGAAAGTCTTTGAAGTCCTAAGGGTGTGACTACTAGGTAGCAATTGCTAGGATAGGTAAAGAAGTCTTCAAGGTGTTCTAGGAAGATCTGGGCTAAGATCATGAAAAACATGATTCTGTAGCCTATCATCTATCTATAAATAAAATTCCCTATTGTCAAAATTAGTTAGAATGGACTAGCTGTATGTCTTTGGATTACTGATGAAGTTTCTGTGACATTGTTGAATCACAGAATTTCAGTGCTGGAAGGCACCTCAAAGGTGACATATAAATGTTAATAGAGCAGATGTGGGCCTCTCCAATTTAATCATAATATTAATAATAACTAATATTTATATGCTAGGCACTTTGCAATTATTATCTCATTTAATCTTCACAATGACAACAAGACACATTTTATAGATGAGAAAGCTGAGGCAAGCAAATTTAAGTGACTTGTTCAGGGCCATATAGCTAATAAGTACCTGAGACTGGATTTGAAATTCAAGTCTTCCTGAAAATCTTTAGTGTTGTAGAAATCATACCACTTTTGGACAACTTTAACTAAGATGGAAAATGGAAAACCAAATTTTGTTTTCCCAAGAACTAACTCTTTGCAGGTTCTACTCATGGCTTCTGGTTTAGTCTTTTTGAGCTAAAGAGATTGAATTGTTCCTTTCCCATTTACCAAGGTTTTAAATACTTGAAATGTTATCTTCCCCCTCCAAAACTTTTACTACCCCAGAACTCAATGTCTCCCATTCCTTCAATCAACGCTCAAATGACCAGTTTTCTAACACTCTTACCATTTTGGTTGCTTTATTTTAGATATTATCCTTTTGTAAATATCCTTCCCAAAATGGGACCTATAGCACAAAACAATACTTCTGATGGTGTCTGAAATAGCAGAGGATAGATAGCAGTATTATCAATTCTGTGTTTGAAGAAAAGATAGTATTTGAGCTAGATAATAGAGTGGCTAGTGTGTAGGACACAGAATCAGGAGAGTGTAGGACCTGAGTTCAAAACTAGCCTCGCTTCTTATTAGCTGTGTGACTCTGGCCAAAGTGCTTAAATACACTCAGCCTCAATTTCCTTATTAATGAAATGAGGATGATAAAAACATCTACCTCACAGAGTTGTTGTAAGGATGAAGCCAAAAGAAAATGCATTGGTAAAGTGCTTTGCAAACCTTAAAGTTATATGTAAATGGTAATTATTACTAATATCTTATTCACATAATGTTTTACAATTTACAAAATGTTTTTTAAAGTCAAATGAATAGGCCTACCTTATAACACATGCACCCAAATACTGACAAAAATTCACTGGAAAGTATGCTTCTCTCTGTTAGTTTTTAGGTTTTTTTCACTTCTTCTTCCTTCATATTGCCTTTTGGATGTTAGCATTTCTTTCTGCACTTAAGAGGGAAAATACCTTTTGACTCTTTTAGGGAAAGAATCATATGACCATAAGTGTTATTCTGAAGGTTAACTTCCAGACCACTCTCTCAGCCTTTGGTTCCTCACCTATGAAAAATAAGCGTTATGTATGTACTATACATCCCATGATTCTTTGGGTGTTCCACCCACACCTTCCCTTGCCCTATCCCCACTCCTGTCTCTTATTCTTGTTGTGTAGGAAAAAATCAAATCAATATTTATTCCTCTTGAAAATAACATGACTCTGTTATGCCTTGTGACTCTACTCATGATTCCTGCAATGAATGAGACTCAAACTTCCTTCTTTGACCATCACTCATAGTAGCTATCTATTAGAATGTAAGCTTTTTGAGGGCAAGGAATCTTTCAATTTTGTATTTACATGTCCAATGCCTTGCATAGGCCTGGTATTTAATAAACAGTCATTGACTGATTGATTGATGAGCTTTAGGTTTTTTCTAATTTTGCTCTTATGTTCTATTTTTAATAGCTCTATTAGTTCTTCTATAGTCCAGGGTCTTCTCTAGCTGTAAAATTATGTGCATGAAGATTCCATCTTATTTTAATATCTTGTGTTCTGGCTTCCAAGGTTCTACCTAATGTTGACATTGTTTTACCTTTTAAGAATTTCTTTACCAGTTTTCTTGTTTTATGATTCTATGTTCAGTGTTAAATGGTTCTACTAAAATGTATTGGTTGATATGATAAGCAAGTATACTTACAGCCTCTTCTGACAGGGACTAATTTGGCTTTTTTCCCAGTTGAAATGAGTGAGAACCTGGTTGCACTGGTACTATAAGCTGACAGTTCAGGGTCAAGATGTGCAAAGGGAACTTCTCAGTAAAGGTATGAGGGTGGGATCTTTGTTTTCATTACCCCATAAAGATGTTATTTTTCTTTGTCAGCTTTTTCTTTTTCTCTTTCGACCCCTTTTCCCCATTAAAAGTGATTGGTCTTATGACCCCCAGAGTTCCCTAAGAAATGGGAGCTAAGGAAATAATTTAATACAAGGTAATCACAAAGTAGCATAGTAGATCGAGAGCTAGTCTCAGAGTCAGCAAGATCTGAATTCCTTTGAAGAGTTGGTCGAGCAATCTGTATTAGTGCCCAAGGTAACAGTATAAGGCTGTATAAGCTATACAACCAGTGCTGAAATCTGCAATGGTAAAGGGTAATTAATAATAATAATAATTCAGGTCTAAATGGAAAATATAGGTGATAGGCAGTGGCAATGATATTAAAATGAGCCACTTATCTTAGAAAAGACATACAATTTAGTAAGTTCTTTCCATGTATCATTCTAAAGTAGTGACTATTGAAAGAAGAAGCTAAATTCAGTGGTTAGAGGGCTGGATCTGGAATTAAGAGTTAGTTCAAATTTGACCTCGGATACTTACTAGCTATGTGACCCTGGGCAAGTCATTTTACCTTTGTTTGCCTTAATCCATTAGAGAAGAAAATGGTAAATCATACTATTTTTCTTTTTGGGAATGGTGGAGGTGATGGGAGTGGTGGTACAGCTGGCATAGTAGAAAGAGTGATGTCAGGAAAACTCATCTCTGTGAGTTCAAATTTGGCCTCAGATACTTACTAGCTGTGTAACCCTGAATAAGTCACTTAAACTGTTTGTCTTTAATTTTCTCATCCTTAAAATGAACTGGAAAATAAAATGGCAAACTGCTTGAATATCTTTACCAGGAATGCCTCAAAAGGGGTCATTAAAAGTCACACACAACTGAAAATAATTCAACAACAATGATTAATATGGCATTTCAAGTGCAAGAGAGACAATTACCACCCCTCTGATATTATAAGGTGGCTATTTCTTGGGTTTTTTTTAAGCTTGACTGGTCTGTTTCTTTCTTTCTTTTTATAAATGCCATAATCATTTCTTAATATGCCCACCTTGTCCTGTTTACCACCCCTGAATGATCTCATAACAAAGAAAAATATTTAAGAAAAACCAACTAATATAATTTTCAGACTGAAAGCTCATGTGAACTATGGCACTTTTAATCCTTCCAACTCTGTTCTTTGGCAAATAGTTTCTTCATTTTCCTCTGGGACCAATCTGAATGCAAACCACATTTTCATTTGCAATATTGTGCTCAATGTCTACATTGTTTTTACTAATACTGCTTCTTCATTTTTATTCAATTCTTGCTATAAATAAGTGAAATTCTTCCCAATTCACTCACATTTCTTCTAGGACCCATATCAATGTTCAGGCAGTTCATCATAGCAATTTATTTAAAGATAGTCTGAAGGAAACCAGTTAGTAAGAACAGGCTTCCTATCATATCTCATTCTCTTTTCAACCCTTGAGGGCCATTAATATCATTCCAGTATTCCCCAGAGATTTCAACAGATTAAGGCCCATCCCCAAACATTAAGTCCTCTTTGCTTTCATCAAATCAGCTTTAAAGTGAGAAGAAAGGACAGAGAAATTAAAAGGAGAAAAGGAGTTTCTGCTGATGTGAAATCCATTATTATAGAACCTCAGTCTTGGAAGGGACCTCAGACTTTACCTTGTCCAACCTGTACCTTAGCAGAAATGATATTTGCAAAATTGCTAATAGTTACCCAGTTTTTGCTTGAAATTGTCCAGTAATGGAGAACTTACCACTTAGAAGGCAGTCCAATTCACAATTGGATAGTTCTAATTGTTAAGAAGTTTTCTGTTACATTAAGCCAAAATCTGCTTCTCCAAAATTTCTTTCTTTTTTTTTTTTTTTTTTGCTGAGGCAATTGGGGTTACATGACTTGCCCAGGGCCACACAGCTAGGAAATGTTAAGTATCTGAACACAGATTTGAACTCAGGTCCTCCTGACTTCAGGGCTGGTGCTCTACCCACTGAGCCACCTAGCTGCCCCCTTCTGCAAAATTTCAATCTCTTCTTTCTAGACTTTGTTATATGAGAACAAGCAGAATAAGCCTAATCCTCATCACATATAATGAACCTCCAAGTATTTTTTGAAATATTAACTAAATAGCCCACCTCCACAATCAATAAAATGAACAGAGGAATGATTTATTTAAACTTAAAACAATAAATTTCAAATCATATAGAATTTTCTAAAAAGAAAATAAGTAACTTTCAAAGAATTTAAATTATGTGATCATTGTCCATCTGCATTAGTAGGAAAGTTTCATTAGTAGGAGTTTCTGTTACACTTATGGGCCAAATACATCTCTATGTATATTCATTACATATACAGCTATTGCATATTATAAAATATCCTGTATTATATTACATTATATTCACACATTTATGTGTAGCAAGTGCATATTTATGTATTCTTGCATGTAAAATATCCCAAGTACATGAACTACATTCATACAGTGCATGTTTTCTTATAGCTTCTTCATCATTCATTTTTTTCTTTTATTTTTTTTCACATTTGCCAATTTGAATGACATGAGAAAGAACCTAAGATTTGCTTGGATTTTCATTTCTCTTTTAGTGATTTGGAGCAATTTTTTCATATGGCTCTAAGTAGATTGGATTTCTTCCCTTGAGAACTGCTGGTTCATCTCCTTTGACCATTTAACAATTGGGGAAAAGCTCTTTTTAAAAAACAAAATTGGGTCAGTTCCTCAAATATCTTAGAAGTAAGATGTTTGTATAGAAATTCTGAATAGATTTTTTTCTCCAGTTAAACATTTTCCTCCAAATCTCAGTTGCATTTTATTTGTTCATTTAAAAAAAATGCAATCCAAACTCCATTTAATCTTTTGTGATTTTCTCTAGGCCTTGTTTGGTGGTGAACTCCTCTCTTAACCATGGATTTACAATGTTATTTCCTCCTTAATCCTCTAATTTTTTTTATAATGTGAACTTTGATATCTAGGTCATATACCCATTTATAGTTTATTTTGATATATGGTAAAGGATCTAAACCCAATTTCCCGGAATTTTTGGTCAAATAGTGAGTTCATATTCTAGTGGCTGGAGTATTTGACTTCATGAAACGTTAAATGATTTGGATTGTTTGCCCTGGTAGGTCGTGTACCTAATCTGTTTGAGGGATAGACTGATTTAAAAAAAGGGGGGGCGGAGCCAAGATGGCGGAGTGAAAAGGTGACTTTCTGCCTCTCCTCCGATCTTCTCTGAAATCAACAATAAAATAAGCCTCTGAACTGATCTTCAAGTCAACGAACTCAGAAATATTTGGGCACTGCTTTCTGGACAACTTCATATCAGAGATATCCATGCTGTGTAAAAAAAAATGAAGAAGCAAAAGAGAGCTCTCACCATAGACAGCTTTTATCAAGGCAAAGAAGCGTTGACCCCAGATGCTGAGGTTCCGTTAGATAAAATACCAGATGAAGGTATTAAAGACCATCACTGGTCACTTTTTCAAAAGGCCTTTCTGGAAGATTGCATAAAGAAGCTCAAAAGAGAGCTGGAGGATAAATGGGAAAATAAACTGAAATCAGT
>JAJPUD010003165.1:248319-267250 GCA_023553655.1 Myrmecobius fasciatus | reverse complement strand
CCTTAGTTCTTGGTGTCCACTTTTAGATAAGGAAGTCAGCCTGGATGATTTCTGAGGTCCCTCCAGTTCTTTACCTGGGATCTCTATGTTCCTGGGGTTTTAGTGGTTTAGGGAACTCCCAGAGGAGGAAATTCCCTCTATCAATGCAAATTAGTATCCTTCTGCAGAATCCACCAAGAGATTAAGTAATTTGGCCAAGACTACGGAGTCAGTGTGAGTCAGAGGTGAGACTCGAATCCAGGACTTGCTGGTGCCAGGACCAGTTCTCTGTCCACTAGGCCACGTCACAGACCACAAAAACAGACTCCAGAGAAATTAAGTGATTTGCCCAGTGCCTCCCCACTGGTGAGTGGTGGAGCTGGGCTCCCACTCTCTGATGAACAGGAAGGCACATTCTGAATAAGCCCCGTATTTTCATCTTCTTTTAATACTCCCCCTAACCACTAAGGCCCCTCCATTCCAGGGAAAACACTTGGAGTCTACTTTATGCTTTTTTGTCCCTTGGTGCAAAGCTTAAAGAACTGAGATCTGGAAGTTCTCCCCCAAAGTAATCAGAGAAATGGTCTAATTCTGAAGTTTACCACCATGGGATGGGGATATCGGAAAGCTGAGTCACAATCATCTTTCCTTTGGCGCCTTTGGGACTTAAGGAAGCAATCCAAAGCTGAGTCTCCCGCCCTTTCTTCTTCCTCCCCATTCCCAGATAAGTACGCCGTTCGTTTCATTCCCCATGAGAATGGCATTCACACGATCGATGTCAAGTTCAACGGGAGCCACGTCGTCGGGAGCCCTTTTAAAGTTCGTGTTGGGGATCCGGGGCAAGCAGGAAACCCAGCGCTCGTCTCTGCTTATGGAGCTGGCCTGGAAGGGGGAACCACAGGTAATTGCCTGATCGGGAAAGGGTGCGGCCGCACAGGGTGCTCTCTGTTATGGCTAACCTGCTTCTGGGATCATTCCTGGTGACTTTGCCTAAAAGCAAACCTAAAGGGCAATGGGAAATGCCTTTTTATTTAAAAAAAAAAAAAAGGCTTTATTAACACTGAATTTTGAACTTCTATATGAACAACCGCATTCATTTAAGCAACAATTTGTGATGAAATGAATGTCTGCCCCTGTTCAGCCGCTCCTCCTGATTTTTTATGACACCGATTTCAGGTGGGACTGACTTGGACTTCGTCCCCTTCGCTTTTCCCACGGCCTCCCTCCCGGAGCCGGTGGCGAGAGCTCTCCATCAGCATTGAGATCACCCTGTGCTTATTGATGGATGCTTTTACGCTCCTGCTTGCAGACAATATGGCTCGGCTTCCCCCCGCCGTGCTGTGATAGAGATAGAGTCTCTGTGCCAAACTAGCCGTTTATATACAAAATGTGTCGCCATATATAGTCAGTTCTGTTATTGGTGATTATTCATGTGTGTAGCAGCTTTCTTCTTGGAGCTGTAGCACATACTGGTGTGGTACAGGCTAATCTTTCTGTCTCCCTGTAGCATGCCATGCCATTATTTCTTTAATCGGCAATATAATATATATATATATTTTGCTTTTTGCTGAAGCAATGGAGGTTAAGTGACTTGCCTAAGGCCACACAGCTAGGGAGTGTTAAGTGTCTGAGGATTTGAACTCGGGTCCTCCTGACTTCAGGGCTGGTGCTCTGTCCACTGCGCCATCTGGCTGCCCCGATCGGCATCATATATTGATATTTAACTATCAATGGCTAAACCTCACATAAATAGAGTATTGTAGCGTGTAATATCATTATTTCTTGGATCGGCATCATATATTGATATTTAAGTATCAGTGGCTGAACTTCACATAAATGGAAGCTCTCTGGAGGACGGGTCCTCACTAACAAGAGTGTAAAGACCACCAAATTGGAACCGCTATTCTCTGAGGAGTTTCTAACGGATTTCCTAAGGAACTTATTTTATCCGTGACTTCTGGTTTTTGGTCCTTTGACCTTGAGATCAGAGAATCCCAGATTTAGAGGTCACCAAGTCCAGTCCTCTCCTTGTACAACTGAGGCAGACAGACGTGATGTGATTCGCCCCCAGGTAAATGTCGGGGGCAAGATTGGACGCAGGCCTTCCCGGCCCCGGGCTCTGTTCCCTAGCTGCCTGAAGAAAGGGGCATTAGAAAAGAGGCCGTTGGGTGTCCGGCTCGGGTAGGACACGAATACAGCTGGTACTGTGTCCCTCCCGTGGGCGTGAAGAACGGGCTTTGCAAACTGGGAGCGGCTCTGTGAATGGGAATCCCTGTTCCTTTTAGAAATGGGCTTGGGTATCAGTGACAAGCTCCCTGTGAGAGTGCGGGCTTCGGTCCTGGAGGAGGGACCAGACTGGGGCCCCGGAGGCTATTGCTGGGGGGCCTTGTGCGGATGGGGGCCCGGGCTGGATCTCCTGGACAGCTTGGCTTGGTTTCTTCTTAACACGGAGGAAGGGGAGGTGGTCCAGGACCAGCGCAGACAACAGGTGGGGTGCTCGTTGTGTTGGGATTTCAGCCAAGGGGGACCAAGGGGGGCTGCCTGCCACCTCTGGGAGGCCTGATCCAATAGGGAGAATTGGGCCGCTGCCGGAGCAGGCTCTGGGTCAGCTTGCCCGCTCGCAGGCCCTCTCAGCGGTGGAGAATTCCCTGTCTGTCCGGAGAAGGGGGAGCAGGGATGGAGTCGCTTGAGCCCCGCCTGTCTCCCACCTTTAGCCCTGACCAGCCTGGAGGCTTCCTGCTGGAACAAGGCTCTATTGAGCGCTCCTGGAAGGCGATCCCCCATGTGGGGCACGGCCAGTGCAGAGCTAGGCCCTCTGCTTCCTCCTGAGCGCACAGCAGGTTTGGGCCCGGGCCCAGAATAACCCAGACAGGGTCTCCGAGGCCCCGAGGCTGCTGCCCTGCAGCCTGGGCCGGCAGCGATGTCTCTGAGCCCTGGGAACCTGCCCAAGCCAAGCCGGGCTGTGCCACGCGGTGCCTCGCCCGCTGCCACCCTGCCTGCTGAATGCATCTTTCTCCTGCTTCCTGCTCTCGCTTGGGGCCCAGGTTTCAGTCTGAGCTTGGGGAGGGGGTGCAGGGAAGGAGCCTAGTCTGCAGGGGCTTGGGGGGGGGAGAACCCCACAGGGGATAAATAGCCCCCAGGTCAGGGGGCTTCTCCGGTGCCCTTTGCCCTTCCCCAGGCCTTTTTCTGGATGTCTGGTCTGAGCCGCCTCAGCCGGGCTGCAGACACAGAGGAAGGTCTCTGTCCTGCGGCTTGCAGGCCCGGGTGCTTCCTGCTGGGCCAGTGCTGGGGCTCCAGGTGGAGGCTGTCTGGGAGAGTGATTGTGGCTGGACGCCCCTTCTCTGGCCCCTCCCCCTGCCACATCTGTCTCTTCCCATCGTATTCCGGCTTGTTTCTGGAGCCTCAGCAGGCCCCGCTGTTAGAGAAGCTGCTTCCGTGGCCTTTCTGAGCGGGCTGGCCCCGGGGGCCCTGGCGTTGCCCCCTGGGAAGTTTCTCCTCCCAGCCAGGGGGAGGTGGGGTGGATCTAGGGGCCCATTCAGTGGCTCCTGGGCCCTCAAGCCCTGGCTCTGGGATTCTGGGCTGTTTGCTTTGCTCAATTACCTTGTCTACAACGTGGGCCCAGTGGCACTTGTACTGCCCACTTCCCACTGGGGAGGAGAGACTTCTGCCATTGTACAGGAGTCCCCTCTGTCCACATGTGGGGGGAACCTCTGGTGAGGAGGCCCTTTCCCTTAACAAAGGCCAAACCCCTGCTTTGTACCCTCAGCCAGGGGTCCAGGGCAGGCTTCCAGAGCTCCCCTGACAGGCCCAGGGTCCCAGAGCTCAGCTGGGCTGCAGGTGGGACTAGAACCCTGATCTTGCTGACTCTGCAGCCAGCTGACTGTGGTCTCAGCCCATCTGGGGAGTGGGGAGAGATCTGCTCGGGTCGTGCTTTTGCAAGGCCTGGCTGATGTCGGCCGAGTCTCTAATCTGGGCCTCAGTCTACTCATCTGTAAAATAGGATGGTTGGGCTCCATGACTGAGTTCCCTTGCAGCCCCAGACCTGTGTGAATCACGGTGCTTGGTCTCCCCCTGCTCATTCATCAAATGAAGGCCTGGACCGGTCACTTCTGGCCCTTCAGCTAGATTCCCCGGCTCTGTCATTTCCCTCTGAATTGGAGAGTCCTGTGGAAATGGGCCAGCTCCAGGCTCCATCATCAGCGTAACAGTAGAGACTTCTAGCTCTAGGGGAAGCCCAGTCCTATTTGTTTGCTTGTTTGAGGGGAGGAAGGCAGAGTTATGATCCATTTTACAGCTGGGGAGACTGAGGCTCAGAGGCCATCATAATGTTTCAGAACCAGTCAATGACAAAGCAAAGTGTCAGGGTTGAGGGACCTCAGGAACCCTTAAGGGCAGTCCCCTGCCCACTGGTGGACTTTCAGAATTGGGTGTGACCTCCATGTTGGGTCCCAGTGCAGCCCATTGTGCCTTTTCTAACACTAACTGCTTTCTGTGTCACACCCCTCCCTGCTCTCCTGATCTGGCCCTTGGGGCCCTTCTTCCCTGGGATAGTCCTTCCTCTCTCCGAGCTGACCATCCCCCATCATGTGGCCTGGACTTGTGGTCCTGCCCCATTTACGTTTGGCTCCCCTTCCTCAAGTGTGGCGCCCAGAACACAGTCCTCCTGAGATGGGCTGACTGGGGCTGATGGCCTCCCTCCTCCAGGACACGGGGCCTGAGGTCTCTGTTGCCTGACCTGTCCCACCGGGGACTCACTGAGCCCACAGTGCCCCCATATCGGTTTTTGGGGTGACCCCTCCTAGCCCCACCTCCCCTGATTGCTCCTGCTTCTCCCACAGCTCTTAGTAGAGAGCAGCCTTCACCTTGCTGTGGAGTTCTGGGGGTTCCCAGATCCGGGACATACAGCACTGGATTCAGGCAAGGTTTTGGACGGATGGAGCAGAGGATCCATTTTGCTTAGGACAGTGGGGGTGAGGATGTGGGGGGGCAATCTTTTGGGGTTCAGCTGTACTGAAAGGCAGCGGGTCTCGGCTGGATCCTGTAGTTTTCTTGGGGGGTTCAGGGGTGTCCACTCCCTTTCCTCCCCTCCCCCCCAGACACCCCAAAAAGAACTGAGTCTTTCCAAGGAACAAAATAACTTTGGCACCTTTCCCCTCTCCTATTGTTAATTCTGTGCAGCCTCGCTGAAAACATCTGTTCCAAGCTCCTGCATCTGCCGGAGACTTTTCCTGGAAACGTTCTCCCCCTCCCCCTTTGGGACCTCCCTCTTTGCTCACCCAGTGACCATTTGCCCTGGCAGCTGTGTCCGCTCTCCCCGCCGCACCAATTAGTAACTGTGACAGGACCCGATCGAGCTGATGGGGCATGGAGTGGGGACCCCAGATGCTGGTGGAGCTGCTGCGGGCTTTTGGGAACATCTGGATTGTGTCTGGACATTGCTGATTGCAGCTCCTTTGTTTTAGTGACAGCCAAAAGTAATTCGTTTCCTGGAGTCCCGGCTATAATTAAACCAAAAACACTATTTTCAGCAGCTGGGTCCACTTCTTTTTTTTTTTGGTCCCAGATAGACCCCAGATTCCGCCAACAGAAACAGGTTGTGAGTGGGAACCCTTTGCTTATTTATCTCATCCTGGGTCAGAGTAACTCCCCTTGGATGCACAGCCCTCATTGGGCACAGAGGCTCTTCAGAAATGGCCCAACCCAGAGGACTTTTCCTGCTACTTACCTGGATTTGGACAGCTCCCTCGACCTCAGTTTCCTCATCTGTAAAAAAGAGAGAGGTTAGACAGATGGCTTCTGAGGTCCATTCCGACTATGAAGCTACGGTCGTCCAAGTAAAGATGGCGGCTGGCGGTTGGTCTGGACCCTAGAAGCGACTTGATTAAGCACAGGAAGGTGTGTTAGGCAGATTTCTCTCTTGGTGGCAGAAAGCTTGTTTGCTTTGCTGGGGAACTGACCATTAATTAGGCAGAACTGGGAAGTGATGGGGAGTCCTCGGCCAGAAAGCCTTAGGGCCAAGCTTTGAGGGTGAAGTCGACCCCTGGGTCGGGGCAGGTTCCAAATCCCGTTTCTGGTATTTTCTGTCTGTGGGCCACTCACGTGTGAACCTCCGTCTCCTCATCTGTGAAATGAAGGGGTTGGACACAGGTGGGGAGAGAGGTAGATGAAATATTCTTCAGGGAAGGGGCCCATGAGCTCTCGGGCTCCTACCTGAGGCACAAAATGGCCCATCCAGAAGACGTGTCGGCCATTAGAATTTACGTGTTGCTCTCTCGGCACGGACCAGCTTCCATAGCGGGCACTCTGTGTATGTTATTTTATTTGGTTGCTATAATTATCCCCTTTTCCAGATGAAGAAGGAAGGAAGGAAGGAAGGAAGGAAGGAAGGAAGGAAGGAAGGAAGGAAGGAAGGAAGGAAGGAAGGAAGGAAGGAAGGAAGGAAGGAAGGAAGGAAGGAAAGAGGGAAAGAGGGAAAGAGGGAAGGAGGGAAGGAAAGAGGGAAGGAGGGAAGGAAGGAAGGAGGGAAGGAGGGAAGGAAAGAAGGAAGGAGGGAAGGAAGTTCCAAGGTCACACAGCTACTGAGATGTCCTCCTGACTCAAAAATCCAGTGCTTTCTACTTGTAGGGCCCACCTGCCCATGACAAATGTCAACAATTAATATTTCTATTACACCATCATATTATCAGATTACTGTGTATATTATATAATATATACTATACATGTATATTACCATAGAAACCATATATGTACCATGTTATATAATATATATTTTATTATATTATATATTAGACCTCTTTCCTTGAGTAAAAAGGTTTTACTCAAGACTTTACTTACTTTGCTTTTCCTTTCAGGCATCCAGTCAGAGTTTTTCATCAATACCACCAGAGCTGGCCCCGGGACACTGTCTGTTACAATTGAGGGACCCTCCAAGGTCAAGATGGACTGCCAGGAGACTCCAGAAGGTTACAAAGTCATGTATACACCAATGGCTCCTGGGAATTATCTGATCGGGGTGAAATATGGCGGACCCAACCACATTGTCGGCAGCCCTTTCAAAGCCAAGGTGACAGGTAAAAGTGGGATTCTCCAGGGGTGGGCGGCCGGCCAGAGAGAGAGCTGACACTGTGGGGCTGAAAACCAGGCCTGGAGTGGAACTGAGACCAGCCATCATTGGCTTAGAAAATCTGTTCTCCAGATGTGACCCTGGTCTTGGCTTTTGGCCAAAAAACCCCAAAAACAATCACCCCCAAACGGCTGAGGGATCCAGGAGTCTTGGGTTCTGGACAGGGGGACTGAAGCTCTGCAAGCCCCGTCCCGGCGAGTTTTAGCCGTAACGGGTTAAAGTGTTTGCTTTCTCTAGGTCAACGGCTCGTTAGCCCGGGCTCTGCCAATGAGACATCTTCCATCCTGGTTGAGTCTGTGACCAGATCCTCCACAGAAACCTGCTACAGTGCGGTTCCCAAAGCTTCTTCAGATGCCAGCAAAGTGACTTCAAAGGGAGCAGGGCTCGTGAAAGCTTTCGTGGGCCAGAAGAGCACCTTCCTGGTCGACTGCAGCAAGGCCGGTAAGTGAAGGCCGGGGCTGGGGGGGAGCATGCCTGTCCAAAATCAAGCCACCTGAGGCCCCAACCCTAGAAAAATGTGCTGGACCAGGAGCAAAAATGGCAGATGGAGCCTTTATTGACATTTTCTGTTAACATCATCATGAGTGATCCCAAGTATTCCTCCCCTTCCCAGAGAGCCATCCCATATGACAAGTAGCATTTTTATTTTTTTATTGAGGAAATTGGAGTTAAGTGACTTGCCCAGGATCACACAGCTAGAACGTGTTAAGTGTCTGAGGTCAGATTTGAACTCAGGTCCTCTTGACTTCAGGGCTGGTGCTCTATCCACTAGAGAGGGGGGGAAAAATCAGCCTGACTGACTGATACATTATTTTTAGAGAGAGGAAAAAAAGTCCGCCCAACTGACTGATACATTGAAAAAGTGCAAAAACATGGGTAATATGTTACACTTGCGGACCTCCCACCTCCACAGAAGCACCTCTTCACTCAATTGTGACTGATCTGATTTTGTTACGTTCCTTTTTGCTTTCTCAGTGGTTCCTTCCCTTTACATTGTTGTGATTCTGTGTATATTATCCTCTGCTCACTTCTGTCTGCATCAGTTCCGCCAGATCTTTCCAGGCTTGATCATTTGTTACTGCACAGAAATAGTCCATTTCATTCCCGTGCCGCGCTGGGTTTTGCCATTCCCCCGCCATTTGTCTCTCTCTGTAGTTTGGCTAAAAATACATCTCCTACCCATACCTGTGAGAGAGAGGGATGTTTCATAGTTTCCTATCTATTTAGGATATATTGTGGAATATACTCAGTTTTCTTTCAACACTCATCCTCCTACTTTATGGACAGCTAGGGACTGCCCATGATGGAACCTTGGACTTGGTGAATTCAAGAAGTCCTAAGTTCAAATCCCACCCCAGGCAAGTCACTTATTTGACTCACTGCCCGTTTCATGTCTAAAATTGGGATAATAAGAGCACCAACTTCAACCAGTTATAAATCAAGTGAGATAATGTATAAGGCAATTTGCATGCCTTAAAGTTTTTATTTTTTTTATTTTTAAGCTTTTTATTTGTATAACATATGTATGGGTAGTTCCCCAACATTGATCTTTACAAAGCTTTCCATTACAAATTTTACCCCCAGTCCCCTCCCCTCCCCTAGATGGCAGGAAGTCTATGACATGTTAATAATGTTGAATTACTTGACAAGTTATGCAAGAAAAATCCTATCTACAAGAAAAAAAAGAAAATCAGAGAAAGGCAACACAATGCAAGCAAATGTCAATAGAGATCATGAAAATGTTACGTTGTGGTCCATATTTCATATCCTTCTCTCAGGGTGTATCTGGTTTTCTTCAGTGAACAATTGGAACTGGTTTGAGACAATGCTTTGTTGCAGAGAGCCATGTCCATCAGAATTGATCATCATGTAATACTGTTGTTGCTGTGTATGATGATCTCCTGGTTCTGCTCGTTTCACTCAGCATCAGTTCATGCAAGTCTCTCCAATGCCTTAAAGTTGTAGACAAATATTATTATTATTTTTTCTTTTGAGTGTTTTCTTTGCTGGTCTGAGTACGTGCCATCTGCATGTAACAGACTATAATTCACATTTGTGCTGTTTGTTTGACCTTTGGATTGTGCTTTCTTCAGCAGCATAATGGAAAGAGCACTAAACTTAGGAGAGACCTGAGTTAGAATCCTAGGATCCATCAACTTGAACTGGAGTCCAAGGGGTCTCGCTTTCCTTATGCAATGATCAGAATTGAATAGTGTGGGCTTGAGGAAGCTGTAGCTTAGGGAAAGACAGAAGATGTTGAAAGCATCTACTTTTATCTATGAATTTGCAGCTTGGGCCTTTCTTGCTTTATTCCTTTTTTTTTTTTTTTTGCTGAGGCAATTGGGGTTAAGTGACTTGCCCAGGGTCACACAGTCTTGCTTTATTCTTTTATCTTTTACCCATAAAAATTTTATGCACCTAATTTTATAACAGAAAAGCCAATTAAATCTACATTGATAACTATATACATTTAGAGACATTTTCACATATCATGTACGTGAAATACATGATAGCTCAGTAGTTAGGTCCTTTGTCTCTGCCCATTTGTCTGTGCTTGAGTATAGCTTTGTCTTTCCTTGTCCACATATTGCCTCTATTGTCGTCTTGGGAGTTCATAGAGTCTACTTTTCTTATATTTTAATCCTTAATGTTGTTATTATTATAGTGGGATCTTATTGTTTATTCAGCTCTTCACCAGTTTTTAGCA
The DNA here is from genome assembly GCA_023553655.1 of Myrmecobius fasciatus. Taxonomy (NCBI): domain Eukaryota; kingdom Metazoa; phylum Chordata; class Mammalia; order Dasyuromorphia; family Myrmecobiidae; genus Myrmecobius; species Myrmecobius fasciatus. The sequence goes on along the minus strand of JAJPUD010003165.1, from coordinate 257,441 downwards.
TTTAGGTTTTTTTCAGATTTGTGTCTTTGTTATATTGGCGCTATGATTCTTTGACCCCTAGTCTAAAGGTGGGGCACAGGGGCCCCCAGAACCACAAAGATAATCAATACTTTGAAGAAACTGACAGCTATGGGGAGTGAGATCACTGTGTACATGCAGCATGGTCTGGGGGACATAACCCAATATATTCATTGACCTTTAACCCCTGTCCAAAAATCTTGACCCTTGTTTCCTTGTGGCTGGGCTCCAAGCTCAGGGCTAATATCCTCCTTTTGCTATCTGTACCTATTTGTTATCTTGTGAAATGTTCCTTGAGGGCCAGGTCTATGGTGAATTTCTTTCAATTACTGCCTCACTTTTTTTTTTTTAAAACCTATATAATAAAAGCATTCATAAGGGAAACTCTTCCATCTATCTGAGCACTTTTATTGCCTCCTGTGACTCGTTTAGTTGGGGGTAAAGGGCGGGAGAAGTCACACAGAATCTGTCGGACCAATATCCTTGTGCTGCCCTTAACCGTTCCCTGCCATGGATTGGGTCTTTCCAGTCATCCCATAATCAAAGTTCATTCCAGTCACCTCTTCTTGTTCCCATTGGCTCCACCCTATCCCTCGTTGCTTCTTGAGAAAGTTGAGGATCAAAATAACCTATTTGCTTTTCAGCCCTCCAACTGATCTGCCATCTCATAGAGGATGGAAGCAGGTATGCCAATTTAAACGGCAGCCTTATTTTTCAGTAGAATATTCTAGGTTTAGTTAGGGAGCTGAAGCAAAGCAGCATTTTTCTTATCATGTACCATATTCCAGGACTTACTGTTATTTCTGATCTTGAATGAAAAATCCTGTATGTTTTTATATGTATCATGACCCATCTGAACTGCTTGTAGTCATCCCTCAGTCATGGTTTTGACAACACTATGTCTGGGGGAATTGACTAAGATCTTCACCCGTTAGCATCCTGTAGGTGCTGTACTTATAAATTCTGTCCTATAGCTCTAGGAAATTTTTGTTTTCCTGAAATAAGGAGGGCAAGAATCCCTTGTCTGGTCACATTTTTAATGGAGTCCAAGAATTCTTGGCTTGTCTCTGAGTTTCTAGCTTCTGCTTTTTTCACTTTTGCTTTTGTAAATTTATCAGCTATTTTTCTGGTGGCAGTGGTATATCTAGGTATCTTTCTCTCTCCTTCCTTCCATAGCAGTACCTCTGGGAAAGGCAGTCTCTAATTCTCCTCTTTTTAGTCACTTCCTTGGCCCAGATAACCCAGCTTTCGGACTCTACGCTCAACTGAAATTAGTTTCTCCAACGGTTTTTTAAATGCTAAATATGATGGCTACATCTCTCCCAACCCTGTTTTTCAACTTTATTGACAACCTCTCTGAAACTTTTGATGTGCTCTGACCAACCCCTCCTGAATGGTCTTTTTCTTCGCTTGGAGAGTTTTCTTATTCATGACCTCTTTAGGGCATCTAAGTGGCACAGTACATAGATCACTGAGCTTGGAGTCAGGAAGATTTGAGTGACTGCAAATCCAACTTCAGACATTTAAGAGATATGTCTCTCTTGGAAAATCATTTAATCCTGTTTGCCTCAGTTTCCTTTTTTATAAAATGAGCTGGAGAAGGAAATGGCAACACTCTTTAGTATTTTTGCCAAGAAAGTCTCAAATTGGTCAGACAGGTGTCACCTCCTTGTGCTTATTAAGACACTGGACTTAGCTTTTGAATTTTTTCTCTAAGGTTTATATTTCCAAGGGGCATGATTACTTTTGTGACCCTTTCATGTACTTTCAGATTACCTTTCTCTTTTTTTTATTTTTTAAATTTTTTTTCAATAGTATTTTATTTTTCCAAATATACGTAAAAAGATAGTTTTTAACATACATTTTTGTAAAACGTTGTTCCAAATTTTGTCCTTCTCTTTAAAACAGCAAGCACGATACATGCAACCAGATTACCTTTCAAAAAGATTCTACCGATATGAATTTTCACCAGAAACAATTGAGTGTTCCAGTTTCTTGGCAACCCCACCAAAAGAATTATTTCTGTATATTTTTTGCACGCCCACCACTTTAAGTTCCATTGTGATTTAACTTCGATTCTTTCCTATTTTAGGTTCCAATATGTTACTGATTGGTGTCCATGGCCCCACCACGCCTTGTGAAGAAGTGTCCATGAAACATGTAGGAAACCAACAGTACAATGTGACTTATGTTGTCAAGGAGAAGGGGGATTATGTTTTGGCTGTCAAGTGGGGTGAGGAGCACATTCCGGGAAGTCCCTTCCATATCACAGTACCTTAAAGCAGGTCCTAATGAAATGCTTTATTTGTAATGGTGATTTTTATACAGAGTTTATGGGCCTTTCGAGGAAATGAAATGTAGTCTCTAAATATGCAGCTCATACTTACGTACGTCCAGAAGTATAAACTTTTTATTCCTTTAAGAGACTTCTCAAACTCTCAAAGCTTAGAAATTTCAAATGTTATTAATGTACATCTCTGTGCACTCAATTCCAATGATACCTCTCAGTCCTGCCCTTCACAAACAAACTTGGAAGATCATGTGTGTGATGGGGCCCACATACTGATTTCACTGCAGTCATGCAAGGAAACGGACATGAACCCAAACTGGAATTTTTTTTTTTTTTTAAATGAGATTGGGGACCCAGAAACTACTGGTTTTCTCTTGGACTGTTATAGATCATGTTTACCAAGGGGAAGGTGTTTTTTGTTTTTTCCTTTGAATAGGAAATGGGGTTGAAAACTTGCTACACATAATGATATGAATCAATTTTGGTGCCTTATGGGATGAAAAGGGCCACTAAGCTATTTACCCCTGTTTTAACATTAACACTTTCTAGCCGCTTCCCCGAGGCTCTTCTCTTATGTTCTTTGACAAGTCTGTTAAGCAGACCAGAAAGACCCCTTTTGGCTTTCCCATGTCTTTGCTACTTCCTCTCGGACTCCCAACTGTTGTTTACCTTTAGGTTTCATTGATCAGTGGGAAGATGCTACAGGCTCCAGCAGTGATCCCTTTGCCAAAGATTATTCTTTACCCCAACCCAAGAGCCTTCTTTTTTTTTTGGGGGGGGTACATTTGGCTTGTATGTGGTGATCATTACTAAACTTTTGTCAAACTTATAAAAACCAAATTGCAGCCGAGTGTGAAGAAGCCAGACTCAGACCCTGAGCTTGTTTCGGCAGACAGTACTCTGTTCCAAAATAGGATCTTTTTTTTTCCTTTTTTTGGGGGGGGTCATTTTTGTGGTGGTTCTTAGTAACAGATAGTAAGGAATTGAGCTTTCTGTGAAGAACTCAACAGTCCAGTGTTAAAGGAGGGACAATGATTTCATCATGCTGCTTCCCTCTTAGCACCCACCGCTGGCCCAAAACTGGCTGTGGACTTCTTGGTCCAGGATGATCTGCCTTCCCCGGGACCACTTTTGCAATATTTCATCCCATTCCTGTGAAAATCTCAAATCCCAGATTCCCTTCCTGGTCCCCCAACCTTTAGGGGATGGTTTGATATCAATTTTTTAAACTTTGGCCCACCTGGTAAACTTTCTGATGAGTTTCAACGATTGGGGGAAATACCCTGTGGAAGAAGGTGCTCCTGTGGGACAGACCCTGAGGCAGGAGGCCTGATCCCTCCGGCTGGGGCTCTGTCATCACCAGGATTGGTTGACTGGGAGCGTGGCTCCAGGTGAAAGCCCAGGGTGCCCCATTGCTTTATTTGTGTACCGTGCCTTAATGTGAAATGCTCACAACTTTGTAAACTAGCAAAGGGAAGAGGAAATGGCACCAAACTGCAGGATTGTAAAATTATATCTTATAACTTATTAAAATAAAATCTTTGCTCCCTAAAATCCAACTGTAGTGCTGATGAGTTTTGTCTTTGAAGAAACTGTTCCGATAATTGGATAACACTCGTAAAACTGCAGGACCTCCAGCCGAGGCCCTTCAGGGTTGGGGAGAACAGGAGGAGGTGGTGAAGCTCCTGATAAATCAGCTCTATTATCCTGACGTGTGGAAAGGGCAAAACTTCCCCCTTCCCTTCCCCTCTCAACACCCAAATGTGGTCTTTGGGGCCATGTGTAAAATCACAGATCTATAGCCACATGGGACCTCGGAGGCCATCAAATTCAATCTCTCTTTAGAGATGAGAAAACCGAGGCTCAGAAAAATATCTAGACAAGACTGCACGGTGTCAGAAGTGGGATTTGAATCTTGGTCTTTGGGTTTCAGTAATCTTGCTAGTCCAACCCCCCTCGTGTTTCAGATGAGAAAACAGGCCTGGGGAATTAAATGAGTCATGTGTGAAGGAAGGGCAGATTTGGGCCCAGGGATTTGGATGGGGGGCCATAGATTTCAAGAGCCTGAATGTTTTCTGGCAGGTCAACAGAGAATTAAATGCTCTATGCCGAGCAGAATCAGTGCCTGCCCTCAAGGAGCTCACCAGCATTAAAATACTGTTTATACCAGCTCTATATAGAGGAGATGGAAGGCAGGAACAGGGGCCCCCTCGCTATTTGGCTTCCAAAGGATCAGGATGTCCCATGTAAAATGTGGTCAGCATTTCAGCATTCACTATTCTGTATGAGGGCGGCTGGATACAGAGTAATGGAGGGAGACTGGGCTCAGAAAGAGCTGAGTCAGTCTGGACTTAGATACTATCTAGCTGGCTGAGCCACTGAATCTCTAGCTCAGCTTTCTCATCTGTGAAATGGGGAGAACACTTCTCAGAGGATCAGTTGGGACGGTATTTGTAAAATGCTTGGCACACAGTAGGTGCTCTGTCTCCAAAGGCTTGTTCCTTTTCCTTCTCTGTGTGACCTTTTCCTCCTCATTTCCCTTGGGAAGGCCTGCCTGAAAGCCTTACTGTGAATTGGGCCTCTTAGAGCACTGGGATCCTAGACTGGGCCTTTTAGGAAGTGAAATCAGGAGGGTCAGGTAGAGGCAGGAACTCTTGGAGGATGGAGCATTTCTGCCATCAGATCCTGGGTCAGTGACCTCCCCAGTGCAAAGTGCCCCAGGAACCTGGCCAGCTGCAGCTGAAGATCCTCACGAGAACCGTCCACTTCCGCCAACAGTCAGCCCACTGCTGCTTCCTTCGCCCACAGAACCCTGGGGTGGAGTAAAGAAAAGCAAATCTCCACGTTTGGGGTCCTGTCTGCACCCCGAGAGGAAGCACTGCTGATTCTTCCTTAGTGTCTCTCTGGAGCTCATGCTATGGACTATGGGTGACAGCAAAGCAGGAAACCACACTTTGGGGGAGGGAGGAGACCCCCCAAGGTGCTCTACCCTTGCCTGGCAGGCACATAGTAGGTGCTGTATGAATATTAGTAATTGTTATTGTTAGTTGGAATCAGAAATAATGTTTCGCCTCAAACACTACGGGGCAAGTCACTTTCTCAGCCTTGATTTCCTCCTTGTAAAATGGGGCTGTTAATAATAAGCTTTAATGAAATTATATATAAAGTCTGCTCAAGGTCCCTTCCAGCCCTATCAGCTGTTAAGCTTTGAAAGCTCAATCTGGCCCCAGTCCTGCTTTCCAGTCCCATTACCCTTTGCTTCCCAGGTGCTGCAGCCAAACCCTCCCCTCCGTGTGCCTTTATTATATTGGCCATCCCTCATCCCTGAGATGTGTTTCCTCCTTCCCTCCATCTGATAGAGAATGCTTTTCAGGAAGCTGGATCCCACTCCCCCTTCTCCAAACTACTTCCCCTGGTGTGTGGTACTTCCCTGGGAGAGTGCAAGCTCAAGGACAGAGACTTCCTTTGCTTTTTAGCTTTTATTCTTAGGTGCTTAATACCTTAGGCCCTCTAGTCCCATCCCTTTCATTTTCCAGAAGAGAGGGGAAAGATGTGAACTCGGGACCTGTGACCCGACCTGTGTTCTTTCCGCTGTACCACACTGCCTCCCGATTCCCAGGGCATTAGGCCTTCTCCAGGGTGCTGCAGCCCTCCTTGAGTCTTCATTTCCAACAACTACCAAGTGCCCCAGATGAGCTCCCCACCTGATGGGGCTTGGCCACTTATTTATCCATCAGTAGGAAGGACCTTGGAGCTGTGAGGGGGCACCTTGACCTAGTTACCCTGGGTTGCCAGGGGAGCTGACAGATGTTGATATAAACAGTCCTGAAGGAGGAGGAAGCGGCACCTCTGAAACCCGAGCCTGGAGCCAGAGGCAAATGCCAGGTGCTTTCCTGTTCTGCCCAGTGTCTCTTGCTCCCTTTCCCAGCAAGCCCTCCCTCGTGGACGACATCCTCAGCTTGGCCTGTTGGCATTTTGTGGGCCTTGGCACAGGTGCCAGCTGAGGTTATTGACCCAAGAGCACTGGTTGGTTGTTTTGAATGTTGCTCCTCCAGGGAATGGTCATTGTTGCCTAAGGAACAGGCTACTTTTCTTCCAAAGGAAGCTGAAGTCAAACATTGCTGCTGTTATCGGGACTTTTTGAGAAAGTCACTGGTCTCCCCATTTTGGGGAAACTGAGGTAGGGCAGGATGGAGGAAGGGAGCCAAAAAAAAAAAATCAAGCTGTTTTTAATCAAATCCAAATCAAAATTTGGAGACTATGACCAAGGAAGGCTCTATTAATTGTGTTCAGTAAAAAGTTGATTTTGAGAGAGCAAGAGCTTTTTTCCTGTTCTTCCAAAGGAAGCTGAAGTCAAATATTGCTGCTGTTCTTGAGACTTTTTGAGAAAGTCACTAGTCTCATTTTGGGGAGACTGAGGTGGGGCAAGATGGGAGGAAAGGAACCAAAAAAAAAAAATCAGGCTGTTTTTAATCAAATCCAAATCAAAATTTGGAGAATATGAGCGAGAAAGGCTCTATTAATTGCATTCAGTAAAAAGTTGATTTTGAGAGAGCAAGAGCTTTGTTCCTGTTCTTCCAAAGGAAGCTGAAATCAAATATTGCTGCTGTTCTTGGGACTTTTTGAGAAAGTCACTGGTCTCCCCATTTTGGAGAGACTTGAGGTGGGGCAAGATGGGAGGAAGGGAGCAAAAAAAAAATCAGGCTGTTTTTAATCAAATCCAAATCAAAATTTGGAGAATATGACCAAGAAAGGCTCTATTAATTGCGTTCATTAAAAAGTTGATTTTGAGAGAGCAAGAGCTTTGTTTCTGTTCTTCCAAAGGAAGCTGAAGTCAAATATTGCTGCTGTTCTTGGGACTTTTTGAGAAAGTCACTGGTCTCCCCATTTTGGGGAGACTGAGGTGGGGCAAGATGGGAGGAAGGGAGCAAAAAAAAAAAAAAAAGGCTGTTTTTAATCAAATCCAGATCAAAATTTGGAGAATATGAGCGAGAAAGGCTCAATTAATTGCGTTCAGTAAAAAGTTGATTTTGAGAGAGCAAGAGCTTTTTTTCAACACAATGCTTGATACTGTGTTGCTCAAAGTTTTAACTGATGTGATAACTGAGTCATTGGAACCAGCACTCTGGAGGAGCACCTTGCACCTGCCTCCCTTTCCTATCTCTGAGGGTCTTCTCAACAAACTGGTTCTGTTGACGAGGGCAGCTCGCCAGCGGTCTCGCCGTCTGTAAAGAGAATATCTGAACCTCATTCGACTCACTCAGGGAAGCAGAGAGCCCTTTTCTGGGAACAAAATACCATCAATCTTGTCCCAAATCTCTCGGCCTGTCCCAATAGAATGATTGATTTCAGTGTAACCCCATTAATAAGTATCAACTAGGGGCTTGACTTGGGGTTCTTAACCTGAACTTGTCTGTGAACTATTAAAAAAATTTTTTTTATAGTTATCTCGGTATAATTCATTTCCTTGAGTAATCCTCTGTAATTGAATTTATGCATTTAAATACTTTTTTCTGAGCAGACATCCTTGGGTTTCATCAGACTGCCCAAGAGGTAAGTGTACTTCTGACAAAAGGTTCAGAACCTCTGACAATGGCCAGTACCGGGGAGAGATTATCCCTATACAGATGAGTAAATATAAAATGCACACTAATTAAATAATCATTTGGGCACAGGAGGAAAGGTACCTGCTGGAAGTGTCCATTGCTCATGTCGAGAGTAATGCCTGAGTTTAGCCTAGAAGAGATCAAGGAGGTTTAAAAAAAAAAAAAAAAAAAAAAAAAAGGAAGGGCATACCAGGTATGAGGCACAGCTTGGGCAAAAGTATAGGGGAATTGCCCAGCCATCATCAAGTTAGGGAGTATCTGTGTCAGGGCAGATTTCTTGTACACAACATATTCTGTCTAGGAACAAGTCTCTAGATTCCACTGGGATTTTTGTTTCACACCTTTTTTTATGTGACCTTTTAAAAATCCCTTCCATTTGCCTCAGTTTCCTTATATGTAAAATGGCTCAACAGGTCTCTTCCAGATGGATGTCTATGACCCTCCCTCTCTCAAGCAGACTCAAATGTCCCTTTGGTCCCTGCTGGCTCTGACCCTGTGATCCCAGAATGCTCCCTTTTAGCCAAGCTGAGGGGCTCCCAGATTCTCTCCTGCCTCTGTCCAGTCTCTTCACCTCAGGTCACTTTCCCAAGGACTGTACCATCATTGTTCTCTCCCTCTGGCCTTCTGAGCTCCATGTTCTCATTCTCCCGGCCTCCACCTTTTGAGTCTTGCCTGGGAAGTCTCAGGCTGAACAAAGCTTCCCTTGCTAGAGCAGGAGAACTGGGGGTGGGAGGGAGATACCGGAGAAGGGAAAGGTGGAGAAATGTTTGCTAGGAGGGACACCGGGGTGTCTTTGCAATTAAAGCCTCAGTTTGGGACACCCTTAGGGTGAGACCCAATCAGTTCTGCCCTTGCCCAGCTAAAGAGGTCTGAGGCTGCTGTTGGTCATTCAGATTCCCTGATGGAGAAGGGCTCTAATGGAGCCTCACAGAAGACAAAAAATAATCCCGTTCTCAAAAGGTTTACATCCTGCTGAATCTGGGTGACCATGGCCCTGCCTAGCATTTATGTAATGCTTCAATAGAAAGCTCTTGACATGTTAGTTCATTTGATCCTCCCAACCTCTAGAGATCAGTGCTGTTATAGTCTCCATTTTACAGATGAGGAAACTGAGGCAGACCTAGAGGTCCATGCTGTTATAATCCCCATTTTACAGATGAAGAAACTGAGGCAGACCTAGAGGTCCGTGCTGTTATACTCCCCATTTT
>JAJPUD010003165.1:197128-242146 GCA_023553655.1 Myrmecobius fasciatus | reverse complement strand
CTGCTACTGTTGCTACTGCTACTACTTCTACTATTGTTGCTACTTCTGCTACTGTTGCTGCTACTATTGCTATTGTTGCTACTACTCGCTGTTGCTGCTGCCATTACCTACCATTTATATAATACTTACTATATGCTAAGTAAGCTCTTTGCAATTAGTATTTCATTTGGTCCTTTCGATAACCCTGAGAATAAGTGCTTTTCTTATCCCCATTTTACAGATGAAAAAACTAAGACAAACCTTGGTGAAGTTACTTGCCCACACGGCTAGTAATCACCTAAGAGCACATCTGAACTCAGATCCCTCTGCCTCCAGGCCCAACACTCTGCATAGTGTTATGTGTTAACTAGTTGCCTAATTAGAAACCTGAGTCCTCTGGCTCCAAATCCCTCCCCCTTCTTTGCATTGTAGTGTAACTATCTACTATGCTGGTTCAAGGAATATAGACAGAGCCTCCCACTAAGCTGAAATCACTAGTTTTTTGGTAGTGGATTTTGCCCTGATGGGGTGTGTATCTCTGGGACTTCTCTGGGCCCTGGTTGGGGGTGGGAGTGGGGCTCCAGAGAAAGAGGAGGGAGGACTTGATCTCCAGAAGTAATTTGATCTTCAGGCTCTGCCTCCTGAGTCTTCAAGGGATTGGTGGCTGCCTGGCAGCAGCTGGTCCCAAACAAAAGAGCCCAGCTCCATCCCCAGTCCCTGCCCCAGCCCCAGCCCCAGTCCCAGTGTGGTGGAAACCAGGCCAGCTCCTCTGAGTGCTTCGGCCATTCCCAAAATGAGGGACCTGTTTTCAACCAGGAATCAGGCCTGCTGGACAGAGCTCATTGAGAAGGAGGCTTACAGTCGGGCCCACTGGAGGACTAAGTTTGCCCATAAGTACCAACGAGTTCCAGGCCCCAAGAAGAAGCATCAGCTTCCCTCTCCATGCCCAGCTCCGGAGCCATGCCCGCTGCCTCCCATCAGCCCCACTGGGCCAGAGTGTCCGGAGACCAGCAGCTCACCAAGAGAAGGAGGCAGTGTCCAGGCTCCCCAGGAAGGGGGCCAGAGGGGGCAAGGAGAAGAAACTAAGACAGAGCCCTTCCTGCCCGAGATGAGACCTGCCACCCCTAAGACTGGGCAGCTGCTTTATCAGGGCATCTCTGGAGAGGGAAAAGGGCGACTCCTGTACCTGCAGACACGCTGGCAGCAGAAGCCAGAGGACAAGTTTCGGTATCCGGTCTTGTCGTCCTGGGACTACGGCTGGGCCATAGGTGACAAGATCTTACTTTATACAAAGGATTTTGATATCTGTTGTCTGTTGTTTTGTCTCTGTCCATCAGTAAGGAGAGCTGGTCTCCATTCATTCGCTTATTCATTCACTCATCAAACACTGACTTCTTAATCTTGTGCAAGGCAATGTGGAAAGTCTTCTTCTCCCTATTTAACTGGCTCAGCTAGCTCAGGTTGGTGCTCTAGATTTGTCATTAAGGCATCTGCATACAGGTCCTTAATTAAATCTTGTTGCCCATCTGTCCAACTGGGCAAAATCAGTTTCCTCATCTGTAAAATGGGGGGATTTATTACATGACCCTCAGAGCCTTTCCAGCACCAGATCCGAAGTGAATCCATCAATCCACATTTACTGTGTCCAAGAGGCAGAGTTGGGCACTCCTGACTCAGCTCAGTGGCTTGTTCTGTTGGGCTGGGGGGGTGATCCTGGCTCCTCTTCAGTTCATGTTTCCTCCTCAGTCCCTAACTTCTCATTCCCTTTCTCTGCTCCTCTTCTTCACCGGCTTCTCCCCTTCTTCACTGGCTGCTCCCCAATCCCAGACATTTTGACTGAGTGATCACATCTGCAATCCCCAAATTGGCCAGCTAGAAATTCCTTCCAGTTCATTGGGGGGAAGGAGGGGAGGAGAATGGCTCTTTGGGAAAGGTCCTGCTGGGACATTCAGAATTAATGTAAATTTTCATAGATCTTGTAATGTGAGAACTAGCCGGGGCTTCAGAGGCCATTTAATTCCCTGATTTCCAAGGTGAGAAAATTGAGGGGAAGGGACTTGCCCAAGATCGAACAGCCAGTTGACTCTTCTAAACTCTTAACTTCAGTTCTTCTTACTTCTTACTTCAAATTCAGTACCTTTTACCCTGAAGAGATAAACCTCCACTGCATGAGATTTGTGACCAGCAAGTTCAGATGTGGCTCAACTGGCAAAGTTCCCTCTTTGAGCTGGCAAATGATTTTTTTTTTAAGAAAGAAATTTTCATGCAAAAGATGCTGGCAATGGAGGTAGGCTTCTGTAAGGGACCTTCAAGGCCATCTCTCTCTTTTTACAGATAAGGAACCTGAGGCCCAAGGAGGTAGAGGTATTTGTCTTACTCTACAAGTAGTGAGTGATGGAGATAAGATGTAAATTCAGAATCTCTGACTCAAAAATCATTTTCTCTTTTTACAATACTGTACTGTCCTTCCTGAAAGAGAGGTTGCTTTCTTTCTAATGAGATCCTAGACCACCATTTTCCAGGTGAGTACTAGAAGGAATCTTAGTCAGATGGCCTCAGAGGTCCCTTCCTACTCCTCAGAAAGGAGAGAAAAAATGAGAGGCTGAGACCAGCAAAGGGCAGCTTTTTGTCTTTGAAGGAGCATTGGATTTGAAATGAATTTCCAACTTGGTTCCATATTAGTTGTGTGGTCTTGGGGAAGCCATTGAATTTCTCTAGATCTTGGTTTCTTTATTTGTAAAAAAAAAATAAAAATGGCCTACTTCATGGAGAGATCCTCTGGGATCTTTCTGCCTCATTTTGGATTCCTTTTGTTCACAGTTTCTGACCACAGGCAAGACACAAATAAGTGATAGAGAGGTGCTAAGGCATACCAGGCTCTAAGAAACTGATGTTAATCTTTTTAAGGGTTGCTTCCTAATTCCCAGGACCCACCTCATTCTTCCTTGTTCCATTAGAAAACATCATTCCTTATGTAGAACCCGTTCTAGGACTTCCTGTGTTGCAGGAGAACTAAAATAATTATTTAAGCTTTTCAATTTTCTTTTTAAGATGGCTGTGGCAAATGTTAGCCCTTCTGATTGGATCAAAGAGAAAAAATGGGGGTGAGTGGATGGTGTTCAGGGCAGAAATGAGCAGTTGTTTGCCTAAGGGCCTGGCAAAGAAGGTATAGGCTTGGGGCTAGCCCCCTGACCCCTGATCTTCCCCACTTTTCTGTTGCTGATTAGTCATGTCTGACTCTGCATGAACTATTTGGGATTTTGTTGGCAGAAACACAAGAGTGCTTTGCCATTACCTTCTGATGAGATCCAACAAGTCATGAAGGGAGGGAATTGTCCAAAATGAATCCACAGACTTAAACCATCTCCAGATGAAGAGGCAGAGCATTATTATAAAACTTAGCAAGTGGGCAAAGTTCCTAATGACCAATTAACAAGAGGAAGGTGGGATCTTTTATGAGAATGGACCCTAAACAAAGTGTGCTAACTATATTAATTGGGTATGTTAGTAAATGGTGGTCATGGTGGTTCTATTTACACAGAGAGTCTCTGGAATTGAAGTCAATATCTTTTTTCCCCTGAGGCAATTGGGGTCAAGTGACTTGCCTAGAGTCATACAGCTAGGAAGTATTAAGTATTGAGGCCAGATTTGAACTCAGTCCTCCTGACTCCAGGGCTGGTACTCTATCCACTGCACCATTTAGCTGCCTCTTGAAGTCAATATCTTAACTTCTACTTTTCATAAAGTAACAGTGGGGACCAGTATAGCATAGCTCTTTCTGTACAAGATAATCTGTACAATATATTCAAAAGGGTCAGTTTGTTCCTCACTGAGACTCACTTAGCTACTTGGTTGCTACCAGAGACATGGTCTTTTGCTGGAGTCCATTCACCCTACCCTTTTTCCAGCTCATTTTACAGATGGGGAAACTGAGGCAAAGAGGGTAAAGTGAAGTGCCCAGGGTCACACAAGTAAGGAAGTATCTGAGGCTGGATTTGAACTCACAACGATGAGTCTTCTTGACTTCAGGACCATGTAAGCAGCACCCTATTTGCCACGCTGATGTGATTGAGGAGAACAATTTCTAGTTCCAAATCATGAGATTATAGACACCAAAGGTTGGGGTTTGGTCATGTGAAGAATTCACAATGGCCATTCTCTTTGGCAAAAGGAAGGTTTATTTAGGAGAAAATGTTAAGGACAAAATGAAGAGATGCAATAGGTACCAGGAATGGTAAATATGAGATAGAATTGAAAGAGCAGAAAGCAAGAAAAATGAGTTTTAATAATTAATGATGGAAAAGACAAGTTCTGTATTAATTTGAGAGAGGGAACACTCCATGAGATTGGAGTGTCTTAGCTGGCAGGCTAAATAAATCTATAAGGAGTTAAGCACCCTAAAAGAGTTAGTTAACTATTGTTGTTTGTCCAAGAGGACCATGATATCAGGGAGATGACACCATGAGATGCAAAGGAATTGAATTGAAGTGAGGGAATGCTTTGTAAGGTCACCAGCCTCACTTTCCCCTCCAGAGCCTTCTGGATCCTGTGGCCAGGATGACTGGAGATGGTCCCTGATGAAATGGGAAACCTCGGTCTTTTTTTAAGGTGTTCCACAGGTCTCAGTTTGACCCCCATTCAGTGATTAAAACTAGGTAGCAATTGAGGCAAAAAATCTCCTCCTTCATGGAGTCCAAATTATTTATTTCATTTAGTTAGCTAAAAGAAAGAGAAAAATATCAGGAGGCACGGTGGAGTGAGGAGAGAGACACTATGTAATATGGGGGAGTAGGAAGGGGAAAGACCACCAGGCAGAGTGCTGTGGCAGACTGTATCCCAAAAGGGGTTCAGGAAAGAGCCACGGACAGATCTGCAAGGGAAATTTAACCTCAGCAATTTGACATAACCCATATTTCTGACTGGACATGGCAAGGTGGGACTGCCCAGGATCTCCACAGAGAGTGGGACTATCAGGCTAAATTGATCCCTTTCGATGCCCTTTCCTGCCTGCCCCAGGCAGCTATTCTGCCAATACTCCAGTCCCTTTCTGCCAACCGCATCCAGTTATTCGGGATTTCATCACCAGCACCTAGATAGTGATGAGCAAAAATATCACCTCTGTATGATTGCAAATGGCAGCCAAAGACTGAAGCAGAGTCGTGGTGCGACTCTCTGGGCCAATGAGTCCCTTACCAGGCCAAAAGTCTGATGGGAAGAATATTCTGTGACAACGTGATGAAGAGAGATAGGTTTTCAACAGGAAATCCCAGTGAAAATCACACTTCTCCATCCCCTCTTCATTCCAGGGCTTTCTCTCTATAATTACTTCTTATTTATTTGCTAGTTTGTTTGCACATAATTTGTTTCCATGTTGTCTTCCATATTCAATGGTAAGTCCTTGAAGACAGGGACTATTTTTTTGCCTATTTTTGCATCCTCAGTGTACAGTGTAACCTAACCCTAAGTACACAGTGCCTGGCACTGGGTAGATGCTTAATAAATATTGATTGAGTAATTGATTCTGTCTTGGGCAAGCTGCTCAGAGAGGACCTAGGGCGGAGGAGAGGCAGTAGGGAAGACCCAGTTCTTTACCCCAGTTCCTCACCCCAGGTTATTCCTTTGCTCTTTTTTAGGGGATGCCATGAAGAAAACCAAGGCTCCAGTTCACGCCAGATCCCGGCTTATCAGAGATACTTTTTACTTCCGCAATGGGGTCTTTTACCAGCCATCCAGATCTGATCAGCGACTCTAAGCTCCAGAAGGAAAGAACCCCACTTGGGGCTGGTACTTCAGACCAGTCAAAGGACTGGCTCAGTTATTCTTGAGTTTCTTTCCCGCCTCTCACCCTCCCAGCTCTGGTCCCAGCAAAAAAAAAAAAAAAAAAAAAAAAAACACAAACAAACAACCCATAAAACATCCAAGTAATCAGTATGATTGCTCCTGATCTTCTGGTCCTGATTTGTGTTAACACTGAGTCCAGGACTGTCTCTTTCACTTAATCTGTTTATCATCAAACCAATGGCCAAGGATTGAGAGTTCTCATCTGTTTGTTACCCAATGCAAACATTTGGAAGCCCTCCTCAAAGCCAAGCCAGAGCTGGATGCCTCTCCAGGGGTACCCCTCCTCTCCTGACCTTTCACACAAAAACAGATTGGCCAAAAGTTCCTCAAGACCCAAATCATTAAAGACCAAATCCTTTCTTTAAATCGGGACCATGGAAAGAGCGCAGGATGGGCAGCAGTCCATTGCTTCAACAAGCCTGCAGTAAACAAGATCTAGTTTGCTAGTGATTTTTTTTTTTTTTTTTGCATTGGATTTTCTTTTAGTTTTTTTCCCTTTTATGTTTTGCACCAGATTTTCTGCTGGATGTTCCTCTTTGGGCCTCAACAGGGGAAGCTGTGGGAGACTTTGGAAGGCCTTTTAGTCAAAAAATCCTCTTTGATTTTCTTGGGTTAGCCTTTATTCCAACAGGCTTTCTTTATACTAGTTATGTCCCCTTATCCTGCCTGGTTGGTACTCCTCTTTTCTAGAATCTTCTAGACTTACAACCTACTGATTAGCAAACTAAGTTCTAGAGAGGAGAAATAATGGCCAGTGTCTCACAGATCGTAGCGTCAAAGATAGGATTTGAAACAAGATCCTTTGACACTAGACCCAGGACTCTTCACTGGAGGATGTTATTTCAAATTTCTTCGTATTTAATAGGGAAAGGCTTTTTCTTTCCAATACCCAGCCTTCCTCCCCCTCCCTCCTCAAAAATGGGCTATTGTTCTAACAATTTGTCTGTCCATGATTTTAAAGTCTCCTGGTCTTAAGAATACAATAATACAGTTATATATTTCTTCCCTTAGATTTTAGGGAAGATATAGCAGTAATCCTGAGGCCCTCTACCTTAAAGTGCTATTTTTCTATCAATCTGCCTATCAATGATTCTAAAGTCTCCTGGTCTTAAGAATACTATAGTATGGTACTACAAAAATTGCTGACTGTCTGATAGACAATCTGTTGGTTAGTAATAGCCAAGTTTCTGAGGCCATAGTGAATAGACCACCCCTCAAACTTATCTGTCAGCCAAAAATTGGCAAATAAGTAATATAAATCTTTATTTGTAAAATTGTATCTAATACCTAATTTGTAACTGAGTCATCATGAAAAATGATGAAAATTCAACAGTCATGACCCTGAGCAAGTCGCTTGACCCCAATTACCTCAGAAAAAAAAAGAAAGAAAGAAAGAAAAGAAAAGAAAAGAAAAGAAAAGAAAAGAAAAGAAAATTCAACAGTCAGAATATAAAAGCACTACTTAGTAAATAAAAAGAGATCTCAACTTAAAAAAAATTTTTTTTTTTTTAAAGGAAAGAGGACTATGATGAGGTCCTGAGTAGCTAAATAGGGTTGATAAAGAAAGACTGAAGACTGGAATATCTCCATCAGGTAGTCAGGGAAAGGTACTGATGGGGATCAGTTCAACCTTATAGTCCTCTCTGGAGGTTATGGGTAGCCCCACCTTGATATGTCCAGTCAGAAGTCTGAGTTATGTCAAACTCCTGAGGTTAAACCTGTCCATGGCTCCTGCCATCTTTGCTGAGTCCTTTTTGGGGTTATAGTCTGCCATGGTACTCTGCCTCATGGTATCTTTCTCCTCACCCCATGCCATGTGGTATTTCTCCTCTCATTCCCCAGTATTTCCTCATGGAGTCTTTTTTCTTCTTACAGCCAATTAATTCTTTTAGGGCGCTAAATCCCTTTTAGGATTTAGCCTGTTAGTATTCCAATTCCATGAGGTACTCCCTTTCTTCTGGTTAATTGTTAGTTCTGCTAGGGAACTTTTCTTTTCCATCAATAATTATTAAGTACCCTTTCCTTGCTATTTGCTCTTTTGACTCTATTTCATATTTACTGTGTGGAATTAAATGAGTGAAGATACTCTTATGGGAATATAGCCTTAAACTATACCTTAATTGTGACTTGAGACTTTATAATAACAAATAGAACTATAGCTAAATAAAGTTGCAGGTGTTCCTCCCCTCCTGTTTCCCACCACCTCTTAATTAGCATTTAAGTACATATTTTAAAGGCAATTTGTTCTTTTATTTCTGGGATAGATTTCCATGATTAGAATGTAAGCCTGAACCCCAAAACAATGGGAGAAAAGGTCAAGTTGAGGGGTGGGGACTTGTGTTCAAGCTATTTAATCTGTGTTTTACAGTTTTTACTTTGCACTCCTTTTCCTGACAGATACCTTGTCAGATGGGAGATGCCCTTTCTCAAGAGATTATAATAACCCCCTTTTTGCTTTTTCTTACTCTGAGGGTCTCTTGATTGTTTTTGTGGTCTATACTGTCCCACACATTCACCATTCCTGGTATCTATTGTATCCCTTCATTTTATCTGTTACCTCTTCTCCTAAATAAACCTACTTTTGCCAAAGAGAATGGACATTGTGAATTCTTCACATGACTGCACCCCAACATTTTGTGCCTAGATCAATCTCATCATTTGATGCTAAACCTCAAACACAACATTTGGAACTAGGAATTGCTCTCTTAAATCACATCAGATTACAAGCAAGGGCCAGTCTTGTCTTTATTTTTAAATTTTGATCCTTCTAAAACTGAGAGAATGTAGATTTGAAATGCAATGTGTTTTGCTGGACATACAGGATCTCAGAATTAGAAAGGGTTCAAGCCCATCTCTGAAATATTCTGGTTGGGTAACTGGGTTACACAAAACACTCTTTTCTGGTGTGAACTCCCTATTTTTAAAGGTTATGGAACAGTAGCTGATCTTCTGTATCAGAGGAAGATCCTAATCAGGAGCTCCTTACACTGATGAAATCATAAACAAAAAATAAAATGAATGCTAATGATGAAGTAACAAGAGGTGGGAGAGCAGTTCTAAATGTGAAGAACTCACAAAGGCGGTCTTGTCAGAAGGTACTTTTTTGTTGATGTGAAAAAAGGTTCATGGGGGAAATTAAAAAATGCAGCAGCAGGTTTTGAGTAAAATGACTTTTTAAAGGGAGAGGGGAAATAGAGGAAGGAAGGGTGGGATATAGAGTGAAGGAGGAATTGGGGAAGATTCATAGTAGAGAACAGACTCACATGCACTTTGTGCCTACACAAGCCACTGCATGATAAGAAAGCAAGAAGTAGAGTATGGGGTAATAAGATTGCTTTTGTCATTACTTTTGTCATAAAAGTTGTAGGACAAAAATGTGCCTAGTGTGCCTGTGCAGGGAAGAGAGGTCTCTTATCTGATATAGTGAGTTAAATATCCCTTAGATATCCTGACAAGACTATCCAAGGAATATGACTTTCCTTTGTGCATAATAAGATGGACAATGGGAGCAGGGTGGGCTCAAAGGAGACAGGATGGGCTGGTTAAAATTTATATTACTAAAATGGATGCATAACCATTTTTTAAAAAATGAATAAAAAATATGGACAGCATGTAATGTTGCAGAGGGTTGAAATGAAATATACTTTCATCTATTCACTTGTTTAATTCAACTACAAAATTTCACCTGGACATCTGCTATCTAGAAAACACTGTGTACTACACCTCAAGTGATACAAAAGAAGGGGAGAAATAGTCCTCGACTCCAAGGAGGTCACAATGTACTTTTAAAGTACTGAATCCTAAAATACTTGTAAGTATTTTACATACATACTATATAATATGTATTAATGTAATAAATGTAATAATGAATGGTAGGATTTGTGATTTCACATTAAAAATAATGTTTCATCATTTGAAACAATTTTCATTGAAATTTTGCATATGGTACAGATCAATATGGCAGCCAAGTGGTACAGTGAATAGAACCCTGGGACTGGAGTCAGGAAGACCCATTTTCCTGAGTGCAAATCTGGCTTGACTCTTACTACCTGTGTGACCTTGGGCAAGTCACTTAACCCTGTCTGCCTCAGTTTCTTCATCTGTAGAATGAACTGGAGAAGAAAATGGCAACTACTCTAGTATATTTGCCAAGAAAACCCCAAATGGGGTCATGGAGAGTCAGACATGGCTGAGACGACTGAACAACAAAAACACTGGTCAATATGTTGTAATTTAATTTTTACATTTTTTAAGATTGCCATATGATGTATGCCATGTGCTCAGCATGCGCTTAATTAGAAAAGATGCAAATGATTTATCCGTAGCAAAATGAATTGTGTTCTGCTCTAACCATTTATACAGCATATGCTTGGTTTAACATGCTAATTTTTTAAAATGCATTAATATGGAGAGATGCTTTAAAAAATCAGAACACAAAGTCTTACAAAAATTAATGTTGGAAAACTATCTTCATATGTGTTAAAATTGAAAAAAAATTTTAAAATCTGATTTTGACCAAAAGTGGTCCAAGTCACAAATAGAGAGCCAATAAGAATATCAAACAATGTTGACTATTGCCTTTTTCACGGATTTGGTTGCAGAGAAGAGAAGGGAGAGACAGATTGTTGATCCAAAAGCTGAAGAAATAAGAAGAAAGTCACATATGTATGTGCTGTTGTTCAGTTTTCTCAGTCATGTCCAACTTTTTGGATTAAGTAATCTATACAGGGTCATACAACTAGGAAGTACCTGAAATCAGATTTGAACTCAGGAAGATAAGTCTACCTGATTTCAGACCTGGAACTATTAGTGTCACCGATGTGCCCCACATTTGTAGATTTTATAACAAAAGATTCAA
Organism: Myrmecobius fasciatus; assembly: GCA_023553655.1. Classification (NCBI taxonomy): domain Eukaryota; kingdom Metazoa; phylum Chordata; class Mammalia; order Dasyuromorphia; family Myrmecobiidae; genus Myrmecobius; species Myrmecobius fasciatus. The sequence continues at coordinate 231,468 of JAJPUD010003165.1, read as the reverse complement.
TGAAACAAAGGAAAAATAGTGAAGATGGATTGATTCGCAAAGGGAAAGAATGAATAATACTGCCTGTGTTTATGCAGGTCAAATGAAGTAGAAAATTGGCAACCTTGTGAAGACTTGAATGAAGTCATAGAGGAAATTGGCTTAATTCAGTTCTCAATCAGAGAATTTCCTCAATAATGATTTTTTTTTGGGGGGGGTGAAGGAGGGCTTAAGTGACTTGCCCAAGTTCACAGAGCTCACAATCATTTTCAAACAAAAAAATCATAGACCAACTCTCCCTCCACTTGGCTTGTTACCTTTTCAATTTACCATCAGTGACATCTGACCTTGATGACTGAGAAGGCTGGAGAGTTTCATTTTTTATCCAGAACCTGTGCAAACATGCTGTCATGGAACTGGTGCAACTTCTCCAAGCAACCAAAATCCACCATGATCTTCACGATCTGATAGGCTCAAAGATCTTGGCCAGAGCAATGAACACTGTGTACAGACCTCTGTTCTGCTGTTGCCATTTCTCCTGGAATTGTCTCAGGGCGGTAAATATTGTGCCCATCCTGGTCCTTGGCCCTTTCTGAAATCCCATTGGCTCTTGGGTAGATAACTATCTTTCAGGTGAAAGATCAGCTGATTAAGGAAGACTCTGACAAAGACGTCTGTCAGCAATGACTGAAAGAGATTCCCCCTGTGAGTCACATGACAACCTATTTCCTTTTCCTTCATAAAGATGAACAAAGAAGACATTCTTTTTTTTCCCCTGAGGCAATTGGGGTTAAGTGACTTGTCCAGGGTCACACAGCCAGGAAGTGTTAAGTGTCTGAGGCCACATTTGAACTCAGGTCCTCCTGAATTCAGGGCTGGTGCTCTATCCACTGCGACACCTAGCTGCCCCAAAGAAGACTTTCTTAATCTCCTGAGGAATAATGTCCTCCTGCTATATAACCTACAAGATTTCCATCAATTTCTGTTTGAGCAATGGACCCCCTGCCTTGTAGATCTCTATTGGGATAGAAGCAGTTCCAGGCACTTTGCCACACTCTAATGACATCCAATACAATGACATTCTTTACTTGGAAGTTCAATTAGACCAGGATTGACTCTAACCTGAGGTATCCAGTCAATGGCTTCTTCGTTGTTGATGAAACCAATTAAATCAAACATTAAAGTGACATCCGGCTTTTTAAATATGAAAAGTTTGCTAAGCAACTAACAAGTGGATATTTTACTTGAGAAAGCCTTAGCATTCCAAAGGGATTTTTTCCCCCCAAAATAAGGTAGAAAGTTGTTAGAAATTGAAGAACAGCAGAAGGAATCATTTTTTTGTTTGTTTTTGTTTTTTGCTTTTTGCTGAGGCAATTGGGGTTAAGTGACTTGCCCAGGGTCACACAGCTAGGGAATGTTAAGTGTCTGAGACCAGATTTGAACTCAGGTCTTCCTGACTTCAGGGCTGGTGCTCTATCCATTGTGCCACCTAGCTGCCCCAGGAATCGGTTTTATCATGTGTCCAGGGGCTATAAGAAATGTTTCACAGGCATTTGGAATCTCCTTCCTTTTTCACTTAAATTTATATTTTTATTGATAACTTTTGTTTTTACATCATCTTCATTTCTGAATATATCTTCCCCCATCCAATAAGCCATTCCTTGTAACAAAAGACAAAAGGGGTGTGGGGGGGGAGCAGTTCAGCAAAATTAACCAATCTAATCAACAGAATTTGGCTATGTATATACTGTTCCATAGTTCCATACTTCTGCTAGGAATTTTTTATATAAAGTACTAACTGTGTCACATTAGAAATAATGGTTGTTTCATCTAATTGAATTGCAAACTTCAGGCTGCTCTTAAACCTGGTACCTGACAATGAGCTGCTGGAATTGGTCATTACTAATTTCAGAAATTCTTTCGTGAAACAGTATTGTTTGATAAAGAAATTTGACAAATTTCATCCCTATCCCTACCCCTATCCCTATGACCTATTTCTGACATTTTAATAGCAGCATCTTCTCCCATTACGTGGGGCTTTTTAGATTTTGCAATGAAATAAGAAGTTTCATAAGATGCAAGGAAATACTTTTCACTAACCGTAACACATTTCTCACAACACAGTTTTTCTTTTTTTTTTTTTTTTTGAAGATTTTAAAAGTCGTTCCAAATATTCCTTTTGGTTTATTGCTGTATGCTACATACTTGGTATTAAAATGTCATTTTTGTTTGGTTAGTTTTACACTCTCTGCCGCCAAAACTTCATTACAAATTAAGTAAAGAGATTTTCCCACATCATTACTATTATTGGAAGTAAATCCATATTGAAAAAATCATTTGGCATTTTTTTTTGTCAATTTAGGTGTACTACAACCTAGTAGGGAAGACTCTGCCCACATTGTCATCAGTATTTTTACCTTTTCTCTCTTTTGAAGGGCACACAAGATATATATATATATATATATATATATATATATGTATAGATAGACATATCTCTATATATCTATGCCTATATCTGTATCTCAAAGTCTATGAACTTTCCACAAATGAAGATTTATAATAGGAAAATTGCCTTAGAATCTGTACAGATGGTACTGGAGCAATGATGGGCAAAAATGTTGGACTTGTAGCAAAAATTAAAGCTGGTGGCAATAAACACATCACTTTTAACTCACTGTATAATCCATCAGGAGACACTCCTAGTCAAAAAAAAAAATCATCTGAGTCAGATGTTATGATTCTTAATACTATGAAAATCATTAACATCCTTAAAAGCTATATATGCCCTTAAGTCATTTGATTTCTTTTTTTTTTCTTTTTTTAATTAAAGCTTTTTATTTACAGAACATATAAGTAATTTTTCTACATTGACCTTTGCAAAACTTTGTGTTCCAAATTTTTCCTTCCTTCCTCCCACCCCCTCCCCTAGATGGCAGGTAGTCTAATACATGTTAAATATGTTAAAATATATAATAAATCCAATATGTGTATACATGTCTATACAGTTATCTTGCAGCACAAGAAAAAATCGGATCTAGAAAGAGAAAAAAAAAAACCTAAGAAGGAAAACAAAATGCAAGCAAACATCCACAGAAAGCACTAAAATGCTATGCTGTGGTCCACACTCAGATCCCACAGGCCTCTCCCTGGGTGTAGATGGCTTTCTTCATCTCTGAACAATTGGAACTGGTTTGAATCACATCATTGTTGAAGAGAACCATATCCATCAGAATTAATCATTGTATAGTCTTGTTGTAACAAGATGATCTCCTGGTTCTGCTCACTTCACTCAGCATCAGTTCATGCAAGTCTCTCCAGGCCTCTCTGAAATCATCCTGCTGGTCATTTCTAACTGAACAATAATATTCCATGACATTCATATACCATAATTTATTCAGCCATCCTCCAATTGATGGGCATCCATTCAGTTTCCAGTTTCTTGCCACTACAAAAAGGGTGCCACAACATTTTTGCACATGTGGGTCCCTTTCCCTCCTTTAAGATCTCTTTGGGATATAAGCCCAATAGAAACACTGCTGGGTCAAAGGGTATACACAGAAGTCATTTGTTTTCAAACCTTTGTAAAGACATGGGTTCTGATTACGAAAGTTTATTATTACATGCATAGTGGCTCTTAAGAGAATAAACTTTAAACAAATTATTGAAATTGAGAGATGAAGTTATATTTTTGACTGAACAGAAATCTGATTTTATTAGTTTTTTTTCATAATGACTTATGGCTTTTAAAACTGTTATTTGTTGAATATTTTAAAAAAACTCAATGATTTAAACATGTCATTTCAAGGAAAAAGTATAACATTGAAAGTTTTACTAATAAAATTAATTAGTAAAAGTTAACATATGGAAGAATAACGTGGAAAAATGGTTTTATAATTGAAAATAGTCTTCTAAAAGATTTAATTGTAAGAGATAATTAATCATCTGAAGTGCCTGGAGATACAGTTTCAGAAAATTTTCCTTTCAGATTTTGATGCTAAAAAACTAATTTGAGTTCATAAACCATATTTAATTGAAATAAATACTGTTAGTTATCTGATGTTAAAAGTTCAAGAAGAGGGGCAGCTAGGTGGTGCAGTGGTTAGAGCACCAGCCCTGAAGTCAGGAGGACCTAAGTTCAAATCTGGTCTCAGACACTTCCTAGCTGTGTGACCCTGGACAAGTCACTTAACCCCAATTGCCTCAGCAAAAAGAAAAAAAAAAGTTCAAGAAGAATTTGCTGAGTAATCAAGTGACACATTTCAAATTGAAGTTTCCTGAAAAAACGTTAAATGAATTTTGGCTTAGGATTTGACAGAATTTCCAACAACTTCTGAAATGGCCTTAAACATCCTCCTGCCATTTTGTACTGTGTTTATGTGAAGTGGTGTTCTCAACATTGCTGATTATAAAATTGAAATATTGAAGATGCTCTATGTCCTGCAATATCAAATATTCTGCCAAGATTTAATACTTTATGTAAAAATAAACAATCACATCCATCTCATTAGTTTGCAAATTTACTTTCACCATTAAGAAATGAAAAAATTATCTGTATATCAAAGACTTGTTTTAAAATAAATGTTTTGGTGATTTATTATGAGTAAATGTTTGATTTATCTATCTACTTTATATACTTATATGTCTGGGATCTTGTAAAAGTTTCTCAGGAAAAAGGGCTGTGATTGGAAAAAAGTTTAAGAAGTCCTGACCTGATAAAGCTGTGCATCCTTCTACCCTCACTGCAAAAGCAGAAGGAGGCCACCCAGGATGGGGGGTCCTATGGTATTTTCCTTTGTTTCATGGGTTTTTATAATCAAAGAGTTCATTGGCAAATATCAGCCTCTTGGTGATGAGTCTATGTGTACTTAGCTGGTGTTTGGAAAGAAGACAAAAAAACTGCTGGAGCAAAATGCTGGGGCAAGTTTTGGTCTTTTTGACACAAGAGAACTCAGAGCAAAATACTGGGGCAAGTTTTGGTCTTTTTGACACAAGAGAACTCATGTTCCACTGTTATAGCCTTAGAGAACCCAGCAATATCTCTCTTCTGAGACAAAATATTGGAGAAAAACTTGATGGAGGAAGGATTTGTTGTTCTATTCCATACTTCTGGTTCATTTGTCTTTATTGATGGTTTTGAATTGTGCCATGTGGTTTAGAACCAAAGCTCTAGGTTTAGATTAAAGTGAACTCAACTCCAGGAGTTTTTCAATAATTGAACTCTTCATTTTGGGCACCTGCCCCTAACCCTTCCCCAGGGAGGTCTTGGAAGCCTCTGAATTTGCCTCTTATCTAGCTCTGATAATGGCGTATTCAATTTCTTCTGTGCAAGCAACTAGCTAACAGTAAGCATCTGAATACAAACTATTTGGGACAGTAATGAATAAAGAAAGTAGTAGTATCCCAGGCCTCTTAGCAAGAGAATAGTTATATTTTATCTTTACATGAATTCCAATTTCCTTCCCTCTCAAAGATCCTTTCATTCTCAATCAGAACCTGTAAGAGACTCATAGCACTGATGGGGAAGGAAAGTCTCAGTAGACTGAATATTATGCTGGACAAATCCAGCAAGTGCAGCATCTTCGTCTCTGTCTGTCTCTTGGCTCCTTTTCGGTGAATCTAGCTCCATGTTTTGCAATGGCCTCCAAATCATTTATTTTTCTGCCACTTGCTTCTATTTCCATCTCTTGGAGCAATCATCATCTTATTCTTCTTCCTCTTCCTCCTCCTTTTTCTTGTTCTTGTTCTCCTCATTCTTTTTTCTCCTCTTCTTCCCTCTCCTTTCTTCTTCTTCCTTCTTCTTTTATCCTTTCTTCTTTTCTTCTCCTTTTTTTTCTTCTTTTCATCTTCTTTCTTGTTCTTCCTCTTTCTTGTTCTTGTTCTTTTTTCTTTTTTTGTTCTTCTTTCTTCTTGTTCTTTCTTGTTCTTCTTCTTCTTCTTCTCCTCTCTCTCTCTCTCTTTCTCTCTCTCTTCCTTCCTCTTCCCCTTCCCCTTTTCCCATCTCTCTCTTCTTTCCAATAACCACTGGCCCTCTTCCAGAAATCCATGCTTATCAACTGATTCATTCTTGCATCCGTGCACCTAGCACAGTGCCTGGCATATAGCGGGTGCCTAATAATTGCTTCTTGAATCCACAGTTTCAGAGGACCGATGAGGAACTATATATACCAGCTGCTTCCTGACAGAGAAGTAATACATTAAAGATACAGAATGAGGCAGACACACGTTTGGACAAGGATAACATAGGAATATGTTTCACTGGACTATGGATTTGTGTTACAAGGGTTTGTTTGTTTGTTTTTAATGGGAGTTGGTAGAAAGGAGAGGAAACAAATGCTTCTCAATTGAAAGATAAAAAGGATACTTGTTGATTAGTTCATTCATCTTGGCTCACACATTAGAAGAAAAAAGTCCTTTGTCTTATTTTATTTATTTGTGTTTTTAGTCATAAAGTGTGCCCTGGAAAAAGAGAGAAGCCTCAGTCCAATGTCTACCACATTCTAGTTTTAATTAGAATAAATAAAAACCAAAAATCTTTAGAAATTCACTCCTCATCTCCCACTCCATTCCTTAGTGAATTATGGGTGTAAAGTACGGAAATGTAATGTTGGCAAAGTGGTAGTACACTTGTAGCCAGGAAAAGCTGAGTTCAAATCTAGCCTTGGACACTTACTAACGATGTAATCCTGAGCAAGCCACTTAACCTTGTTTGCCTCAGTTTCCTTATCTGTAAAATGAGCTGGAGAAGGAAATATAACAAAGTGCTTCAGTATCTTTGTCAGGATATTGAATGGGGGGTCAGAAAGAGTTGGACAAGACTGAACTGACTGGAATTTAATTGAATTTAGCAAGCTTTTATCAAGGGCCTACTCTCTGAGCCTTTCATTCTCCTAGGCCCAGGGGATATAGGGAGAGAAAAAGGAAATAAAAGGAAATACATGTTAATATGAAGGGGAAGCTCAGGTTTAACAGCTGGAGAGGAAAATCAGGAAAGGCTTAGCCTTGAAGGAAGATTTGAAGAAGTAGAGATGAAGAGGCTCATATTCCAGGCAGAGGAAACAGCAGGGGCCAGAAACCAGAAGTGGAACGTTTGGGGAATAGCTCCTAAGCCAGCTGGGCTGGAATATGGAAGAAGACACTTGTTGGAGGGAGAGCTCCTGGGAGTTACTGGGCCTATTTCAGGAGATGGATTTGACTGTGTCAAGAAGCAAGGGCTCTTCCATAGACAAGCAAGACAACTCTAGAACTAATGTACAAAATGAGCATGTACTTAAAAAAAAAAGCTGCATGAATGAGATTTGGGGTTTCAAATAAAAATCTTTTTGTGAACTTTAGAAAAAAAAAAACTACAACCACAATAGGAATTTAATGAGATCTTATATGAGAATGGAGGTAGGTAGGAAGTAAGATTATATAGAGAGAGAGACAGAGACAGAGAGACAGAGAGAGACAATGATAGAAATAGTCAGAGACAAAAAGAAAAAGAGAGAGAGAGAGAGAGAGAGAGAGAGAAGAGAGAGTGCTTCCAGAGTGTAAATAAGTGGGGAAGCCTTCCTTGGGTTCTGGGAGGCCAGGCCTCAGCCTCAGCCTCTCAGCGTCTCTTCTCCCATATTTTTAAGTCTCTGCTTGGCAGAGGTGGGAGAGCTCAGTATGCTCTTGGTCCAGATGCTCTACAGTGCCCCATAATCAGATCTCATTATGTTTAGACATGTCTTGGCAGCTTCCTGTTCTCCCACATTCTCTGCTACTGCTACCAAAGTCTCTATTTTTTTTTCATTTAATAAAAGGGAAGAAAAGGAAGAATCTGTATGATTTATTTAAGGAAACCACATAATACTATTTCGTACCCATAATCATCTTGATCACACTTAAATCTCTGTAAGCTGATCTGTCCTTGGGGCATGAAGGACCACTTGGAAGCTCTTTCTGTTTTTTTCCCATGTAGGGAATAGCTCAGCCTCTCACTATATAGTATGGAGGATTTGTGAAACATTCCCCTTGACCTGTTTCTCAAACGTTTGGGAGAACAAGATCCAAAACATTTTCCTTGTTCCTGAAAAGAAAGTTGGATGTTCTTTGGGAGCAGGATTTTCCATGGTTTGTGTCATTTTCCTTTCTGGGGATTTAGTCCCTCCCCATGTGCATCCCTGCCCCAAACTTGAATTTTCCCCTTGTTTAAAAAAAAAAAAAAAAGCTGGGGTAGCTAGGTGATATAGCAGTTAGAATACCAGCCCTAAAGTCAGGAGGACCTGAGTTCAAATTTGACCAACTATGTGACCCTGGGCAAGTCACTTAACCCCAATTACTTCAGAAAAAAAAAAGCTATGCAAAAATAACTGATTGATGAAAAAAAGTTTAATTATATATACAACATTTTGCTCTTTTAGTTCCCCATTTCTTTATTGAGAGGAAGAGGTATGTTTTTTTTTTTTTAACATAGGGCATAAACACTTATTGACCATCTCATTGGTTCTTTGGGACCATAATTAACTTTTTTTTAATTATTCAGAGTTCATTATCCCTTGAGTGGCCTTTCCAGTCTTGGAGTGAGACCTGAAGCTCTAGGACTGGACCTCCAAGCACTCCAAGAGGAAGAGACTGGAGTCAAGAAGCCAATGGGGTTGGCAAAATGGCCTTGAAGGTTCTGTTTCCCCCACCCCAGACCCCTCCTCTGTGCACCCCTGTGTACCTCTCGGACCTCTGCCCGGCTGGTCTGGAGATATGAAGAAAGCCCCAGAGAGGTAGGTTTTCATTTATTTCATTTATTTATTTATTTATTTTTTGCCTGATTTGGATATTCTTTCCTTAGTCGTCCAAAGAGCATTTCTCAGAGTGACCACCAGATGGTACTGCTGCCACACAACCTTGCCCTAAATCCCATGTAGGTGGAAGCAACAGGGGAAAAGTCCCTGAATCTCCAGAAATATCCCAAAATGTATATAAAAGCTGCACGATGGAGGAACCTCTATTTTCAGGAGAGGGAAAGGGAATGCTAAGGGAAGAAGCATCAGGCAGATTATTTTGCAATAAGAAAAAAAGCAAACCCTAGTTTCAATGCCATCTGTTTGGATGACCAAGCAAGAGCTTCCTGCAGGAGACAGGCTTTATTAGCCTAATTAAGACAATTCATGATCAATCATATCAGCAAACATTTATTAAGTTCCTACTATGTTCCAGGAACTGTGTTAAGCATTGGGGATACACAAAAAAAGCTGGAATAGTGGCTAGCCTTTATAAAGCACTTTGAGGTTTCCAAATTGTTTTACAAAAATTAACGGTCCTCTCAATGCCCAGGGAAGTAGATATTATTATTATTATTATTATTGTTATTATTATTATTATAGATTTGCATTTGCAAAACATATGCATGGGTAATTTTTCAACATTGACCGTTGCAAAGCTTTCTATTACAAATGTTTCTCTCTTTCCCACCACCCCCTCCCCAAGATGGCAGGTAGTCTAATACATGTTAAATATGTTAAAATACATGAAAAATCGAATTTATGTATACATATTTATACAGTTATCTTGTTATACAAGAAAAATTGGATCTATAAGGAAAAAAAATCTGAGAAGGAAAACATCAATAAAGAGTGTGAAAATGCTATGTTGTGGTCCACACTCAGATCCCACAGGCCTCTCCCTGGGTGTAGATGGTAGATGTTATTATTGTTATTATTATTGATAATAATAATAACATCTACCATCTATCAATAATATCTATCAATATCAATATCTATCAATAATAATAACAGCAACTGACATTTATGCAGTGCTTGCTGTGCAATATGTTGCATATGTTATATAGCACTTACTATAGGTACTTTATCAATATTATTCACTTAATCCTCACAATCACTCTCGAAAGTAGATGTTCTGAGAAAATTAAGATTCAAAGTGGCTTTGACTTGCTCGAGCTCATAGGTAAGTGTCTGAAGCATGATTTGAATTCAGGTTTTTCAGAGTAAAGCTCAATAGGGCCATCTTGTTGTTGGGTGGGATTATATAGAGACTAATTAGGATGGGATTGATAAACCCTCATCTAAGAGATCTCAGGGAAAGGTACCTCCCAGTAATAGCAGATGGAGAGAATGAATAATATCTAGACTTTGCCTGAATCTCACCCCCAACAATATACTTAGATATATAATATCTGGGGGGGGTGCTAAATGACCCCTCTGTTTGTCACCTTCTGTCGAAAAGGAAGTCAATTCTCCAAATCCATTGGATCAGAGCCTCATTTATCAGGACAGGGCATCTGGAGCTTTGCCCCAGGCTGGTGAGTTGAGAAGGCAGCAATATATAAACAGAGCTCAGTACCTCCTTTTCACGAAGAATTAATTAAAATAAGAAGCTACCAGATGGCAAACTGAGATAATGGGATCATGGAGCTGGAGTTGTGAGGGGATCTTGGAGGTCACCGAATCCGGTACCCTAATGTTACAGACTTAACCAAGGTCCCTGCAACCTAGGTCACACTGGTAGCCATTGTCCAAGATGCAATGAGAACCCACTGGCTCCAAATTCAGTGATCTCTCTATTGTACCAAGATGCCTCAGGAGCAAGGAGGGAGTGTACATGGGCACGTGTGTAAGGTGTTTGTGTTCTCATTCTGCTATCTGTATGGTTTTTGGACAAATCCCTTATTCTCTCTGGATCTCAGCTTCCTCACCCGGTCTGTAAAGGAACTGAACTGGTTAAGGTCTAAGGTTTCTTCCAGTCCCAGAGTTAGGATCCTGTGGAATATCTGAGGAAGAAGAGAGATTACTATCAATGGTGGGAGGTGTCCAGGAGGCTTCCGGAGGGAGGTGTCACCTGAGCTAAACCCTGAAGGAAGAGAAGAATTCTAGGAGGTAAAGGTGAGGAAGGATGGCATTACAGGTATAGTGTGGATGGACATGGTACCAACCACTCCCTTTGCCCCCTACAATCCCTGGCTCTCCCTGCCTACCCTGATGTTTCTCACAACTTCTAAGGGTAATCCGAGGGTGGAAGGAGAAAACAAGCATCTACGACTCAGAGCCACAGCTTCTGAGCCTCCTCCAGTGTGTGGCTTGATGAAACTCGTCAGTCAAGAGAGCATCATTAACTCAATTGTGAGATACAGTCCATGGATGGGTCGTACTCTTCCACCCAGAGTGTGTGCTAATGTGAGCAATGGCACATTGCTCTGTGGGAGAGAATAGGCAGAATTACAGAAATCTACAGAAAATTACTTACAGAACTTACAGAAAATTAAGAGGGAGACCCATGGGTAAGGAAATCCCGGAGTCTGGAGCAGCTCATAATTCTGGACTTCAGACCTTTTCCCCTTAATCTTTTTAGGGAATTGTCTGCCTCCCATGTCATCTATTTCTATTCTAACTATTGTTCTTTTAGTCTTGTCACTCTCCAACTGGACAAAATGACATTTTTGCTACCCTTAAGCTATTGGCAGATTAGCCAAGAGCAGCAGCTGTAAGCTTGGGGTCTGCAGCTTCCCTTGTTTGCATGCTGAGGCAAGGTTCTCTCAGTAAAAAGCATCTTCCTCAAGCCTACTGTCTATGTAACTATTCAGATCTGCTACTTGCCTCTGAGGGATTTCCCTTTATCAAACACTATAAGAGGGTAAAGATGGTACAGTAGATATAGAGAGCTGGACCTGGAAACAGGAAGACCAGCTTCAAATACATACTACCTTTGTGACTTGGACAAGTCACAACCTCTTCCTGCCTGTTTCCCCATCTGTAAAATAAGCATAATAATAGCAGTTACCCCACAGGATTGTTATGAGGATAAAGTGACATAATATGTATAATATGTTTTGTAAGCCTTGACACATTATATATATATGCTGTTATTATAAAAGGGCAGCTCAGGTAAGCCTTTGAAGGGCTTTCCCCTCTCTCATCTCCAGAGGGTGCTAAAGAGTAAGGCAAACTTGTTCCAGTCAGCTCTAAACAATAGAGAATTTTCCTTTCTATGATCAGTTCCCAGCATCAGAGCTTACTTCTAATCAGATCAGTTCCCCACATCCACTTCAGAGAGGTTTGTTTCCAGTTAGCTTGGTCTCTGCTGAGCTGTTCATTTCTCAGCTTGATTGGTTCTGTTGAGTTGAATAACAGATAGATTGGTTCTATGGTCCCCAGATTCAAAGATTTATAAAATCTCTGAGTTGGAAGGGACCTCAAGAGCATCTAGTCTAACCTGTATCTCTATAACATGCTGGGAGTTTTGTGTGCCTGCTCATTTAGTCACTCTCTTGACAGCTCTGTTAATTCTAGCCTATTCTTCCCACTTGCATGCAGAAGATCTTAACAAACAACGGCCAGATAGTTCCAATTCTTTATACTATTTCCCAAATATTTTTATATATTTCTAATAAATTACTGCTTAGAAAGTAAGCTTAAAGAGGGTAACCTCAGGTGTTTTCCTATTGTACCTGAGGTCAGTTTCCTAGAACATTACACTGAATTATTCCCTTATTGTTTCATAGACATTAACTTTATCTCTAGAGTTAGACTTGAGTTCCTTTAGAATAGAGATTACAGATGTTCCTGGCACATATTAGGCACTTTTATTGGTTGGTTCTTTCATATCCTAACTAATACAGGACTGAGTACAAAGCAGAGATTTAATATTGACTTGACTCCCCAACATGAGCCCCCGAATTCAACCTAGTAGAGTCCAACTAGATCTGGATCTTCCTACATGCGTCTATGAGGATGATCCCTAGTATGTCATCTTGCTTCCATCCAGCCAGAACACTGGAAAATTTTAAAGCTAAATCAGATCTAAAATATTTAATTGATTCATTATACTAGCCAATACAAGCAAAGAACAATCACTGAGATATAAAACATTTTATTCAATGGTGTAGGTTGTTTGTAGGACCCACGTAGATTATCTGGACGGCACTTGGGTTGCCTAAATGTGGTTCATGGGGAATTATGAACATCTTTGTAATATTATCTACCCTCTTGAAGGGAGACTGATTCCTGCCTGGAGGGAAGCAGGGAAAAGAATCGGGAAGCTGGTTTCAATGTTCTCCTCTGAGGCAAAGAAGTACCATACTGAAATTATTTCTATTTCCCTTCCTACTGGTCTAGGGGTGATGTTTAGGTTTGATCTGCTATCCATGTTTCTGTCCCTTAAATAGGAAAGGGACCTCAAGCTTGACTCCTTCCCAGAAAATGCTAGTTACACAAAAGACCATTACAAATAGTTAATAGCAAGTTAATAGTTCTGCCCAGAGAACAGACAGAAATAAGAGAAGTTATGCAAATTAAAATATACTAGAAAATATATAAGTAAATGAATTTTTCCACTCACTGCGATATCTCAGCTTCACTGAGTCTCCAATCTCACCCAAAGGGAAATCTCTCGGAAAGCAAATTGGAAATAAGAGACATGTTGACAAGCCTGTTTTCTTTTATATGTCCGATTTTTAAGATCTGTTTTCTCTCTCCATGGCTCTTTCTCTGAAGAATATCTAGAATTCTGTATGTCCTCCCCTGAAGCAAGAATGAGAAAAAATAATGTCTCTGTTTTCTAAAGCATCCATTACAAATCTGATCCTACAGCGGGCACATTGTTACGTGACCTTTCTCTCCCTCAAGGACGAAAGTCTTCTGCAGATATTCCAGGCTTGAAGCTTAGGTTATAATACTAGGAAGGCAACAGAAATTCTTAGCCACATTTCTGAATGTTCTCATCTGGAATGGAAGAGGACTCAAGTATCTCTAAAAGTCATGGCTCTGGGGATAATTTCTTTTTGTAGCCAGAGCACATCTAGGTCGGTCCCTGGGACTGAAGACTTATATGAATAGCTAAGCCTTTGTCTAGCCAATAATCTGTTCCTTTGTTACTGTTGCAGCTATATTTAGTATTGCAGTTCTATCTCTCTTAGGGTGGTTCCCAATCACCCTTTGTCCAAACAGTTTGCCTCAGACACCACTTTACAATCTCAAATTCCAAAAAAAATATCTCAATTATTCCTCTATGATTCTAGAAATACCATCTTGCCAATCAACAACTATCTTATGAGCATGCAGTCTCTATGGAAATAGAATCCTTGTTCTCTTCCAATAAGCATTCAAGCCCTAGGCCAAGGCATGCTGGGAAACATAGTCCTTTCCTACATTGGCTATATGGATTTCTTGAGTATTATATTGTTTTCACTTCTTACTCTTTACAAGAGATGACAAGATCAATTTTACTTGAATAATTTTTTTTAATTTTAAAATTTAAAATGTTTAATTTTTTAAATTAAAAAATTTTTAATTTAAATTTATTTATAATGTTAATTATAATTATACACATATTTTATATTATGCATAAATAATAATATATAATAATATAATATTAAAATTAATTTAATTAAAATTTAAAATTTAAAAAAATTTTACTTGATTTTGGAGAGTGACTCCAAAGACCAGAATCTCAATAGCAGTCTCTTTCTACCTTTAAAGGCCCACCCTTTAACTTGAGACTATCTCTCCTTTGCCTCATCTTCAAATTTATATCATATTTATTTGAGTACATATCAAATTTCCTCTATCAGATTGTAAGATCCTTGAGGTCAAAGACTATTGTTTTTATAACTTTTTATCTCTAGCACCCAGAACAGTATCCTCAGGTACTTAAGAAAAAATGGGTTGACTTAAATTTTATGTTGGTAGATCGAGAGGATTGAAAAGCTGAAAGCTAGTAGTCATATGTTCTTTCTTTGTCTCGAGTCCTTGCTTCTTGCACAATTTGTTTTCGTAAAGAAGAATGGAAGGGAAAAATCTTCAACCTTTTGTTTCAGTGACATGTGTCCTATAGTGCTGGTGTGAAAGGGAGAAGGGAAGGAAAGGATTTTTTTTTAAATTTTATTTTATTTGCAAAACATATGTATGGGTAATTCTTCAACATTAACCCTTACAAAGCTTTCTGTTACAAATTTTTCCTTCCTACTCCCCACCTCTCCCCTAGATGGCAGGATATCCACTACATGATAATTATCTTAGAATACTTAAGAAATCGAATATATGTATACAGATTTCCACATTTATCATTGTTGTGCAAGAAAAATCTTATCTACAAGAAAGAAAAATCAGAGAAAGGAAACCCAATGCAAGCAAACATCAATCGAGAGTATGAGAATGTTGTGTTGTGGTCCACGTTTCACATCCCTCTCTCTGGGTGTATATGGCTTTCTTCACTGAACAATTGGAACTGGTTTGAAGCATTTCATTGTTGAAGAGAACCATGTCCATCAGGATTGATCACCATATAGTCTTGTTATTGCCGTGTATAATGATCTCCTGGTTCTGTTCACTTCACTCAGCATCAGTTCATGCAAGTCTCTCCAGGCCTCTCTGAAATCGTCCTGCTGGTCGTTTCTTACAGAGCAATAACATTCCATAACATTCATATACCATAATTTATTCAGCCACTCTCCAATTGAAGGGCATCCATTCAGTTTCCAGTTTCTAGCCACTACAAAAAGGGCTGCCACAAACATTCTTGCACATGTGGGGCCCTAGGAAAGGCTTCTTAACTGAGAACGTGATTTGAGTTTATGAATTGGAAACATATGAATTAAAGGCTTAAGAATGAAATATGGAATTGGGATGGTCTGATTAGTGTTTCGGGATATGGCCTTTGAATAAACAATGTTGCATGTATTTGGTCAAAGTCTGTTTGGGTTTTGCCATCTGGCCCGTTCCATTAGGAAATCCAGGATCCAGCTTCATGTCAGCAAATGATTGGAGCTCAACTGGGCTCTGTGTTTTCCACAAAAAGGGCCTCTTCTCCCTGGAGCTTTTCTGGCTCAGTCTGTTTTTACTGGAAAGATAGAATCTTTCCTTTGGTCACACTTTTTGGGTTTTGGCTCCCTTCTCTTTCTCTTGTAACCACTGTACCCTGAAGTCCTGACTAATAAGACAGTCATGAAACCAAAGGCAAACCAAGTCCAATTCAATTTGGATCATCTGCCTCCTGGAAGAATGATTGATTGCTCCTTCCTCTAACTGGAATAAGAGGAATTTGGGATATTTCCCTTGTTTGAACCAAGGTGGAAAATGATGGAGATCGTAGAGAGGTAAAAATAACGCCATCTTGGTTTGGTTTTTTAATCCTAGGGCCCCAAATACTTACAGCTGGGAATAATATTTTAAAAAGAAATGGAGTTCTTAAGCCAGTGCCATGCAGTGGGAAGAATGTTGGCTCTGGAAGGAAAGGAGCTATGTTTAGCTTTAACTCTGGACTTCCTTCCTACCTGTCTGATATTTGGGGGTTTTTTGAGTCAATGTTCTCAAAAAGGAATAAATGACCTGTGAGATCCATCCCTTTTATCTTCAGGTTTATCACATCTGGTCTATATCTGTGATGATGTTTATCTTTTCCATATGGTTGAAATTATGATATGTTGTATATGCTCATTTTCATGGAGAAGAGAAGGCTTGAGAGAGATGTCTTCGAGTAGTTGGAGAACATGGACTGCCTTGCTTTTGTTTTGTATTCCCAGACTCTAAGACATAGTAGGATTTTAAGAAATGCTTGTTGATTGGATCTTCTCCCTATAGAAAATCACTCAGTTGATTGTACCTTCTCACCATGGAAAATCACTCAGTTGATTGGACCTTTTCACTATGGAAAATCACTCAGTCCCGAGGGCCCCTTTTTCTGATGGGTGAGTTCCTCCTGGATTTTCATGTTAAAGAAAGGATTTTCTCTTGGTCCCCTTTGGGCTCTCTGGACATCTTTTCCCATGGTGCCAAATATGGATATCTTTTCCTGTCTTTATCTCCTTTTTATGTAGTCTTTCCCTATTAGAATGTAAAGTCCTAGAACGTAAAATGTCTTTCTTTTGGCTTCTTGATGCTTAACAATGTCTGGGACATAGATAATGCTTATTGACTTGACATCAATTATTTTGCCTGGGGCTCAGTTTCCTCATCTGTAAAATCAAATGAAAACTGAACTATGGCCTAGGAGGTGCCTTTCAGCCCAAGATGTACAAATCCACTAATAGATTCATGCTTTTGAAGGGATTTCCTTTAGAAGACAGATTAGCTGTCCTTCTTAGTGTCTGTGACAGGAATAATAGGTGAAGCTGAGAGAATCTTAAGTGAAAAGTTTAAATGTAAGTTTTAAGGGTAAAACTAAAAACTTCCGGGGCAGCTAGGTGGCACAGTGGATAGAGCACCAGCCCTGAAGTCAGGAGGACCTGAGTTCAAATCTGGTCTCAGACACTTAACATTCCCTAGCTGTGTGACCCTGGGCAAGTCACTTAACCTCAATTGCCTCAGCAAAAAAAAAAAAGCAAAAAACAAAAAAACCCAAAAAAACAAACTAGAAACTTCCTAACTCTGAGAACTGCCCAAAGTGGAATGAGCCATCAAGGGAGGTCATGTCCAGGAAAAACCTCTAGTTTTTTAAGGAAAGACTCTATGAACAGAGGACACACATAATACAGTCTTACATAATTGTCTATGAATGTATATGTGTATGATTATAGATATCTATGTATATATATGTACATGTGTATGTATGTGTATATACAGATATACATAAACATATTCAGGCTTAATTATAGCCTTCTTGGGGGATTGAAGGAAGGGGGAAAAAGAATAAAGTAAAAAATATACAACAGAGAAAGAAAACCTACAAGGAAGCAAAGAAAAGTTGGACAGCTCTGAGAACAATTCATAGTATTTATCACGTAGGTTTTCTTGAAATGGAAATTTACTGCTTTAAATTTTGTTTTATTTTATTTTTTGCTGAGGCAGTTGGGGTTAAGTGACTTGCCCAGGGTCACACAGCTAGGAAGTGTCTGAGACCAGATTTGAACTCAGGTCCTTCTGACTTCAGGGCTGGTGCTCTAACCACTGCGCCACCTAGCTGCCCCTCTGCTTTAAATTTTGAATCCTCTCAGGTTCTACGAAAATCTCAAGAGCTATGATGGTTTTGTTTTGTTCAAAAGTCTTTAGCTTTTTCTTGCTGATTTCAATTCCTCTCTTGCCAACACATTAAGTTGAAATATTGGAAAATGAAAGCAAATGTGGCTTTGTTCCTTTCTGATTACTGGGTATTATCTAAAAGAAACCTAATTTGGGGCAGCTAGGTGGCGCGATGGATAGAGCACCAGCCCTGAAGTCAGGAGGACCTGAGTTGTGGCCTCAGACACTTAACACTTCCTGGCTGTGTGACCCTGGGCAAGTCACTTAACCCCAATTGCCTCAGCAAAAAAAGCAAAAAATAAAAATAAAAAAATAAAAGCAATCTAATTTAAGGGACAGAACTACAGCCATCAGTCTGGTTTTTCAATCTGGTATCTCTTTTGCCATGGCCTTTGAAATTACTGTCAATGAATGAACGGTACCAACTTCCAGTCATGAAATTGTTGACTTGAGATCTCAGCACCATCCTTCACTGACTGTGTGATATGAGTTAAATCACAAATTTTCTGAGTCTCAATACCCTCATATGTATAATAAGGGGGTCAGGTAGTTGACCTCTGTGGTCCCGTCTACTGTTTATGATCCTATAGAGTCTGTAGAATTTTGGACATGATGAAGGGACCCTAAGGCTCATCTAGCCCAGCCCTCTTATTATTTTTTCTTTTTTCAATAAGTTTGTGATGAAATTTTATCCTCAAGTAATAATAACAGACAGCACTTGCATAATACTTTAAGGTTTGCAAAACATTTTTTAAAGCTTTTTATTTTCAAAACATATGCATGGATGATTTTTCAACATTAACTCTTGCAAAGCCTTGTGTTCCAATTTCCCCCACCCCTTTCTCCCACTCTTTCCCCTGGTGGGCAAGTAGCCAATATATGTTAAGCATGGTAGAAATATATGTTATATCCAATATATGCGTACATATTTATACAATTATCTTGCTGCACAAGAAAAATCAACTCAAACAAGAAAAAAATGAGGAAGAAAATAAAATGCAAGCAACAAAAAGAATGAAAATAGGGGCAGCTAGGTGGTGCAGTGGATAGAGTACTAGCCCTGAAGTCAGGAGGACCTGAGTTCAAATATGGTCTCAGACACTTAACACTTCCTAGCTGTGTGACCCTGGGCAAGTCACTTAACCTCAATTGCCTCAGCAAAAAAGCAAAAACAAACAAAAAGAATAAAAATACTATGTTGTGAACCACACTTGGTTCCCCCAGTCCTCTCTCTCCCTAGATGTAGATGGCTCTCTTCATCACAAGCCTATTGGAACTGTCCCAAATCATCTCATTGTTGAAGAGAGCCACGTCCATCAGAATTGATCATCATATAATATTGTTGTTGCCGTGTAGAATGATCTCCTGGTTCTGCTCATTTCACTCAGCATCAGTTCATCCAGGCCTCTCTGAAATCGTCCTGCTGGTCGTTTTTCACAGAGCAATAATATTCCATAACATTCATATACCATAATTTATTCAGCCACTCTCCAACTGATGGGCATCCACTCAGTTTCCATTCTTTGCCATTACAAAAAGGACTGCCACAAACATTTTTTGCAAAACATTTTACACACGTTAACTCATTTATCCTCACAATCCTGTAAAGTAGGTGAGACCTCACAGGAAACTGTGGAAAAGGTTAAGTGACTTATTCCTGGTCATAGAGTTAATAAGCATTCTGAAACAGGCTTTGAACTCAGTTCTCCTTCGCTCAAAGCCTTATGCTCTATCCAGTTTGCCATCTAGCTGCATTTTTTTCATTTATCAAAATATCTGCTTTTTTCTTCTCCCTCCCACCTTCTTCTCCCACCTCTCACCCCCCCAAAATTAAAAACAAACACTCCCTTGTAACAACTATGCATAGTCCAGCAAAACAAATCCCCATAGTGGCTGTGGCTGAAAATGTGTGTCATTCTTCATATTCAGCCAGCCTATCACCTCTCTGTCAGGAGATGGATAGCATCCTACATCATTGATCTTCATTGAAGATGGTTGCTCATTGCAGAACCAGGGGATCATTGTACATGGCAACAACAAGACTATACGATGATCAATTCTGAAGGGCATGGCTCTCTTCAACAATGAGATGATTCAGGCCAGTTCCAGCTGTTCAGTGATGAAGAAAGTCATATACACCCAGACAGAGGCCTGTGGAATCTGAATGTGGACCACAACACAGCATTTTCACACTCTCTACTGATGTTTGCTTGCATTATGTTTTCCTTCTCAGGTTTTTTTTTCCTTGTACAGCAAGATTACTGTATAAATATGTATATATATATTCAATTTGTCAAGTATTTTAATATAATTTACATGTATTAGACAACCTGCCATCTAGGGGAGGGGGTGAGGGGAAGGAGGGAAAAATTTGTAACAGAAAACTTTGCAAGGGTCAATGTTGAAAAATTACCCATGCTTATGTTTTACAAATGAAAAGCTTTAATTAAAAAAATGACAAGTACAGAAAAAAAAAACAAGAGAGGTGGTTGCTCATTGCTTTTTTGTTTCTTAGATGGTTTTTTTGTGAGTCAATTGGGCTTAAGAGACTTGGAGCTACACAGTTTCTAAGGCTGGATTTGAACTCACATTCTCCTGACTCCAGGAAAGTCTATCCTGGTACTCTATCCATTGCATCACTTAGTTACCCTTTCTCCTTCTCATTTTACAAAAAATATAATGCTTTAAGGTCATGATACACTCCCCCCCCCCAATAATTTCATAAGGTAGACAGTACAAATATTAGGATTCCCATTAGTTTGTTCAAAGCCACATGGCGGGGTGGGTGGGACAGAACTAAGATCCAAATCCAAGTTCTGGGATTCCATATTGGGAGGACAAATGATTGTATTCCGAAAAAGAAGAAGAGCTCTTGAAGTGGTAAACTTACAGGCCTGTATGCTTGAACTCGACTCCTTTGTCAATATATCCTTTCCAAGAACAGGTCACCATAGTCTGAGTTCATCTGTTTTTTTATTGATAGGGTATTCAGATTGGTGGATCAGGGGTATATGGACCTAAATTTCAGAAAAGTTTTTGGCAAAATCTCTCACCTATGTCTCTTAAGTAGGATGTCCTACGTGTTTATTTCTAAGGTTAGGAATTTACTGTAGAGGGCCAGGAAATAAATTATTCTGGGCTCACCAATTCTTCCAATAAACATTTGCAGAGACCTATTCTAAGCTTGATAGAGAATGCCTATGACTGAAACTAAATGCAAACTCAGCCGAATAATAGATCAAAGACACATCTTTGAATTTAGGACAGGAAAAGGCATTCCACCATGGAGATCAAAGACATTTAGAAGAAAAGCATTGAAGACATTGGTATGATAATTTTGCTCTGATGTGTATCACAACTATTTACAATTCTGTCCAAGTGGCCAAAATCCGGGTCTAACCATTTGCATTCTCAGTGAATTGGATTTGTTGTCAGAGCAGATGCAGAAATATCGAAGAGCCTATTATATATATATATGTTATATATATAATACATATATAAATTTGACTCTCAGATCAATAAATTTGAAGATTGCATAGCACATCTTCTGCCTGGCCCTCTGGTTCATTTCACACCCTTTATCACACCGTGGGGCTGGATTCTGATAGTTAACTTAAAGTTGGCAAGGCATTGATTAAATTTGGTGTTGATAATTAATATTAATTAAACAGTCAGTCTACCTTCAGACTCAAGATTAGAAAAGATCTCAAGACAGGATGCTCAGTTCTGAAAGGGTGATCTGTGGGAGTTAATTGGTTCTCTTGATTCACTGGCTGGTGCCCTTGGCAGAAGACTGCCCTCTCTTGCTTGCTGACCTCCTCCTGTTTATTTAACATGGAGTGCTCACTGCTGACATTCTCTTCATAGAAGATCTTTTATCTTCTTAGCAGATATTTTTTCAATCTATAGAGATTCCTTATCATTCACTCTGCTCCTGCTAACTTCCTGACACTGCCTTGAGTGATAATATTGCTGTTACCATATAAAATGTTCTCCTGGATCTGCTTATTTCACTTTGCTTCAGTTCATATAAGCTCTTCCAGGTCTTTCTGAGAGCATCCTGCACATCATTTCTTTCTTTTTTAAAAATTTAAATTAAAAAAATTTTTTTTCTCACTTAATAGTATGCAGCTGGTGACTCAGTGGACAGAGCACTGGACCTAGAGTCAGGAAGATCTGAGTTCAAATGGAGCCTCAGACAGTTACTAGATATGTGACCCTAGGCAAGTTATTTATTGTTTGCCTCAGTTTCTTCATCTTTAAAATGGAGTTGAAAATAACTCCTGCCTTTCGGTCGCTGAGACTCAGATGATATTTGTAAAGTACTTAGAATAACGTCCGACACATAGTAGGTGCTCTACAAATATTAGCTATTATATTATTGCTATTCCCTTCAGCTTTGGAACCACCACCATGGGATTTTACCATCCTAGCTAGTCGTGCTTCATGTTCCAACTACCATCCCACCTTATATGTAGCCCCCTCTTGTCTTGCTCCTGGAACAGTTGTGGAATCAACACTGCATTTGGAGGAAGAATGACAGTTGACTTTTCCATGACTCCATTCTCCATCCCTGTAACTCTCCAGATTAAAACAGCCTTCCTTAGCCACCACCCCTTTAGATGTGTTACAGTTCCAGTCTGCTGAAAGGTAAGTTCTTGAAGGCAAAGGCTGTATTGTTTGCTTGTATTTGTATTTTAGGCACTTGGCATAGTGGTTATGTACATATAGTATACATATACTTATAGTAGCATAGCATAGTGGTATATAGGTATATATACAGTACTTTGTATTATAGTACATAGTAAGTACTTAACACTGCCTTCATTTATTCATTCATTCCAGGTGTTTCCTGTGTGTGTTTTATTTAATGCTTCTAGTTTCTTTTTAAAATGTTTTTTTCCCAATTTTAATATTTGTTATTCAAAAGTTTGAGTTTCAAATTCTCTCTCCTCATCACCTATTGAGAAGGGAAGCAATTTGTTATAAGCTACACATGTGCAGTCATGTGAAATGTATTTCCATACTAGTTAGGTTGTGAAAGAAAGCACAGACTGCCCCCCCCCAAAGCCAAGAAAAATAAAGAGTAAAAAAAAATTATGCTTCAATTTGTATTCAGACTCCATCAGTTCATCTCTGGAGATGGACTACATTTGCCATCATCAGTCCCTCAGAATTTCTTGCTGAGTATAGCTAAGTCATTCACTATTAATCATTGAACAATATTGCTGTTACCATGTACAATGTTCTCTTGGTTCTGCTCATTTCACTTTGCATCAATTCATTTAAGTCCAAATTTTTCTAAAAGTATCCTGCTCATCATTTTTTTTATTTTTAATTAAAAATTTTTTTCCAATATAATAGCATTTAATTTTTTTCTAATTATATATACAGATGTTTTTTCATTTTTATAACATTTTGAATTCCAAATTTTTCTCCTTCCCTCCTTCTGCTCCCTCCCAGACAGCAAGCATTTGATAAAGATTATACATGTGTAATCATATTAATTATATTTTCACATTAGTCGTATTGTAAAAGAATACAAAAAAGGAGAAAAAAACACAAGAAAGAAAAGAACAAAAACAGTGAAAATTGTATTCTTCAATCCGCATCCAGACAAAGCCTTCAGTTTCTAAATCACAATCATTGCTGGATATACTTTATCCCTTTAGGCTTCCTGACCTTTTTCCATAATCCTAACCCCAACCCCAATCAAACACTCCCTTGTGACAAAGAACATGAGCTCAACAGTAAGTTCTTTGATGGTAGGCAACATCTCATTTTGATTTCATATCCCCAGAATACGGCACACATAGAAATGCTTGTTAAATTGAACTGAACGAAGAAAGAAACCCAATTAAGCAAAAACAACTGATCGAGTGATCTCTGATAAGGTGGGAAACATCCAGCCCTTCCATACCCACTCTTTATTTTCCAGTATCCAGGACCATTACTGGTTTTTCGGTTCCTCAAAAATTTGTTGTCCTTTTAGAAATCTCTTCTTTAATACTATTGCCATTGACTGGTTTTTGCTTATTTTATTCTGTATCAGGTCAGGCAAATCTTCCCGTATTTTTCTGATTTTATCTATCATTTTCTGTCATTTTGTACTGAATAATATTCCACTGCATTGACTTAACCAGAGTTTGGTCAGCCATTCCCTACCTAATGGATGCCCACTTGATTTCCACTTACTTGTTGCCATAAAAAAATACTGCTGTAAATATCTTGGTTTGTGAGGGAGCTTTGTTTTTGTCACAGTGGACTGGGTTAGAGGTTATGAACCCTTCTGCAGTAATAAGTTCTCAGATCTAGAGCTAGAAGGGATCTCAGGTGTCACCTTAGCCCAATTCTCTCATTTTACAGAGGAGGAAACTGAGGATAAGGAAATACAGTTGGGTCACACGGGTAAAAAGTCTCAGAGCTGGGGTTTAATCCATGTCCTTTTGGCTTTAAATCCAGCCCCCTTTCTCTCAATGGAATATAGTCAAACTGGTGTGGATGTTTTGGGGGTTTCCATGGTGCTTTTTGTTATTAGAAAAGAAAATAAAAGGAGGGAGTTATTAAGAATCAGCTCATGCTTCTAGCCACGCTGTGACTTTTTTCTTGCTTTCTTTTTTTGGGGGGCAATTGATCTGACAAGGTTAGTGAAGCTTCCCCCAGGCTGCAGTTCGAACTCCACAGGAAAGTGATCACTGATATCCAGAGCCTGTGAAAAGAAAAGAACCAGTAAGTCACATACTCTTAGAGCTGGAACTGTATGGATCCTTGATTGCTCCTTAAGTGCTTCATCACTTATTTAGTGATGAAGGACCTGAAGCGCAGAGGGAGAAAATGACCTGTATTTGGAGTTGTTAAATCATTTCAGGCACGTCCAACTCTTCATGACACAATTTGGGGCTCTCCTGGCAAAGATACTGGAGTAGTTTATCATTTGCTTCTCCAGCTCATTTTACAGATGAGGAAACTGAGGGAAACAGGACTATATGACTATATGACACAGCTAGTAAGTGTCTGAGACCACATTTTAGTTCAAGAAGATGAGTTTTTCTAGATCCACATAAATTCAGAATTTGAGAAATCCCCCAAGTTCTAGATATACTAGAACAGACCCATCTTGGCCAACATTTATCGCCAGCCCTGGGCTTACAGAATGTGCCAAGGGTAAAAGATGGCTGTCCTCCCTGATTCCATGGGAATTCCATGGGACGTCCAGCTAATGACAGCTTCAGAGGCAGAAGGGACCTTCTGAGACCATCTATTTCAACCTCTTCTTTCACAATGACAAGATGGAAGCCCGCCAGAACGGGTGACCCGAGTTCTAAGCAATAACTCCAGCACTGGAAGTTTTCTGACTTCAAATGTTTTCCCATCGCCCTCAGAAGGGAGAGTGCGTGGGAACAAACTCAACATCACTAGAGAAAATACAAGAGACTTACTTCCTCTTCAGTCAACCTGTAGGCTTTTTGGAAGTCAAAGATCTTGGCAGAATCTGGAACAATGGAACTGTTTATCTTCTGGCCCTGGACCACAATCCTAGGAAAAAGGAGGAGAAGACCACTGAGTTGGACAAAGCCTTCCTTGGTCTCTGGATTAGGATTTCGATTGGATATTTATAGGATTGTCTTTGCGCCTGCCAGAGGGTCAGGCTGGGGACACAGCTGGGTTTAATGGGAGGAACCTTGGGCAAGGGGGAAAGACATCCTCCATGATTTTTGGTCTTAAAATCGCTGTTCCAGGGCTAGGGACGTTTCCTCTCACAAGGGTTGGAGGAGCTGGTGAGACTTCTCTTTTCCCTATCAGCAGATGCTGGCTTCCCACCGTGACTACTTCTGCAAAGGAAATTCCCGGCCCTGGACGTCCCAAGGGGAACCAAGGAGGTTCATAAGACAGAAACATATTCCAAACCTCAAATCAAGAGAAATGAGAGTGAACTCTGCAAATATTCAAAGCTACACACTTAGCAGACTGTGGCAAACCTCCTGGGATGAAGTGGACCATGGGTTCTGGGGATTTTGATGCTCTGGGGTTTGTGTTTCTGTGAACTGGTTGGCAGATGTGAAGGCAGCCAGGGTCCCCAAAGAAACCTAGCTTTTCTGACTGAAAGATGAACTCCAAAGACGGTTTTAAGATGTCTTTGAGGGTCCTACCCCAAACTTGGCTATGGCATAATGAATAAATGATGCTGTTCAGTCATTTTTCAATCATGTCTGACTCTTTGTGGCTCTATTTGGGGTTTTCTTGGTTTGCTATTATCTTCTCCAGTTCATTTTACAGATAAGGAAACCAAGGAAAACAAGGTTAAGGGACCTGCCTGGGATCACACAGCCAAAAGGAACCCAGGAAGATAAAGCTTCCTGATTCCAGGCCCAGTGAATGAAGCCATTTAGCTGCCCTTAACAACTGATACCTCATAGCTATTAGAATGATATTTCTTCTGACCAGGACAGGTGGTGTCCCATGGACTGTCTGGAGGAGGTAGCTTTCTGTTCATGTACAGGAAAGGACCTTTCGTCAAATCTCTGATGGCTATGGACTGGATAGGAAAATGATGCTATTCTGCAGGACCCTCTCCATTTAAAAGGTTCCAAATTGATTCGGAGATACAACAGAAAGAACAGAGGCTTTGATGTCAGAGGACATAGATTCAAATCCTATTTCTGTCAATACCTATATGCCTTTTGGGAAGGACAATGAATTTTCCTGGGCTGATGTCTTGCCCCCTGTAAAATGAGAGGGTTGAACCCCATGGCTTCCAAAGTCCCCTCCCAACTCTCCATCTATGTTCCTGTGACCTTTTGGCTAGATGAGCTTGAAATGAAGGCCAAGTGTAGTCTTCTCCTTGAGGTATCCTTTCCTTCTTTCCTCCCTTTTTTTCCTCCTTCCCTCCCTCCCTCTCTCTCTCCCTGCTCTTCCTTCCTTCTTTTCTTCTCTCCCTCTTTTCTTTCCTTCTTTCATCCCCTTCCTTCTTTCCTTTCCTTCCTTCCCTTCCTTCTTCTATAGAGGTAGATCTGGGATTCTGTCCAGGTTCTCTGACTCCAACCCCATGACCTTTCCACTATCCCATCCAGTCTCTTCTTGATACTTCCATATAGATGTAGGTGTCAGCTGAACAGAGGTGATCATGGGAAGGGGTCAGATTGCTAAGCAGGAGTCTCTCTAAAAGGACTGCTGTGTCAGAGACACAAAGTAATGGCAGAACTATTCTCTGGACTAAATAGGGCAAAATGGAATCTCACAGGAGGAAGATTGCTGACTTTGCCGCCAACTGGAACAAATCCCAGAGCCGCCTCAGGTTCCTGGGATGGCTGCTCTTTCATCTGGATGCCTTTACTACTTAGTTGGGTGTTAGACCTTCATGCAAAACACTAAACTGTGTCCCCTCTGATTTCCTCTCAGAAATGAGGGGCACAGGGGAGCCCCTATTTGGGGGAGCTGCCTCAGCAGGAATTGTGAGAAGGTTACGCTGGGATGGGAAGGGAGCTTCTTACCTGTCATAGGCACACTTGGTGCTTTCCTTGACTGTGGTGTCCACATTATCACCAATCAGCCAGACAAACTTGGGGTCCATCCGAAGTCGGATTTTCTTCCAGTCCTTCTTTGGGACATAAGTACAGCCGGCATTGAAGTCTCCCATGAAGATGAAGTTCTAAAAGACACAGGCTCATTGAGTCAAGAAGTATAAAGACTTTACAGATGGTTTTGTCTATAACCCACAAAAGTAAAACTGAAGCTTTGTGATCCCCCACATTCAACAGAAACTGGATTTCTTTCCCTTCCTTAAAAAATATAAATCAACAAAAAAGAATATCCTGTATTAGAGCTAAAATTCTCCACAAGTCCTAGTTATGACAAAATGCCTTGGTGCAGAGAAAAGGGCGCTGGGTTTGGAGTCAGAGATCTTGAGTTCTAATTACACTTCAGACTCTATCTGTGCTATCCTGCGCAAGTCATTTGGGCCTCAGTTTCCTCAAATGAAAAAATGAAGGGTTGGATAAATGGTGTCCAAGGTCATTTCCAGCTCTCACATACAAAACTGACTCAAGAACTGAATAAGGAATAAGCAGGAGAGAAGGGGGTAGACCGTTTGGGGAACACTGCCCAGCCCTCTCAGCCATCAAGCTTTTCCTTGAGACCAGGGCCATCTTTTTCACACTGTTCTTTTCTTGGTGCTTTCTGACTTGATAGGTAGGGAGCATCTCATCCTCCAAAGAACCAGAATTGTGGATGAGAAAAAAAGTCAAGAGAGGCACTCATGGAAAGGCTGGGTGGGGTAGTGGGTCAAGCTTTGGACTAAGACTTAGGACTTTTTTGAGCCTCAGTTTCCCTCCTCTGTAAAAATGGAGGTATCAATAGCACCCACCTCCCAAGGTTTTTCTGAAAATCAAACAATATAATAATTGTTAAAGAGCTGAGGACAAGGTAAACACTAGATAAGCATTAGTTATTATTAAGGCTATAAAATGTCACCTATCTCTATACAATGTCACCTTCCTCTATACCATGATGCTACTTATAATTATACGATATTACCGTCATCTACACAGTGCTACCCATGTCTACACAATACCTATACCTACACAAAATCACTTGTGTTTGCACAATGTCACCACACCAACACAAAGCTATCCCAAACTATACAATATCAATATCTATATAACGTCACTCATCGCTATACAATGTTACCCACTGCCCTTTATGCAAGATACTATCTATATTTGCACAACGCTTTCCTGTCTCAACACAATGCCTATAAATTCGACAATACCGGCAATCCCATGTCATCCACATTTAACCAATGTCAAATCCACACAAGTGTCTATATTGCCACATAGATGTATCATCTAATACCTAGAGCTACATAATGTCATTCACATTCATACAGTGTCACCCAGGTCTACACAATGACTACACAATTGATAGATCTTCAACTAGTACATACACATGAGTGGAATTAACTGAGTGAAGACCCTCTCGTGGGAATATAGCCTTAAATTATACCTTAATTGTGACTTGAGACTTTATAATAACAACTAGAGCTGACAAAGTTGCAGGTGTTTGTCTCCCTCTGTTTCCCACCACCTCTTACTTAAGTACCTCTTTTAGAGGCAATATATTCTTTTCTTTCTGGGTTAGATTTCTGATTAGAATGTAAGCTGACTCCCCCAAACAATGAAAGAAAAGGGGGGGTTCTACTGTTCAGGCTATTTAATCTTGCATTTTGCGGTTTTTACTTTGCACTCTTTTTACTGACAGACTTCTTGTCAGATGGGAGATGCCCGTTCTCAAGAGATCACCATAACCCCCTTTTTGTTTTTTCTTATTTAGAAAGTTTCTGATAGTTTTGTGGTCGATACTATCCCCTCCTCCCACATATTCACTGTAATCATGTATGAAGATAATTATTTTCTGCCTTCGAGCAGGAATATTATACTTACTATTTCACTCTACTGGTTTGGGGACTTCTCTCTGTCATTTTGAGGGGAGTTTTCTTTTATAGAAAATGCATGACAGGAAAGTTTGGCTATCAAATTTTCAGGGCACTTCCTTCTGTTATGGCTTTAGGGGAGAATTCTATTCCTTACCAAGCTGTCAAGTAAGAAATCTCACTTCAGACTTGAATAAACTTTGTTCTCTGTTTTTCTTTGATCTCCACTTATGCTGCTTACCCAGATTTCTAAGGAATATCAGACCTTGGCCTTGGACATACTGTTCCCCCCCAAAATGGTGAGTGTGGCTGGAAACGGTCTTTCACCTGTACGCTACAAAATTAAAAGTTTCTCTTTCCTTCTCTCTTCCTGATAACCCCCACCTTCTCTTCTGTTTTCTTTCTCTTCTATCCAACTCACTAGTAATTCTTCTGATTTCCACATCCTCCTATTACTTTCTCATCTCTTAATATAAAGGGTTGCCTGTGATCACAAAAAGGGAAGAAACCTCATATATCATCTCAAACACTCCCTAAAAGGGGAAGGAGCCTTATGCATTCTCACATGATTCTGACATTCTACAGAACAGAAAATGAGCTGATTCTCTTTCCCCCTGGACCCACCTGTCTCCCTAACTTCCCCATTTCTGTTAAGAGCACCACCATCTCTCCAGTCTCCCAAGTTTGCAACTTCAGAGTCATCCTTTACTCTTCACGTTCTCTGCCCAGATATATCAAATCACTTGCCAAATGTTGTGGATCACACCCCACATCTCCTGCCTCCATCCCTTTCTCCCTGCTCACATAGCTGCTTCCAATGTCAAAATTTTCATCTTTTTGAACCTATATCTTCCATATAGCTGCCATATTTATATTCCATAAGCACAGATCTGACCATATCACTCCAATTGTTTATGGGGTTGCCTTTCCATAAAATACAAACTCTTGATCAACATTTAAAACCCATGACAGAGACAGTAGTGACCTCAGGCTTCCATCGACGTTTTACATCCATGTAGACATCAAAGAGTTCATCAATTTCTCGAACAGACGTCTCAGGTGTCGTATGTAGAGGGATGATCACAAAATCTCTGACAGCTTTGGGAATAGGAGAGAACAGGGATTTAGTCAAGTTCTCCCTGATCAAGTCATAGAAAAAGAATAAAAAGAAAACAGCATTCCCCTTCCTGACCGGAATATTATGGTTTCCCTCCCAACCAGACCCATCTTCAAAGGAATAATAGCTGATATTGTTCATTTGGATAGTGAAATGCTTTAGCTCTGTGATTTCATTTGATTCCCAGCACAGCAAAGTTGTGAGGTGGGCACTAGAGTTAATATTTTAATTTTAATATTAATATGATAAAATTTTAATTAATTTATTGGATAGGTGAGGGAAGAAAGATTAAATAACCTTAATAGAGTTTAAGTGACTTGCCCAGGATCACATAGTAAATAAATATATGAAGTTGGATTTGAACTCAGGAGTTCCCGACTTCAGATCTAATGCTTTTTCTACTGTATCATCACACTTCTAGGACAAAGAGGACTCAATTCCCTGGGAGACCATGGGCATGGAGGACAGCTATGAGATGAAGAATATAAGAAGTCTAGAGACAATAGTTAACTAGAAATGATGAGTAGTGCTTGAGGCAAGAAAAATGGGAGCTACCTGAGGATTGGGAGAGAAAGGGAACAGGCAGATTTGGCCCAGGGAGGAAGGACATTTGTCTGAAGTTTACAAGCCAAATGACACTAACTACAGAGAGACTGTGTCTGTGCCTTATGAAGTCAAGCATCTGGGGGTCTTGAGACTTATTTATGCTAATCTGAGGGGAACAGGAATGAAATTCTATTCCTTAGGGTTTGGGGCTAAGATTGTTTTCTGTTGTTTAACTATTCATTTCTGCACTGCCATTCTTTGCTTGGGTTTTTTAGCATGGGAATCAACTAGATACCTAGAACTGGCCAACTTTAGAAATTACTAGATCTTTAACTGAGTAGGGGAAAAGGAAGCAAGTTACGCAAATTGCTATTAAGCAACAACCCTCTAAAATGACAATGACAACAACCCTCTAAAAACAGATTGAAAGCTGTAGGAACTATGATCAATATATGATTCCAGAAGATAGAAGACCAACATCCTCTCCATTATAGAAAAGTAAGAAGGAAATTGCAAACCACTCCAGTATCTTTGCCAAGAAGACCCCAAATGGAGTCACAAAGAGTCAGACAAACTGAAATTAATGAACCATAAAAATGGACTTAGGGAGAGTATGGAATGGGACAAATATGTCTTTGTGTAGTGATTGGGGGAATTTGTTTTGCTTTACTATGCATATTTATTATAAGAAAGTTGTTTTCTTCTTTCCTTTTTTCCTCTGATGAGAAAGAAAATATATTTCTGTTAATTATTTTTAAAAAAAATATTGGGAGGTCCAAAAGATCTGAATGTCATATACATTTTCAGATAAGATCACTGTTATTATTAGTCTTATTTTACTGCTTTGCTTTGTTATGACAGACTTGTTTAAAAGTGGAAATAATCTATAAATGTATGTAATATCAAAACAAAATGTGTTAATAAACTGAAAGTGAACAAAAAAGGCACCTCTGCAAAATGAAAAACGAGACAAGTAAATCATAGGTAGACATCACGGCCAACGCCTAGACAGCTTATTGTTGGATTATGTAACATATACAACAATCTAATTATTTTAAGGTTGACTAAGTGTTTGGATCAGCCTGGGAGTTGTGGAGGTAGTTTGATTGTGGCCTTTGACCTCTTGAATTCAATTCACCATTTATTAATCATCTAGTATGTACAAGACACTGGGCCAGGCCCACTTCTACCCCAACTGGAACCCCAGCCTGGGTTGGTTCAGAGGTGATTGAACTTATGGGTTATAAAATATCCTTCATACTTGTCATCTAGGAGTGGGGGTGGGGAGAAGGAGGGGAAAAATTTGGAACAAGAAAAAAATTTTTTTTGCAAAGGTCAATGTAGAAAAATCACTTATGTGTTCTATAAATAAAAAGCTTTAATTAAAAAATAAATAAAAATTAGTTCAGTTCTGATACTGTCAAAAAAAAATAAAATGCCCTGCCTC
Source organism: Myrmecobius fasciatus (assembly GCA_023553655.1). Taxonomy (NCBI): domain Eukaryota; kingdom Metazoa; phylum Chordata; class Mammalia; order Dasyuromorphia; family Myrmecobiidae; genus Myrmecobius; species Myrmecobius fasciatus. Next base: position 199,027 of record JAJPUD010003165.1, on the reverse strand, counting down.
CTTTCTCTGAGAATAGTTATAGATTATATATATATATATATATATGTATAGTCAAATTGAAAGAGAAAAGAAGTGAACTTTAAGTTCCTTTGGCGCTGATTGACAGATGAATTCTTTTAGAGAAAGGACAAGTTATACTATATGAGGATGGAGGTGGTGCAATAGATTATTCCTATCAATCTGGACACTTCCAATGACCCACAGTTATAATTAAGACTAAAGGATGCATTATAAGTTAGGGAAGTCATAGGGTTAGAATCAGGAGTTGGGAACACATAAGTTACTTCCTTTTGAGCCTCGGTTCCCTGATCTGTAATGAAGAGGTTGAGCTCTGATCTCTAAAGACCCTCCTTGCTCCAAATCTATGATCATTTGATCTAAAAATGTGGTGTGCTTAGCTGACTTACCAGTTTTAGGGGAATAGAACCAGACCACAAAAGGATCTCGGGAAAAGACATCTTCATCTCCATTCTGGGTGTCATTAAACTGATAGCTTTTCTTCACAGATACCACACTTTCCCTAAATAAAGTAAAAAGGAAACAGAAATCTGGTGTGAGCCACTTCCATTTTTTAAGAAATCACTTTGAAGACAGAAAGACTTTGGACTAATATCCTCTTTGGGGGAAAGCACCTATAACTTTCTGATTTGGGCTGGAGCTTTTAGCAAAAGATGATTTGGTCATCAAACAGCAGATACAAGATTCATTGTCAACAATGAGTCATTAATCAACTCTGAGGATCATCAGAGAGACTTTAATTTCCTCTGGTATTTGAGAACACTGAGAAGTATAAATTATTTGCTTCTCAGCTGGGAAACTGCAAGAGGGTGTTCAGTCCTCATAATATTTTCATGCTCTCTATCGATGTTTGCTTCCATTGGGTTTCCTTTCTCAGATTTTTTTTCTTGTAGATAGGATTTTTCTTGCACAGCAAGATAAGTGTGGAAATATGTATACATATATTTGACTTATCAAGTATTTTAATATAATTAACATGTAGTGGACTTCCTGCCATCTAGGGGAGGGGAGGGGAATAGGGGGGAAAATCTGTAATGGAAAACTTTGTAAGGATCAATGTTGAAGAATTACCTATACATATGTTTTGCAAATAAAAAGCTTTAACAAAAAAAAGGGTGTTCAGTCCTTTGTCAGCCAAGTCCTTGGCAAAACAAAAGCATGAGAATCCCCCAGTTTCCCTCCAAGTTCAGCTCAGGTGAGAAGGACTTTCCTGAACCTTATGCTCTACCCATTTTGAATTTCTCTGCACAATATTGCTCATACTTAGTACGTATATGCTATTTTAGTTTAGCAGAAGGTAAACTCCTTGAGGGCAAGGATTGTTGTGTTTCTTTGCAGGCTCATTTCCAACCCAGTGCTTTGCACATACTAGGTGCTTAATAAATAGTAAACTGAATCCAATAGGCCAAAGGTCAAACTACTTACACAACTCTCAGGCTTAGTTAACCTCAATAAATGCTACTGTATATATTATATAATGCAACAAATATCACAAACTGTTGTGATCTTTAACTATGATTTATTCTGCCACGTTCTTCATTTTGCAGAGTGATGAGGGATGTCTTGTGTGATATCAAATGGATCTGTGATTTCATTGCTACTGTAAGTACCCTCTACTTATTTATTTATTTGTAGAGGGTGTTTCTTATAGTAGCAATGAAATCACAGATCCGTTTGATATCACACAAATGGATCTGTGATTTCATTGCTACTATAAGAAATACCCGCAGTGGATAGAGCACCAGCCCTGAAGTCAGGAGGACCTGGGTTCAAATCTGGTCTCAGACACTTAACATTCCCTAGCTGTGTGACCCTGGGCAAGTCACTTAACCTCAATTGCCTCAGCAAAAAGCAAAAAAAAAAAAAAAAAAAAAAAAAAAA
>JAJPUD010003165.1:144520-188725 GCA_023553655.1 Myrmecobius fasciatus | reverse complement strand
CAATACACAATGCACATGTATAAATACACCGTGTACTATATCTACATATATGCAAATATGTGTGTAAGTACACTGACACAATATATAGGTATGTATATTATTTATGCATATGTTAACATTTCATATCACCTGTTCCAGGTTTTCTGATAGGAATAATAATAATCGATGTTTACATGGCAGTTTAAAATTCACAAATAGCTTCAATATACACAATGCACATGTATAAATACACCGTGTACTATATCTACATATATGTGAACACACATGTAAGTACACAAACACAAGTATATGGGTGTACATATTATATATACATGTTAACATATACTTTGTCTCAGAAGTGTATGTATATGTATTTATGTATGTGTATATCACATGCATAGTATCCTAAAAGAATTGGTGAAATTTTCAGTTTTAATAATTTAATAATTATTTTATGGGCAGCTCAGTGGCACAATGGATAAAATGGGGCCTGGAGGCAGGAAGATTCATCTTCCTGCATTCAAATATGACTTCAGATACTAGCTGTGTGACCTTGGACAAGTCCCTTTACCCAATTTGCCTCAGTTTCCTTATCTGTAAAATGAGCTGCAGGAGGAAATGGCAAACCATTCCAGTCAAGAAAATCCCAACTGGGATCACGAATAATTGAACATGATTGAAATGACAACAAGATTGAAAGTGTCCTAAGCCATTTGAGCCTTATAATAACTTGGGGGGGAGGGGAGAGGTAGGCACTAAAGTTTTATTACCCCTGTTTTTGAGGTGAACAAAGGAAGCCTCAGAGACATTAGTTTCCTCATCTGTGATCCCACAGCTGGCAGTGTGAGAGGATGGGTTCTGCCCTCAGCTTTCAAAGCCCAAGTCTACATTCTGCTCCCCATATCCCATTGTGTCCCTGCTTGTGAAAGGATTACTTTAGTGGCTGTAAAATGCATTCTTGATTACCAAATGCCATTTTACACGAATTCTAGCCTCAGTGGGGCTGTCTCCTGTTTGCCTCTGGAAAAGAGTCTCATTTTTAAAGCCAGCAACAGCAAAAATCTCCTCCCTCCCACAGATGGAAGCCACTAATGGCTTCAGTGAGCTGGGATGTGCTGTCTCTGACCCAAGTTCTGGGTCTTATCAGCCAGGGAACTGCCCATGGTTCACATTCTTCCTGTGGATGTAACCCATGACCTTACCTCATCTTCCTCATGCTAAATCCACTCCCCTGATGCTCCTGCTTTTTCCTGTTAGATCCTTAATCTCTTTCCTGGCTTCTGAAGATGGGGCAGGGCGCTAACCATTGGAGAGAATGAGCAAAGGCTTCCTTTAGGAAGCAGCATTGGATCTGAGCCTTGAAGCTGACATGGGGAGAGAGTGCTGGGCTAGCACTCAGGGAGATCTTACTTCAAAAACTGCCTTGAACACTTAACTTCAACTCTGTCTGCCTCAGTTTCCTCATCTTTCAGGATTGTTGGAAGACCATTGAGTTGACATATGTAAAACACTTTGCAAATCCTAAAATGCTGTACAAATACTAGTTACCTTCATCATGAATGATGGTTCCAAGAGGAGAAGGTGAGGGAGGACTGTTTGGAAGATCGCGGGAGAAAAGATGATCTGATTCAGTCCCATCCCTGGGCCCTGACTGCCTTTAGATCAGAATCCCATTGGGGAAGTTTAGGGAGTTATTTCTGTTCTAGTCAAGTTCTAATTATTCTAAGGAGCAGGTACCTTGCCATTCTTCTCATAGCTTGATATCTCCAGGCAGCTATGAAACCTTCCATGGCTCTCTATTGCCTTTAGACTAACAGACAAACTCTTTCCCCCCAGCGTTAATGGCTCCCATGATCTGACTCCCACTTTTACTTCATGATGTTCTCTTGCATGTGCATTACATCCCAGCTATACCAGACTGTTCATGGTTGATATACCACAAGTTGTGTCCCTTCCCCTGCCATGAGTGCCCTCTTTCCTCTTTCCCCCTCCTCCACTGTCTTTTTTCAAGACTCAGCTCAAGGGGCCTCTCCAGTCACGGAGCCTTCTCTGATCCCCACTCTTAGTTCTCCCTACTGGCATTTTCTGTCTCCTCAATTTTCCCTATGTTCTTGACTCTTCATGTCCCCTCTCCCAACATCCCCAAGTAGAAAGTAAGCTCCTTGAGAGCAGACTATTTTATTTAGTCTTTATATCCCCAGCACCTAAGAATCATTTGTTGAAATTTTCTTGTGTAGAGTAGAGTAGGTAGTGTAGAACAGGGCATCCCATAGATCCCTGGTCTCAGGAACTTACTTTAAATCATAACATCACTGAATGACAGGAGTAGGGGACTCCTTGAGAAATCACCCAGTCAAACCTTCCATTTTACAAGGGAGGACCCTGAAGAGTCAAGCTGTTAAGTCACTTGGTCAACGTCACACAGGTTTGACCATATACGCCGTGACCCCTAAATCCTATGGTCTTTCAGCCATCCCAAGGCCACATAGATAATGGGCATTAGAAACAGGCTCAGCACGCGGTCTCCAAACTCCCCAGCTCTCTCTCTTTCCATCATCCCATGCTATTTCAGACATATGACAAAAGCAAATTCATTCAAAAAACAGGCTTAGGTGGAAAAGGCCATGAATCACCAGTAAACACACTGGGCGTAGTTTGATTTGTAGGCAAGGGGCCACACATGAATCATCAATCTCAAAGGAGCACTATGTGACAGGTCTTGCTTCCTGGTGAGAATCCTTGGGACACACAAATGCTCTTTCTTTGAAACAAAAGCTACTTAATGACTATAGGAGGCAAAGAAAGAATGACAAGGAAAAACCTGAAACTGAAAATTGTGTCATTTCATTGTCCTGAAAGAGTAGAGAAAATACACTTCCCTTCTTTGCAGAGGAGGGGGACCATGGATATGGAAAACTGCATAGAGGGGCAGCTAGGTAGTACAGTGGATAGCGCACCAGCCCTGAAGTCAGGAGGACCTGAGTTCAAAGCTGACCTCAGACACTTAACACCTCCTGTCTGTGTGACCCTGGACAAGTCACTTACCCCAATTGCCTCAGTTAAAAAAAAAAAAAAGTTACAAGGAGCATCATTCCCAACTCACATGTCAGTCAGTTTTGCTGAACTTTTTGTCGACCCATTTTTTTTTCCTTTTTGTTGTAAGAGAAAACTCACTGAGTGGTGAGGGAGAGGAAATATATTCAGAAATTAAGGTGATATTTAAAAAGATAACAGTAAAACTTAAAAATAAAACCCCCAAGCCCAGCTAGCACCAACCCTTTAGAGTGATGAATAAGCAAATGGGATAATGCTATTCATTACCTGAGTTACTTCAGGCAAGTTACTCAATACTACTCATTTCCTCTGAAATGAGGTTGGACTCTTGAACTCTAAGGTCCCTTCTGGCTACAAATCCTACTCCTATCCTACAATGCCTCCCTTAGCCATTACTGAGTTAACCATCGGGACCTTTACATTTTGAAATAAGAAACTATTTTCCTTATATAGAATCCCTCCTAACTTACTCCTAGCATGATTGTGTCTCTCATGCCATAAAATAAAAGAAAATAAAATAATCAATTGGCTAAATAACAGGCTCACACCCAGCCCCAAAGTCCAAGATTAAGTAGGTCTTAACTCTGGGAGAAAAAGCTCTCAATTACTGTTCCTACTTAGTTGAATTTGTTTTCTTATTAAAAAAAAAAAGCAGAATTTAAAAAAGAGCATCTAAGATAATTACATTAAGACAGGAGGAAAAGTGACTAAAAATAATGGATAAGCAAAGAATTATCAGCCAAGTGTTGAGGTTGGGGAGGGAACCCCAAAAGTTTTGGGTCACAGACCAGTGTCCAGAGGTACCTCAAAAGAATTTGCAGGCTTGAACCCATTTCCCAGTCAAGGGGCAAAGTTTTATTGTAGTTGTACAATTGGGCAAAGTTCCAAAGAAAATTAGCAGAGAAACAAGAGCAAGGAGAGCCCTTTATCCAGCTTTCTCTCATTGACATGCTAATTCTATGGCCCATAGGTAGGGAAGAGGAGTGGTGGTCTCCACAATTTGGTTCTCACAGACCAAATTAGCATCAATCAGCAATGAATTGAGAAATGGTCTATTCAGAATCAGATTGTTGTTCTTAGATTGGGAGTGTGGGAAGTCCCTGAGGCAGACTCCAAAGCCAAAAAATTTAGGATTACTGATTTATTCTTAGAACAGAAAGCTTCCTAAAATCAGGGGACCATAAAATCATTGCTATATTACATCACAAGCAATCATCCATCCAAGGCTGGAGGAAGAACCTGGAAATTGATATGGATTGGAAGGAATGAATTTAAAGTTAAAAGAGTCACTAATCAGTTCAGTTAACTTGTATGACTGGTTGGGATTGAGTTTTTAAACATAGATTCTCAGATTTGGAAGAGACATCACTGGCCCTCTAGTCCAATCTGTAAATCCCAACGGACCATTCAGTCTTTATTTGAAGAAGTCTAGTGCAGGAGAACCAAATGTTCCTAAGGCAGCGCACTCCACATTGGGGCAGCCAACAGGGCAGAAATTTTCACTGTTATCAAGCCTGAATATACATTTCCACTGATCTTTGCTCCTTATTCTGCCTTTGGGGGCCAAAGAGAACAAGATATCCCTCTTCCAGTGAGAACCCAATCAATGATTTCCTTGGTTTCTTGGTAATAAACCAATGCAGAGCGGTACCTTCTTTAAAGAGGGGTACCAAGAGACTAAGTGACCTAGGTTCACACAGTCAGCATGGATCAGGGGCAGAACTGGATCCAAATCATCCACACTCTAAAGCCGGCTCTCTCTGAGGGGTAGAATACTTACCCCGGTAAGTATTCTAAGTCCATTTTTTAGATGAAACTGAGATTCAGAAAGGTTAATCAGTGACCAAATGTCAGAACCTAAGGGCATAGGCTCATTGCTCTGGAGTTGGAAGGGACTTTAAGACACCAATTGTCCCAATCCCAGCATTTTGCAAATAAGGAAATCAAGGTTGAGAAGAGTTGGACCATTTGCCCAGGGTCACACTGCAAATAAATAATGGTATCAAGATCCAAACTTCATGCAGCTCCTGGCTCCCATTCCAGTCTGCTTCTCTCTACTCAACACTACCCCTCCAAGACCTAGTTTCACGAAAGGGAAGGCTTGGTTTGGGGTACTTAACCCAGAAACTCTGTTCTCTCCTATTCGTCCTGGAGACAGAGCTTGACTCTAGAGGCAGAGAGCTCTGCCAGACTACTAGTTAAGTCCAGGTGTCTGGGATCTTACCTTTACAATAATGTCCATAACTCTAGAATTCCCTTTCTTGGCTTCCCCAAAGGACCTCACGTTGAAGGAGCAGATCCTCAAGGTGTGGATGCTGTCCAGGGAGATCAGCAGCAGCAGCAGGGGGACAGTCAGTATCCTTGCCATCTTGGGGACCTTCTCCTGCCAGGACCAAGGTGCAGCTGGGTAAGTAGTTGGTGCTCTGAGAGGCAAGCCAAGTTTTGGTGCAGCCTGCTGGTGTTTTGTAGGGTGCAGACAGCAGGAATAACTGGCTTCCTTCCTTCTGCAAGCTTTCACTTCTCTAAGGAATTGAAGGTCACAGGCTTCTTGCCCAGAGGGAATCTTCTGCCTTTTCACCAGCACTAATTGCGGCTTGTCACTTGTTTTCCACATTAGGAAATCGGTTTAGTGTTACTCCCCAACCTTCTCCATCCTGGGGGGGGGGGGTAGAGATGACGAAGAGTTAGTGTGACTTCCAGAGGTTCACAGCTGGCTTTCATCTTCTCTGCTCCTGACACAGCTCTATCCCAGATCTCCAAAAGTCATTGTTTCTTTTCTTTTTAGAGATCTCCGCTGTTCCCAGGATTGTCAGAAATGGGTTGGGGGGTTTTGGGGTCACCTGGAACCTTCCTGGAGGTGCCCAGTAGAGAACCATGGTTTTTACATCAGTTTTACTGTGGGAAAGCCTAGTGACTAGGGATATCATACCAATCACCAGATAAGCAAATTATCAAGTACCTACTAAGTACCAGCTAAGTGGTGAAGTGATAGAATAATGGGCTTCAGGAAGACTCATTTTCCTGAATTCACATCCTACCTCAGACACTAATGTGACCCTGGACAAAAAAAAAAAAAAAATCGCTGTTTGCCTCAGTTTCCTCATCTGTAAAATGGCAAAGCACTCCAGTATCTCTGCCAAGAAAATATCAGATGGAATCATAAAGAGATGGACAAGACTGAAAAGAAATGTGCCAGCCATTGGGCTAAACAGTTGTAGTTATATATTTTAGCATTTAACATGTATTGGATTACCTGCCATCTAAAGGAAGGGGTGGGGAAGGAGGGGAAAATTTGGAACACTGGGTTTGTGAGGGTCTGCCTGGAATAATTACCCTTGCATATGTTTTGTAAATAAAACGCTTTAATTAAAAAAAAAAATAACAGTTGTGGTTGTGGTTCATCCTTTGTTCTCCTAGTGGACCAAAGACAGCAGGAGGGAGATGTCTTGACTTGCAAGTGAATTGGATTTAAATGAGGCCGAGCTAGGCCAAACCATCGGCCCCACTCTTTCCTCCAGGGGATAAAAAGAAAGGCAAAAAGAGTGTCTTAAAGAGATCTCTGTCTAAAAGGGAGACAATTTGTTCAGACAAATTGTAGATTGGATAAATTGGAGATAATTTAGGAAGGGAAGAAATTACTATTAAGGGGGATTGGGAAAGGTTTCCTGTGGAAGGGTGGGGTTTTAGCTGGGATTGAAGGAAGCTGGGCAGTCAGGAGGCAGAGTGGAAATGGGAAAGCATTCAGGTCTGGGGGCCAACTGGTGAAAAAATATGGAGGAGGGGCAGCTAGATGGCACAGTGGATAGAACACCAGCTCTGAAGTCAGGAGGACCTGAGTTCAAATCTGGCCTCAGACACTTAACACTTCCTAGCTGTGTGACCTTGGGCAAGACACTTAACAACAATTGCCTCAGCAAAAAAAAAAGAAAGAAAGAAAGAAAGAAAGAAAAGAAAAGAATAGAAAAGAAAAAAAAGAAAAAATATGGAGGCAAGAGGAGGGTCTTGTGTAAGAAACTGCCAGGAGACTGGATCATAGAGTACATGATGGGGATTGGGAGGGGCAAGAAAACTGAAAATGAAAGGGGTAACCAGATTGTAAAAAGGGTTTTGGATGCTAAATGGAGCATTTTACATTTGCTATTCAGGGAGATAGGGAGACACTCGAGTTTATTGACTTGGGAGTGGGGTGCCAGTCACTTGGGCATTAGGAAAATCTCTTTGGCAGTTGAATGGTGGTTGGACTGGAGCAGGGAGAGACTTGTGACAGATAGACTAACCAGCAAGCTATTGCAACAGTCCATGTGTAAGATGATGAGGGCCTGTACCAAGATGGCAGCAGCATCAGAGGGGAGGGGTCATATATTTGTAGGATATTACCCAAGTAAAGTTGAGGGAGCTCTTGGCAACAGATTGAATATGGCTGGCTGGGGTAGGGAGGTGGGGAAGTGAAGATTCAGGATGATCCATAAACTGTGAGTGGAATTGGAAGAACTGGGAGGCAATGATCCCTTGGGTGATGATAGAAAAGGGAAGATTTTGGGAGAAAGGTAATGGCCTCATTTGGAAATGTTAGATGGAAGATATCTGTGGAATAAAGCAAGCAGGAATGGTGGAAACCACCAGCAGGCCTGTTTGGTTAGAACTGCCCGGGAGAAGAGGGCTAATATGAATTAGTCTGGAAAGGTCGGTGGAGAGTTTTTAATGTCAGCTCGAGTTTATCATTTGGTCCTAGAGGCACAAGAGAGTCCAAGAAGATTTTTGAGCTGTGGAGTGACAGAATTAGAGATGTGATTAGGAGTCTTACTTTGGCAGCCATGTGGAGGAAGGTATTGGAGAGAGGAGAGACTGGAAGTGTGTAGACTTAGGTGATGGGGTCATGAGCTAGGGTGGCTGCTATATGAGCAGAGAAGGAGATGGATGAGAAAAAGCAAAAGGGAATCCAGTGAAGTCTTATACATTCACTCAAATTTAGGTACCCCAGGGTCAAAATCTGTGAGCGGCTGGAATCTTAATGAGTTTTATAAAAAGAAAAGAGTTTTCTCAGGAAAGGTGTAGGGCCTTTGGAGTCTGTGGCAGCTTTATCTGCCCAGGAGTATGGCCAAAGGTTAATTCAGGCCTTCCTCCCAGTTTCTACCTCCCTCCTGCCCTCTCAGTTCATCCCTGTACTTTCTCTTTACCCACTCACCTACATGGAAGAGATTTGGGATTTACAAAAAGAAATGCTGAACCCCCAGAGCTGTTGGATAGTTTTTAGGCGAATCCCCCTTACTTGCTTTTTAGCCTAGCCATCATCAGAGATAATTATTTGGGAAGAATATTGACTAATCAACGTGGGATCGGTAGACTGACTGAGGGCCTCAAGACCCTCAAGAGGAGTTCAGAGAAAAGATTAAGCCTGAAGGTTTCAACTCTTTGGAATAACCTTGTACCCTGACCTGAAGAACTCAACACTTGGGATTATGGATCTCTTACTGGAGAGATCAAAGGCTTTGCCAACCAAGTCTCAAAAGGAACCAGAAAGGGAAGGCTTTTCTGCTGGGCCTGGACAAAGACTCTTTTTGTCTTTTCGGAACTTTCTAGGGAAAACTTCTATCTAGGTTATAAGCAAAAAGACTATGGCAGCACTCTCCCCAAGGATTTCCTCTGAGCCAGATTCTAGAGGCAGTAGAGACCAGAGCAGAGATCAATGTAAAACCATTTGAATGTCCCAGGAGGCAGTTTTTGTGACATCACAAAAAGATCTCAGGGGCCCTTCAGCTTTGAGGTGTGCATATCCTTCCACTTGACTTCCTTAAAAATGGACTCCTTCATACCTACATGTACCCTGGCCACATGTGTAGCCTATTGGTATTCTCCATAATGTGTTCTCTCTGGGTGTCTACTTACCTCACTGATGTTACATATACTTGTGGGAGAGTTCCTAGGCTTATGGGGGATATATTTCATTGCTACTTTTTCTCCTGTGTCAATTTATTATAAGCATTTGCTTTGAACTAATAATTGTTGTCTTCTCTTTAAGTATGTATTTATTTATTTTGCTGAGGCAATTAGGGTTAAGTGACTTGCCCAAGGTCACACAACTAGGCAGCATTAAGTGTCTGAAATCAAATTTGAACTTAGGTCCTCCTGACTTCAGGGCTGATGCTCTCTCACCACCTAGCTGCCCCTTCTGGTTAACTGTTAAGAGCAACCCAGGGGCAGCTAGGTGATGCAGTAGATAGAGCACCAGCCCTGAAGTCAGAAGGACCTGAGTTCAAATCTGGTCTCAGACACTTAATATTCCCTAACTGTATGACCCTGGGCAAGTCACTTAACCTCAATTGCCTCAGCAAAAAGAAAAAAAAAGAGTAACCCATTGGTTTTGAACTGTAATCTTAGAGGATGTAAATAAACAGAATATATCTTAAACTATATACATTGTTTAAATATATCATAAAACTAGGGTAGTTATCTGCTAGGGAATCTGTTGTAAGCTGACTCCGCTTGCTACATTTTGTATACATTTGAATATACATCGTATTAACAATGTACTGCAAGTGGAACCTTGGCTAGGATGGTATAATAGATCTAATTTATACTCATAAACAGAATTTAATAGTTGGAGCAGTACCCGTCGGTAGGCCAGCCCCTACATAAAGAGTCCCTACTAGAATGCACCTGGCAAATGGGCATTGAGCCTGTGCCAAGGAGTGGGGACCCAGCCCCTGTCTTGGCAACCCATTCTGCTTTTGGACAGCTCGGAGTACTAGGACGTTTTTTCTTTACATCAAGTCTAAATGTGTCTCTTTGAATTTGCTACTTCTTTTTTCAAGTTTTCTCTACTGGATCCAAACAAAACAACTGTAATCCTTCCTCCATGTGACAGCCCTTCAAATACTTGAAGACAGCTGAATCTTATCGTCTCCGGGCTAAACTTGCCCCACTTTCTTCAAACAGCCTTTAGAGGACAGGAACTGAGTCTCTTCACCATTGTGACTGACTTCCTCTGGACTCTCTGAGCCAGCTCATCGATGTTTTTCTTAAAATATGGCCCCCGAGCTAAGGGTGGAATCAGCCCTTTCATTACATGTCATTGGATGCTGACAAGAGTTTATTAAACAGATCAAATGTAATCCATGAAACTTGTTTAAACCAGATATTTGAGTAGGGAGGAGGCAGTGTGGTACAATGGAGAGAGCCCTGGTTTAGACTCACATACATGGACTCCCAGCTCTGTCACTCGCCACATGTAAGACGGCAGCCATCATGATCATTCTCTGGTCCTCATCTACAAATTGAGGGGGTGAGAATAGAAAACCTCAAAGGTCTCTTCCAGGCTATCCTCCCAGTAAACCCTTTCACAGAATCATAAAATCTCCAAAGTGAAAAGAACTCCAAAAGATGTCTTGTCGCTGATGCTGAGTGAAATGAGCAGAACCAGGAGATCATTATACACGGCAACAACAAGACTATATGATGATCAATTCTGATGGACGTGGTTCTCTCCAACAATGAGGTGACTCAAACCAGTTCCAAATGTTCAGTGAAGAAAACCATATATACCCAGAGAGAGGGATGTGAAATGTGGACCACAATATATCATTTTCATGCTCTCGATTGATGTTTGCTTGCATTGGGTTTCCTTTCTCAGATTTTTTTTTCTTCTTGTAGATCCTATTTTTCTTGTACAGCAAGATAACTGTAAAAATATGTATACATGAGGGCAGCTAGGTGGCACAGTGGATAGAGTACCAGCCCTGAAGTCAGGAGGACCTGAGTTCAAATCTGATCTCAGACACTTAACACTTCCTAGCTGTATGACCCTGGGCAAGTCACTTAACCCCCAATTGCCTCATTAAAAACAAAACAAACAAAAAAACCAAGCCAAAAAAAAATATGTATACACATATTTGATTTGTCAAGTATTTTAACATAATTAACATGTAGTGGATATCCTGCCATCTAGGAGAGGAAGTGGGGGTAGGAGGGAAAAATTTGTAACAGAAAGCTTTGCAAGGGTCAATGTTGAAAAATTACCCATGCATATGTTTTGCAAATAAAAAGCTTTAATAAAAATTAAAAAAAGATGTCTTGTCCAACATTTACCTTAATGTCTATCTCCAGCTCATGGTCATCCACACTCTGCTTGTGGATCTCCAGATCTGGGGAAGCAACAGTCTCCTGAGCCAGCCCATTTCACTTTGGAATAGCTCTATCAATGGATTTCCAATGGTCGTTCATAGCTCTGCCTTCTGAGGCCAAATAGCTAGGTTGGACAGTGGGTAGAGCAATAGTTCCAGCTTCAGACATGTAGTACTTCCCCCTGAGCAAGTCACTTAGCTTCTGTTTGCCTCAGTTGCCTCATTTGTTCGGGGATTACAAATTCAACTGATGGCTCACTTAATATTATGGGCCCCACGCATTTCATTCTGCTGGTTGCCTTTCTCCGGACTCACTCAATTTTGCCAACTTCTTTCTAGAAGGGGATGGCCAGGACTTCATATGAGCGTCCTGATTGGGCTGCTTGGGGGAGCTGTCAGAACTGCTCTCTCTCCCTCTTCTGGACACCTATTTTTTTAGTCTTTTGAGCTGCCATCCCATATTTTGGAACTTATCAAGGTTGTGGTCCACCAAGAACCTCTAAATCTTTTCTCTCATAAACTTTTGTCCAACTACATTTCCTCCATACCTTACTTATGCTATAGATTGTTTTGTTGTTGTTGTTGAGGCAATCAGGGTTAAATTACTTGCCAAAAGTCACATAGCTAGGAATCAGCAGGTGTCTGAGGTTGGATTTGAACTGAGGTCCTTCTGATTCCAGAGCCAGCACTTGCTTTATCTGCAACATCTAGCTGCCCCCTACAGATTATTTTCTTTTAATCCATGTAGGATTTTAGATTTCTCTTTACTAGATTTCAATTATTAGAATCAGCCTATCATTTTATCTTTTGGGATCCTACCTCTCTTACCTGTCCCTCTTGGCTCTATATCATCCAAAAATTGATGATTCCTCTAAGAAATCGATAACAACACTGAGTATGTTTTAAAAAGACTAGATCCCTGAAGCAATCCACTACAGACCTCCAGCTAAGATGCTCTCCCTTCATTAATCAATAATTAATAAGATATATAGAAAACATATTAAGCTTTTGGCCCCCCTTTTTTCACACAGATTATTGTCTAGCCTGCACAGATGGAGTTAATATTCTATAGGGAAGATAATATGGGGGAACCAATGACTAAAACACAAAGGAAAAAATGGGAGAAAAAACATAGGTGGGGTCCAAAGAGCTAAGGAAGTTGGAGAGAGGGAGAGATCACTCCCAGTCTGGAAGAACTCTTCCTATTGGTCCAGGTAAAACTCCATGGTATGTATCTATGCTATGACCCTTCCCCCACTATGTTCCCTGCCCCCCCTCCCCATTGTAAATTCATTTGGCTGTAGAAATTGTCTTATTGGCTCCTAACTTTCCCATGGATTGCACAAGTTAGGTGCATATTACTTTGCTAGATCATTTCTTATCTAGCCTATTGCTATAGCCTCCCAATTAATCCCCTGCGTCAAGTCTTCTATCCTTCACTTCCCATAGCAATCCAACTTCTACATGATGGCTAACACGATTGTTTTAAGGATGCAGAGGCTTGAGGTTTTCAAAATGTTTGGCCGATAATTCGTTTTACCCTCACAAGCATCCTGGGAGGTAAGTTTTAGTATTATTTTCATTTTCCAGAAGTCTTCTCAACAACTCTCCAGCTGTGAGTTATGGAGCAACTCGATTTCTGCAGAACTACAGTTTGAGCATCAGCCAAAGAGCAACGGAAAAACATGGAATAGGAGCGGGGAAATCAAGAAATGTGACCAAAAGGGAAGTGATGAATGATGATGAAATGAAATGATGAGAATCACTAGACTAGAGATATGTTTGACCAGTACGAAAGATAAGATGCCCAAGGTGTAAGTGGGGCGATGGCCAAACAATCATAGGATCAGCAATCACTAACTGAAGGAAACTTGAGAGCCCAACTGCCTCATTTTACTTATGAAATAACTGAGGCTGACTGCAATTTAGTGACTTGATCAGGGTTCTGGGTATCTGGGGCTGGATTTGAACTCAGCTCTTTCTAACTCTATATCCAGCACCCTACAGTTGCCTAACCTATCAAATCCATCATTTCTCTATTCAGGAAACTTAATAGTGACTCCTTATTACCTATAGGGTCAAATGTAACCTCCTCCGATACCTAAAGCCATTTATAACCTGGCTCCAACCTACCTTTCCAGCCTTGTAACATATCATGGTACGTTATGAATTGTACTGTCCAATCAAACTTGTCTTCTTGCTGGTCTTTATATACATCACTTCATGTCCTACTTCCATAACTGTATACAGGCTACCCCTATGCCTGTAATGCTCTCCTGCCTAGCCTCAGTTTCTCAAACTCTAGTTGCTACCAGCATTTAGCTCAAGCCCCATGTCCTACATGAAGCCTTTCTTTTTTTTGGTCATTTTTATTTAAAGTTTTGAGTTCCAAATTCTATCTATCCCTCTCTCCTTTCCCCCTCCCTGAGATGTTAAACAATCAAATATAGGTCATACATGTGAATGATGTAAAACATTTTTATATTGTTATTTTGTCCGAGATATTGGTTCGGCCTAACCAGGAACAATTATCATTTTTCCAATTGTTTAGATCTGACTTTGTGTGGAAAAGTGTTTTATTTATCTATGTTGAAAATAATAGCTTTTTATTTTCAATATAGAGATAGATAGTTTTCAGCATTCACCCTTGCAAAACCTTTTGTTCCAAATTTTTCTCCCTCCCTCCCCCTATTCCCTTTCCAGTAAGTAATCTAATATATGTTAAACATATATAATTCTTCTCTATATATTTCCACATTTATCATGTTGCATATAAAAAATCAGATCAAAAAGGGGAGGGGAAATGAGAAAAAACAAGCAAACAACAACAAAAAAGGTACAAACAAACAAACAAACAATGTTGTAATTCCCATTCAGTGGGGACAGGCCTCTTTCTGGATGCAGATGGCTCTTTCCATCACAAGTCTAATAGAATTGGCCTAAATCGACTCATTGTTGATAAGAGCCATGCCCATCAGAATTGATCATCATATAATCTTGTTGCTATGTACAATGTTTTCTTGGTTCTACGTACTTCACTCAGCATCAGTTCATGCAAGTCTCTCCAGGCCTCTCTGGAATCATCTTGCTGATCATTTCTTATAGAACAATAATATTCCATAACATTCATATGCCATAATTTATTCAGCCATTCTCCAATTGTGGGCAGCCACTCAATGTCCAGTTCCTTGTCACTACAAAAAGAGCTGCCACAAACATTTTTACACATGTGAGTCCTTTTCCCTTTTCCAGTAGAGACACTGCTGGATCAAAAGATATGTACAGTTTGATAGTCCTTTGAACACAGCTTTGAATTGCTCTCCAGAATGTTGGATCAGTTCACAAGTCCACCACTATGTATTAGTGTCCCAGTTTTTCCACAGCCCAGCCCCTCCAATATTTACCATTACCTTTTCCTGTCATTTTAGCCAATCTGAGAGGAGTGTAGCAGTACCTCAGAGATGTTTTAATTTGCATTTTTCTGATCAATAGAGATTTAGAGCATTTTTTCATATGAGTAGAAATGGTTTTCATTTCTTCATCTTAAAAAGTATCTGTTCATATCCTTTGACCATTTATCAATTGGAGAATGGCTTGTATTTTTATAAATTTGAGACAACTCTCTGTTTAAGAAATGAGGTCTTAGGATTTTTCTTGCACAGCAAGATAAGTATGGAAATATGCATACATATAGTTGATTTGTCATTAACATAATTAACATGTAGCAGACTTCCTGCCATCTAGGGGAGGGGTGAGGACTAGGGGAGAAAAATTTGTAACAGAAAGCTTTGTAAGGGTCATTGTTGAAGAATTACCCATACATATGTTTTGCAATTAAAGAGCTTTAATAAAATGCATTAAAAAAAAAAGAAATGAGGTCTTTATCAGAACCCTTGGATGTAAAGATTTCTTCTCCTCTTCCTCCTCCTCCTCCTCCTCCTCTTCCTCCTCCTTCTCCTCTTCTTCCTCCTCTTCCTTCTCCTCCTCCTCCTCTTCCTCCTCCTCCTCCTTCTCCTCCTCCTCTGAGGCAATTGGGGTTAAGTGACTTGCCCAGGGTCACACAGCTAGGAAGTGTTAAGTGTCTAAGGTCAAATCTGAACTCAGGTCCTCCTGCCTTCAGGACTGGTGCTGTATTCACTGCGCCACCTAGCTGCCCCTATCTATAGTTACTTTAAATGGAATTTCTTTTTGTATCTCTTGCTGCTGAATTTTGTTGGTAATATATAAAAATGCTGATGATTTATGGTGTGGATTTATTTTGTATCCTGCAACTTTGCTAAAGTCATAAATTATTTCTAGTAGCTTTTTAGTTGATTCTCTAGGGTTCTCTAAGTATACCATCATACCATCTGCAAAGAGGGATAATTTGGTTTCCTCATTACCTACTCTCATTCCTTTAATTTCTTTTTCTTCTCTTATTGGAAAAGCTAACATTTCTAATACAATATTGAATAGTAATGATGATAGCGGGCAATCTTGTTTCACCCATGATCTTACTGGAAATGCTTCTAGCTTATCCCTATTACATCCGATGCTTGCTGATGGTTTTAGATAGATGCTACTGATTATTTTAAGGAAAACTCAATTTATTTCTATGCTCTCTAATGTTTGTTTTTTTTTTAATAGGAATGGGTGTTGGATTTTGTCAAATGCTTTTTCTGCATTTATTGAGATAATCATACGATTTCTGTTGGTTCTGTTATTCATATAGACAATTATGCTAACAGTTTTCCTAAAACTGAATCGGCCTTGAATTCCTAGTATAAATCCTATTCGGTCAGTGTATTATCCTGGGGATAACTTGCTGTAATCTCTTTAGTAATATTTTAAGATTTTTGCATCAATATTCATTAGGAAAATTGGTCTAGAATTTTCTTTCCTTATTTTGACCTTATCTGATTTAGACATCAGCATGATATCTATGTCAAAAAAGGAATTTGGTGAGACTCCTTCTTTCCCTATTTTTCCAAATCATTTGCACAATATTGGAATTAATTGTTCTTTACATGTTTGGTAGAATTCCACTTGCAAATCCATCTGGCCCTGGAGATTTTTTCTTAGGGATTTCATTAATAGCTTATTCAATTTATTTTTCTAAAATTGGACTGTTTAAATAATTTATTTCTTCCTCTGTTAATTTGTGCAATCCATATTTTTGTAAGGGGCAGCTAGTTGGTGCAGTGGATAGAGCACTAGCCCTGAAGTCAGGAGGAGCTGAGTTCAGATTTGGCCTCAGATAACACTTTCTAGCTGTGTGACCCTGGACAAGTCACTTAACCCCAATTGCCTTAGCAAATATATATATATATATATATGTATTACATATTACATGTATTACATATATATGCATTACATATATATATATGTAAGTATTCATCCATTTCATGTAGATTATCAGATTTGTTGGCATATGGTTGAGCAAAATAACTCCTAATTGTTGCTTTAATTTCCTCTTCATTGGTGAAAAGTTCACCCATTTTTAATACTAGTAATTTGATTTTTTTCTTTTTCTAATCAAAATAAATAAAGATTTATCTCTTTTGTTTTCTTTTCATAAAGCCAACTCTTAGTTTTGTTTATTAGTTCAATAGTTTTCTTACTTTTGATTTTATTAATCTCCCCTTTTACTTTCAGAATTTCCAATTTGGTATTTAATTGAGGGTTTCTAATTTGTTCTTTTTCTAGCTTTTTTAGTTGCAAGCCCAATTCATTGATCTTCTCTTTATTTTATTCAAGTAAGCATCTAGAGATACAAAATTTCCCCCAATAACTGCTTTGGCTGCATCCCATAAATTTTGGTATGTTGTCTCATTATTGTCATTCTCTTGGATGAGATTATTTATTATTTCTGTGATTTGTTGTTGTTGTTGGGTTGTTTCACCCACTCGTTCTTTAGGGTTTGATTATTTAGTGTGAAAAGTGTTTTATAGTTGTATTCATATAGTTTCTGGGTTATTTTAAATGGAATTTCTTTATCTTTTGCTACTAGAATTTGGTGATTTTATATATATATATATATATGTATATATAAATGATAATGATTTAACTAGAGGAAGCCTCATGAAAACTTTCTTGATAAGCAGTGGCCCCCTCTAATAATTACCTTGAATTTATTTTGAATATATTTCTAAATGTACTTTTTATCTTCCACCCTCCTTACTCCCTCTCTGTCCTCTCTTATTTGGCAGAATGTAAGCCCTTTGAAAGGAAAAAGCCAAATCTAATCCTTCTCCCACAAATGAGATTGTACAAACAATGCACTTGGGGAATATACTAACCGGTCCAGAATGAAACAGGAGAAGGACAGCATGTCTGCTGGTTTGCTTTTAGGGAAATAATCTCTTAGCAATCTCAAGTGCTTCCTGTCTCCTCAAAAACAACACTCTTCTAGTGACATGGTACAGCTGTGAGTTAAGGACCATCTCGATTTCTGAAGAACAGTGGCTGAGGATGAGCCAAAGGGCAATGCAGAAATCCAGGATGGGAGTGAGGGAACTGAGAGATTGGACAAAAAGGGAACCTATGCAAGTGAAGTGGTATGTATATCACTAGACTTGATCTATGATGGGTACAAAAGATGAGGTGTCCAAGTAGGAAATGGAAGGATGATCAATCAATTAAAAGATCAGATATTATTGACTAGAAGGGACCTTAGAGTCCAACTGTTTCATTTTATATATGAGGAAACTGAGGCACATAGATTAAGTGCTTTTTCCAGAGTCTCATAGCTATTAAGTGTCTGAGATAAAATTTGAATTTAGGTCTTCCTGATTCTATGGTCCTGCCTGCTATCCCCTATTTTTTTACCCTATCTCTGAGGACCCATTGGTATCTAAGATAGGTCAGGGGAATGAGAAAAAAGCTCTCAGCATGCTGTGGTGGACTAATATGAAGGCATGGACAAGAATAGTCCAGTGTAAACTGTCACAGATGAGTGGTAATCTGAAAATTGGAGGGGGCACCCATATTGGGAAGATCCAAGATCCAGCATAGTACCCAATGAATCTTTGCACTGGCACCCCATCTAATTGGAAGTCAGAATACTGGCCAACAGTTGATGACCCAGAGTGCTATGACGTGCAACAAGAATGATTATAATAATAACAACTAAGGCTTATTTTATATTATTTACATTATTATAATAATAACAACTTAATGTTTTAAGCCTTGCAAAGTATTTTGGAAACATCCTCTTATTTCAGCCTGTGAGGTAGGAACTCAACGGACCTATATCTCCATTTTACAGAAGAGGCTTCCGAGGCTTAGGAAGGTTAAGCAGATAAAGCCATTTCCTACTCTATAACTTTGGATAGGTCACTTGGGCTTAGAGATTTAGTTAGAAGGGGTCTTAAAGGTCATCAAGTCTAACATTCTCATATTACAAATGAAGAAACAGAGGCAGAAAATTGTCAAATGGCTTGCCCAATGCCACCTGGCTAGTAATTGTCCTAGAACCTAAGTCTTCTTGATTCCAAACTGAGGGTTCTATCCATTGTGTTACACTTGGTCTCAGTTTCCTCAGGAGTGAGATGAGGGGCTTAGATCTAAGGGTTTCTAAGGTCCTTTCCAATTGTGAATCTGTGATGTTGCCATTGGGTCAGAGATAGAAACTGAGCCAGGCTTTTCAGGTTCAAGACCAGCACTGTATTTGCTACATCCTATTCGGAGCTACCAAGCCCTAGAGACATAAAGATTAAAAAAAATCCCACTACACCAAGACAGTCTCTGACCTCAGAGTACTTCTTTGTAATGAGGGGAGACAGCATGTCCCTGGATGATGCAAGGTGATTTTAGGGGGGAGAGAAAATTGGCCACTGGAAGAATCAAGGAAGGATTCCAGAAGGAGATGGCAGCTGGGCTAAGGTCTGAAAGAAGAGCTGGACTCTTAAGAGGTCCAGATGAGTGGACATATTTCAGGGATGGGGAAAAAGTCAAAGGCCCAAGCATCAACTGGTTTTCATTGGGGGTTTCTGAGAAGTCAGAGAGTAGAACACAAGATGGCTTCAGGGCTTTGCTTAGGTGAGTGGCACCCAGGGTATACTGGGAAGAGGAGATCCATTTCCTAGTCTTTAATATTTTAAAGCACAAGGAAATCTAAATCATAAGTACTGTGTTGCAAAAGTTCCCCCCCCCAAAAAAAAATAGTCTATAGAGGAAAGATCACTTGACTGGAAGTGAATCCTGATCCTGATTCTACCCAACTGTGGTAATTTAAGAAATTAATCTCTCTGGGTCTCAATTTCCTCATTTGTAAAAAATGAGAGAAATTAGACTAGATGTGCTCCTGATTTGGTTGAATTTGACACCAAAAAGTCTGTTCAAATTTTGACTCAGCTACGTCTTGTTGTTTAGTCATTTTTAGTTCACATTCAACTCTTCTTGACCCCATTTAAGTTTTTTTGTTTGTTTGTTTGTTTTTGTTTTGGAGTGGTTTGCCATTTCCTTCACCAACTCATTTAATAGATGAGGAAATGGAGCCTGATAGGGTAAAGTGACTAGTCCAGGGCTATACAGCTAGTTAAGTGTCAGAGTCTAGCTTTGAACTCAGGAAAATGAGTGTTCCCGACCCAGGCCTCTCTTCATTGTTATAATTACCTAAGAATTACTGCCCCCCTCAAGAGTGACTAGGGAATCAGCTTTCTGTTTGAACTTCTACACATCAAATCTCTAGATCAAAGATGTTTGAGGGGACAGATAGATAAAATTCTAGCTTGATACTACTCCTACATATAGGCAAAGGAAGGAGAAAGTACTCAGCCCTGGTCATTCTCCTATTTCTCTCAAAGATGAAACCAAAGTTTCCCTTGGAGAAAATGGGCCAGATTCTATACCATAATGAGGTGCAATTCATGTTTTTAGATAACTCATATGGACACTCATGTTTCAGATGCTAAACAAAATAAAATAAAAACCCACAAAAAGTGATTTGGGGGTTCCTTGTGGAGATCAGTAAAACCTTCATTGCACTTGAGCTGGGGCTGGAAGAAGCTTCAAGGTCCCCTTTTCTTGTTTTTCTGACTTTGAATGGTAATTCTAAAGTCTAGAATCCCCAACCTCCATCTCTCAGAATTCCCAGCCTTCATCAAAGCATAGTTCCTCCTCTCTGCTGCATCTTTAGATCTGATTTTCCTTCAAGGCTTAGTTTAGTCACTGTCTTCTCCAACAAGTCTTCCCAGATTCTTCTAGTTGCTAATGTTTTCTGCCTTTGACACTAGGAGCTCCTGATCCTACATGAAGAATTTTCCTCATCTCAACCCAAGTCATTAATGTTCTTTCTTTCTTGAAATTACTTTTAAAATTATTTGTATTTACTTCTCTGTGTATATATTGTATTCTCTCGGTGGAGAGTAAGTAAACTGCTTGAAGACAAATAGCTTTATCTTTTTTGTCTGTTTCACCACTGCTTAGTACAATGGCCAGCACATAGTAGGTACTTAATAAATGCTCATTTTACAGAACTGAAGTGATAGAGCTGGACTAGATGACAATTTAGGTCTTTTCCAGCTCTGACATTTGTTGTTTGGGGCATTTTTCATGGAAACCATCTAAAGTTTGTTCCTGGGCTAAGCCATCAAGAGATTAACCTACAATGCCTCTAACACACAGGACCCTTCCAATTGGGGATATATCAAGATATCCAAAAAGGCAACTCTCCCACCAACAGCTCCAGTGGCTGCCAGCACCCATCGAGGATAGCTTGAAGAATTCATCTCCCTCTCCAGAGCATTGGACAAAGGACAATTCTGTGTGAAATTAACTGAGTGAAAACACGAATATATATAGCCTTAAACTCTATCTAAATTGTGGCTTGGTACTTTATAATAACAAATAGCGCTAAAGCTAAAAAGTTGCAGGTGTCTGGGGCAGCTAAGTGGCACAGTGAATAGAGCACCAGCCCTGAAGTCAAGAGGACCTGAGTTTGAATCTGGTTTCAGACACTTAACATTCCCTAACTGTGTGACCCTGGGCAAGTCACTTACCCTCAATTGCCTCAGGGAAAAAAAAATTTGCTGGTGTTTATTCCCTTCTGTTTCCCACCACCTCTTAGTTAACATTTAAGTACCTCTTTTAAAGGCAATTGATTCTTTTATTTCTGGGATAGATTTTCACAATTAGAATATAAACCTGGATTCCCCCAAACAATGGTAGAAAAGGCCAGGCTGGTGGGGTGGGAGCTTTGGGGGGGGCTTCTGCATTCAGGGTATTTAATCTTGTGTTTTGCAATTTCTATTTTGTAGTCCTTTTACTGACAAACACCTTGTCAGATGGAAGATGCCCCTCCTCACAAATTCATAATAGGCCCCTTTTTGCTTTTTCTTACTCTAAGAGTCTCTGATTGTTTTTGTGGTCGATACTGCCCCACACAGATCTATAAGTTGTGGGGGGAGGATACCTATTTTGCATCTCTATATAGCAATAATCCAGTATATGCTTGTCAGTTGATTGAAAACCATATGAAATGAAAGGCAGGGCTGAGAACTATAGTAAGTAGCTAGAAAACCATCAAATTGCATAATTATTTAATGGATGCTTTGGGTTTCCAGTATCCCATATTACAAGGGTTCATTTTTCACTTTTCAGAGAAAAAGATCAGAGTCAAGGCCCCAGGAAGCTTTTAGGCATAGTATTATTGAAGCCATTTTCAGCTCTAGTTCTGGATATGAATCCTACCCACAGCCATACCTGTGTGGCCTTGGGCATCCAATTAAATATCTCTGAGCTTCAGGTTCATTTTCTGTTAAATGAAGAGTTTAGACTAAGTGATTCTTAAAAATTTTAATATTTTGTTTCCTCTCATAATTACGTTAAAATAATTATTAACATTTTCCTTCAATTTTTAACAATCATTTTCAAAAATATGTTTTTGATTCTCTCCTTCCCTCCTTTCCCTTTTCCCCCACTCCCATCGAGAAGACAAGTAATTTGATATCAGTTATACAGAAGACTAAATGATTTCTAAGATTTTTTCCTGATCTAATATTCTATGAATTAATGTAGAAATGAATAAATTTCTCCTTTTTTTGGAGGAAGCCTTAGCAATAACTTTGTTTTTTATAGGAATTGGTTGTAATAAATGTATTAATTTTTTTAGTGACTAGGTGAAAAGCATCCTGGCCAGCTCTGATTGGGGAGTGGGAGAGACTATGCAAAGATAGCACAAGGAAATCTGCCTTAAAGGATCTTCTAGTCCAATAGAATTTTAAGATTTGCCAAGTCATTTTCATTCAGTCATTTGAATTCAGCAATCCTGAAAGGATTTTAGGTATTGAGATATTATTATTCTCATTTTACATGAAGCTGAGTTTGGAAGGTCACTCTGAGGGATTCCCAGGGCTTGCTCCATCATGGGAAACCGTAGTCTCCACCACTTCTGGATTTGGAGCCAGATGCCCTTTGTGAGAGACCTCTACCTATTGCCATCTTCATATCCCTATGATTGGGAGAGGCTGCCTTGGAAATGGGAAAACCTCAGTTCGAATCCTGCTTCAGACAATTACTTTCTGTATGACTTATTTAGCTCTTGCTACCTTAGCAGTTTTCCAAGACCATATGATATCCATCCAGTATGTTTTCAAAATCTTCATCTCTGTAGACTAAGCCAGAACCAAGCCAGAACCATTTGCCCAATGATCCCTGAAAGGTACAAGTAAATCTAAGGTCTTCTTCTTGGACCGTGTCAATAAGTGGTTGGGGGATAGGTGAAGAAACCATCCTTTTCAGTGCAAGAGCTTCTGTGTTTTTTAGAGGGAGAAAATGATTCACTCACATGTGAAGAGGCTCACTCTCTAAAAAATACAAATTTGAGTTGTCTCTTTAATATGTCCCTTGTGACTTGAAAATCAGCTGAACTTGGAAAAAGTTGCAGATAAGGAAACTGAGGCTCATGAAGGTAAGTGCAGTGCACAAGGTTGCACAGAGGATATAGCTCAGAGGCAGATTAAAAAATCAATCCAGAATTGCTATCATTGTCTCCATAGTTTATTTCCATTAGCTTCCCCAACATAGCTCTACCTTAATTTGGAGAACAAAATCTTTATGCCCTTGTGACATCTAGGCAGCTCCTTGCATGGAGCCTCTGTATATTAAAAGCGGTTCAACTGGGTATGACCTGCTTTGAAAACAAACCCTTGAGGGGGTATCATGATGTTGTGGAAGCGGCCCTGGTTCTGTAGGTTGGAGCTCCCAGGGTTCCGGTCTTCCTCCTGCCAAGTGAACTCCACTGAGTCACTGAACCCCATCTGAGATTTAGTTTCCATATCTGTAAAGTCTTGCTAATAGTATCTGCTTTGCCTACCTCCTACAGCTGTTGGGAAGATCCCATGACCCAATGGATCAGAAAGTATTTTGCAAACTACAAAGTGTAAATTAAGTCCCAGGGCAGGAGGAACTCCTACCAGGTAAAGTCCCTTCTCAGGTGCAGCTTAGCAACGATTTGGCAATTTGCTGATCGTTTATCATTTATATGCTGTATCCTGATACTTGGGAGAGCCCAGTCTCAGAGCTGGGGGTTCAAGTACTGCCTCAGACACATCCTGAGTGTGAATAAGCTGGTTGGCATCTTGGGGTCCTGGGCAGCTCTCAAGACTGTCAGTCATAGACTACTGGTGGAAGTGATT
This sequence comes from Myrmecobius fasciatus, assembly GCA_023553655.1. Lineage (NCBI taxonomy): Eukaryota > Metazoa > Chordata > Mammalia > Dasyuromorphia > Myrmecobiidae > Myrmecobius > Myrmecobius fasciatus. Next base: position 164,955 of record JAJPUD010003165.1, on the reverse strand, counting down.
TCTATACCTCCGGTTCCCCCATTCTGATGAAATCAGGAAATCAGCTACCTTCCCTCCCCAAATCCCCAAATCAGCCTCAGCCAAGTGTCTCAGGAGCTTAGGGAGCACTTGTCCCATGGCACTGGTCCAGGAGCACACGTTGGATCTTCAGAAATGATCCAGCCTCTGGGATGTCGCCAGAGTATCAATCGAGTAGGAAAGAGGGGAACTAATAGAGAAGAGACTTCAATTTTGAAAGACTTTAGTTGACTCCAAAATTGCTTGAATCTCCAGCAGGACTGATACCTTGGCCAAAATATCCTCACGAGCCACCCTTGGGAAATGAGTGTCCCTTTCATACATCATAGACAGAGCATGGATCTCTGCATCAGGGCTGGAACCCAGAGATCATAGAGTCCAAGTCCATTTTGCAGGTGAAGAAACTGAGGGCGCAGGGAAGACCGGGGACACAGGTTGGCAGTGGCGGAGATGTGAGCCTCCCTCTTTCCACTATAGCACACGGTTCCAGGTCATGATGACTTAGGGGCCTCAGTGCCTCCCTTGTGAGAATATAGAGTGCCAACAAAGGAACAGGAAACATGTGTTCCAGACAACCCAGTGATCAGAAGTGGGAAGGGTATTTTTTTAAATCTCTTTCTCTGGGAGCTGTTTCCATGGAGACGCCAACGCATCCCCATGCGATGTGTTCCCTGCATTCATAACCCTGGAGGTCGATTTGTTTTTACTGAAACTAGAGTCTGCCCCCAAAATGGCACCTGATGCAAATAGCCTGGGCCCTCTGTGCTCACCCAGTTCCAGAAACACAAAGGGTACCCCACTGGTGCTCAGTGACTCTTGGATTGCTCTTCCACGGGAGCTTGGGATAGATCTTGGAAGCCTTCTAATCTAATCCTCCCATTTCTCAAATAAAAAAAAATGGAAACCCATGGTGTGAGAAATAGATGGGCATTTGGTTTCCACTGTTATGAAAATAAAATTGGAGAAATGAAACTTAAATTAGCCAACTGAAACCCATAAGGACATCAAAGAATAATCAAGAGTGAAGGCTATCTTCTCCCACTAGAATGTAAGCTCCTTGGGGACAGGGATTGACCTGAGATCAGAAAAGAACCTTTTGTTCTTTGCCCCTTCCCCTTTTTAGAATGGAAGCTCCTTTGGGGCAGGGACTGACTATGAAATGAGGGGTGGAGATTCATGTCCTGTAACTTCAGTAACATCCAATTAATGGGAAAATCAGAGAAGGGACCTATGCTTCAGGAGAGGAAATAAAATGCTGCCTTTGGAGTTTCAAAGTTGTGTCTGCTCACCAAGGTACCCATTCTTGGAAGAAGGTAAAAGAAATCTTGAGTCAGTGGAGTTCTTGGTCAGATATTTTTTTCTTCCAACAGTCATAGAGAGATCTTAGTTGGATTCCTGATTCCAAAGGGAAGAGAATAAGCATTTATGGAGCTTTATATAAACCACATACATGTATAAAAACTACATGTCAGGCACATGCTAAATAGCTTTACAAATATCACATTTGATCTTAGAAGTGTTACTCTTCTCTCCATTTTATAGTTGAGGAAACTGAGGAAAAAAGAAATTAAGTCACTTGGTCATGATCACACAGAAGTGTGTCTGAGGTAAAATTTGTACTCACATCTCCTTTACTCCAGACCTGTGGCACTCTATCCATTGTACCACCCACTCCTTCCTCTGACCCAGTTTGCATCCCTGTCTGTGATGTTCCACTCCCTATCGAGCTCCAAAAACTCTGAAGAAAGAACAAAACACTCAAGTCTTTGTCTTCGCTTTGATAAATTGGAGAGATTAGGAGGCATGATGTAGTGCATCATGGGAAGGTCTGTTGGGATCCTTGAACTCAGGTCAGGAGCCAATCAACTGAGCTAATGCAGGTTAGCTCAGTCTTAAGCTTGCTGGTTCTTGACTTGGAGCTGGTGGATTTAAAAAAAAAATAAATTTTGATCACTATTTCAATGTAATTTTAAAATTACATTTAAAATCATGATTCTGAGAGGTTCCATGAGCATCCCCAAGGGGGTCCAGGAAGCTAAAAAGGAAGTTCATGAAGTGCTGGTTCTGCTGTTAGCAGGCTCTTAATAAACATTTATTGACTAACTGAAAGGGGGTGGGCCTGAGAATGGGGCATAAAACACCATGGCTCAAAATAAGAGAGAGACAGGAAAGCAGAGCAGGAGGCAGCTGTTTGAGGGATGCAGAAGAAGTTATCACAATTCTGCCATATGCAAAAGCCACTACAGGTTTTCCTCTGACTCAGGGTCTGTCCCTTCCCCCTCCTCCATGATATTTTAGCACCCCCACCCCCACCCCAAGGGATTTACATTGCTCTGCTCCTCCCTTCCCTGGTCAAAGAGTCTCAGCTGCTAGACAATTCAATTCAATTAGCATTTATGCAGCACTTACTGTATTCCCAGAGAGAGAATTGTAGGATGATTGCCATCTGCATTTGGTGGGTACTTCCCCAATAGAGTCAAAGACCAAGTCCAGTCCAGTCCATATGTCCACTGTTATTAAGAGCTGGGGATACAAAAAAGAAAAACAGAACAGGCCCTGACCTCAAAAAGCTTGGGGACAAAATGCTACTAAAGAGCACTGGCTTTTAAGTGTTCCAATTTCATTCACCCCAACATCAGTCACCCACATTTAAAAAATAAGATGGGTGAAAACTACCATTTTTTCTGTCTACAAGAGAATCTACAGGATTCTGTTTCCTTCTGTACTTGCTAAATCATTGAAGGAGATGGGGCTCTTGTATAACAGTGGGGCACTCCCTAGGGGTCCATGTCCCTCAGGTTGGGAAGGGCTGATCAACTCTTGTGGGATTCTGTTCCAAGTCTGCACTCCACAGTTTAAGACAGAAGGATACAGCTTGGAGAAGGCTGAAGGAACAGGAAGGAGGATGATTTAAGAGATGAAAATAATGTTGTTCAGAAAAATGGGAAATAATTAGGCTTACTAAGCCCAAAGGAGAAAATATTGAGGTTATAAGTGTGAATACTTGATATATATATATATATATATACATACATACATATATATATACACATACATATACATATATGCTTATACATGCATATATTATATATACATATATAATTATAGATCATTATAATGATACCCAAATTTCTAAATAAACTATGATTCTAAAATTTGTTTTCATCATTTGTGTCAAAATGAACCCTCTCACATTTGCTAGCCATTTGACTATGGGCCCATTTCCTAGATCTTTCCCTTCTCATTTTTACTTCCCAGTTTTCCTGATTTCTTCATGTTGAAGTTGGGAAGGGTACCCCTAAAAGGATGGGGTCACAGACCAGCGTCTCAAAAGAATTTGCAGGCTTGAACCCATCTCCAAGTCAAGGGACAAAGTTTATTGTAATTATAATGACAATTAAAGTGGGCTAAGTTCAAAAAGGATCCTAGCCAAGAACCGGAAGCAAGGAGCCACATTTATCTAGTTCTTCATGTTATATAGATCTGCTAATTTTGTGGGCCAGAGGGAGGACCAAGGAGTGGTCTGTGAAACAGATTATCCATCTGAGAGTCAGCAATGAACCGAGGAGTGGTCTATTTGCTATTGTCTGAGAAGTTTGATTTGTGGGACTATCCTGAGGCCGGAAGACCCCAGAATCAGAAAGATTGTTAGAACAATAGTATTCTTGGGTTGAGTGTGGGGGACCTCGGGATCAGAGGTTCCAAAGCCAGAAGACTTTCTGATAGATTGTTAGAACAGAAGCCCCCTAAGGTCAGGGGACCTTAAAATTATTGCTGTCTCCACTCAAAGCTATATTATATCCTTCAAGTCTTAACTGAGTCCCAAAGTCTCAGCTTTTACGAGAAGTCTCTCTCCATCCTTCTTAATCATAGTTCCTTCCCTCTGAGACTATCCCCCATTTATCCTGCCTTTATCTTAGGTACCTACAGTGATTTATTTGCATGTCGCTCCCCCCTCAGACTGTGAACTCCTTGCCAGCAGGGATTTTTTGGCCTTTCTTTGTATTTTCGGCATTTAGCACAAAGGTGGCACACAGTAGGTGCTTAATAAGTGTTCCCAAATGTAAATAGGGATAATAATATCTGTAGTATCTGTCTTACAGGGTTGTTCAGAAGATCAAATGAGATAATTACTTGGAATAATTTTGCTGCCACTTAAGGCAGCATGTGGTGGAGGATATGTAGTCAGAAAGAAATGGGTTCAAATCCCATCTCAAACACGTACAAATTGTGCTCCTTGAAACATTTCTCTATTCTGGTCAGTAGTCTGCATCTGGTACAATGAATCGTTCAGTTTGAAGGTTCAAATCAGCACTGTCCAGAAGCCAGTCAGTACTCCATTGTTTAATTCTCAGGGTGAGCATTTGCACTTCAGAAATTGATTTATTGCTTTGTTGATCATCTTATTGTTCAGTCATATCTGATTCTTTATGACCCCATTTGGAGTCTTCTTGGCAAAGATTCTGAAGTGATTTGCCATTTCCTTCTCCAACTCATTTTACAGATGGGAAAACTGAGGCAAATAGGGTAACGGAGGATCACACAGCTAGAAAGTATCTGAAGCCCAGTATGAACTCAGGAAGATGAGTCTGCCTGATTCCAAGCCTGATTCCAGTGCTCTAACCATTGTGCAACCTAGTTGCCCCTTGTTGATTAGACTTAAATTGATAATGAAGATTAAAATTAAAAGTGTGTCTTGCTTCACATTCTCCCCCTTCTCCCCTCCTTCCCCACTATTGTAAACCATTTACCAGTCCCCTACTGATTCAGACAAACAATTTAGTTAACAGAAATAAATTCAAACCACCCACTGGTCAAAATCATTGCCAATGAATTTGGAAAAAAAGTTCAAAACTAAAGTGTGTGAAAGAAGTTAAAAGCAGTCAACAAGGAAGTCACAGGAGATCTTCAGAAAGTTTGCCTCAAAGGCTCCCAGATCAATTCACAGAGGAGGAAGGGAGAGTTGATCCCAAAGACATCTCTAAGTCTTCATGACAGCCTGCTTGCTCCCAACCTTCTCAGCTGGTGTTGAAGGGAAGGACATTGGTCAACCATTGGTACCCTGGCCAGAATAATCTGAGCTTCGTTCCTCCTTTATAAAAAAGGGGGATTTGGACTTAATGGTCACTAGAAATTCCTTCCAGCTTTAACTCTATGATATATGTGTGGAAAACATACATATCTTGTAGGAAGAAAGCCTTGAAGGAGGCTTTATGCTTTAAAATGCTTTAAAAATATCATTAGATAGAAACTGGAGTGAGATCTTCCCTTCTTTCAGTCAATGATATAATGATGTAAAAGTAGAGAGTAGAATATTACCGGCAAGAGCCAACCTTTTCCCTATTGGACCTTCATTAAGGATACACTTGATAGATATATTCATTCAAAAATATAATATGGGGGCAGCTAGGTAGTGCAGTGGATAGAGCACCAGCCCTGAAGTCAGGAGGACCTGAGTTCAAATTTGGTCTCAGACATTTAACACTTCCTAGCTGTGTGACCCTGGGCAAGTCACTTAACCCCAATTGCCTCAGCAAAATAAATAAATAATAATATAATATAGGCATATAGGTTGATAGTTGCTGAGGTTCCCTGGATTCACCTTTTTTGGTATGAATAATTTCTGAGATTTTTTTCCATGTCTTCAGGATTTTCCCTCCTACCACTACCATCATCACCATCTTCATCATTCCCGGCTTCAAACCTCAATGCTTCCTTTTTTTTCCCTGAGGCAATTGGGGTTAAGTGACTTGCCCAGGGTCACACAGCTAGAAAGTGTTAAGAGTCTGAGGCTACATTTGAACTCGGGTCCTCCTGACTTCAGAGCTGGTGCTTTATCCATTGCTCCACGTAGCTTCCTCCAATACTTCCTTTTTTAACTGTAGAGTTCAGTTCAAACTCCTCAGCCTGGGATTGAAGGCTTTTTATTGTCAGACCTCTTTCTCCTCCCCTCTATAAGCACCTTGCTTCAGGCAAATACAAACATAATTCCCCCATACATGTCACCTTTTTCTTGCTAAGACATTTTTACTCCTTCCGTTCCTTGCCTGGATGAAAGCATGAAACCATCTGGAATAATTGTCACACACTAGATGATAGAATCTAGATATAAAAATTAGTCTGAACCTAAGAATGTGAAATTTAATAGGGATAAAATTAAAGCCTTAAACTTGGGTTCAAAAAACCCTCAGTTTTCAAATATAAGGTCAAGTACTCCTGGTTAATCAGAAATCAGGAAAATATCTGGGAGTTCTGGCCAAGGAAGGCTAATTTGATCTAATTTGATCTTGGTTCACTTTGAAAGAGGCGTAAAATCCCAAAGTAAGGAAATGATAAGCCTGCGGTCAGAACACATAATATATTGCATTTCATTCTGGGTACGGTGCTTTAGGAGAGATGAGCTGAAGTATCCCGAGGAGAGCAGCCATGATAAAGGCTGGAGAATCATTCAAAGGCAATTAGACTAATTAATCTGGAGAAGAAAAATCTCATGTGGTGGTGAATGTGGGAAGGGAATGAGAATAGTGGTGAAGAATACCTTCAGTTTTTTGAAAAGTTGTCATGTGAAAGAGGGATCAGATCTGTTCCTTTGGCCCCAGTGACCATAATTAGGAGCCACAGTTGGAAGACCCAAAGAGGAAGATTTGGATTTCCTAATAACTAGATTTGTACAAAGATGGAAGGAAATAACCTCAAGAAAAAGTGACTCTTTCCCCTTAATGAAGCTCTCCAAGCAGAAGTTGAATGACCACTCGTCCGAGATGTTGTGGTGAGGATAATTTTCCAGGTATTGATTGGACTAATGGCCTCTGAGGTGATTCCAACTCTGAAAGTCTATGATTCTTCCTAGAGGTGCAGTTCAATTTTCACTTCTTCCGTGAAGCCTTCTGGATCATCGCTCACCCCCACAAGCTAACATTTGTAGTCAGAACTCTTCAGGTAGCATCATAGACTGTTAGCATCATCACTTAATGAAACCTCCTCCCTCCCATCTCCCCTATCCCTCCCAATTATGTCATGTGAAACTTTATCTTCATCTCAGGTCTTTGTAATGATGAATAGACTTGAACCAAGGAGAGAAGCCATTCTAGGCTCTTTAAGGTTGTCTTAATTTCTGCTTTAGGCTCTCCTATGGCAAACTTGTTTAACCAGCCACCAAATCTCCCCGTCATTCAGTCAAGTTTCACCATCACGCTGACGAGGCAATCATGATAGATGTTATCAAGTTCTTTGTAGAAACCCACATTCTCAATATCTATGATGTGCCCATGAGTCATCGGTCCAGAAATCTTATCCAAAACGGAAGTTAAGTTTGGAGAGTATGGATCAGTGAATCCATATTCATTTCATTTCCAATGACTTCAGTAATTCACTCCAGAATATTTCTAGTCCTGAGCTTCAAGCTTACTGGTCCCTCAGTTCTGATTTCTGCTCTTTCCTCCCTTTTAAATGTTATGATATGATACCCCCCCCCAGATTATAAAATGGTTACCAGATAGAAAATTCTGTGCTAAAACCATTTGGTACTGGCTGAGAAATAGAGCCGTAGATCAGTGGCATAGGATAGGATATCAGGACAATCTAGGCAATAACTTTAGCAATTTAGTGTTTGATAAACCCAAAGACCCCAGCTTTTGGGATAAGTACTCACTATTTGGCAAAAACTGCTGGGAAAATTGGAAACTAGTGTGGAAGAAATTAGGGCTTGACCCATATCTAACACCACATACCAAGATAAGATCTAAATTGGGTTCATGATATAAAGAGTGATTTTGTAAGCAAATTAGAGGAACGTAGTATAGTTTACCTCTCAGACCTGTGGAGATGGAATAAATTTATGTCCAAAGAAGATCTGGAACTCTTAATTGAACACCAGATAGATAATTTTGATTATATTAAATTAAAAAGTTTCTGTACAAACAAAACTAATGCAGACAAAATTAGGAGGGAAGCATTAAATTGGGAAATCATCTTTACATTTAATGGTTCTGATAAAGGCCTCATTTCTAAAATATATAGAGAAGTGTCTCATATTTATAAGAATTCAAACCACTCTTCAATAGATATGAACAGACAATTTTCAGATAATGAAATTAAAACCATTTCTAGTCATATGAAAAGTTGCTACAAATCACTATTGATCAGAGAAATGCAAATTAAGACAACTCTGAGGTACCACTACACACCTGGCAGATTGGCTAAAATGACAGGAAAAGATAATGATGAATGCTGGAGGGGATGTGGGAAAGCTGGGACACTGATACATTGTTGGTGGAACTGTGAATGAATCCAACCATTCTGGAGAGTAATTTGGAAGTATGCTCAAAAAGTTATCAAACTGTGCATACCCTTTGACCCAGCAGTGTTTCTATTGGGCCTATATCCCAAAGAGATCTTAGAGGAGGGAAAGGGCCCCACATGTGCAAGAATGTTTGTGGCAGCCCTTTTTGTAGTGGCTAGAAACTGGAAACTGAAGGGATGCTCATCAATTGGAGAATGGCTGAATAAATTATGGTATATGAATGTTATGGAATATTGTTGTTCAATAAGAAACGACCAGCAGGACGATTTCAGAGAGGTCTGGAGAGACTTGCATGAACTGATGCTGAATGAAACAAGCAGAACCAGGAGATCATTATACACGGCAACAACAATACTATATGATGATCAATTCTGATGGACATGGCTCTCTGCAACAAAGAAATGTCTCAAACCAGTTCCAATTGTTCAGTGAAGAAAACCATATACACCCAGAGAGAGGGATGTGAAATGTGGACCACAACATAACATTTTTATGCTCTCTATCTATGTTTGCTTCCATTGGGTTTCCTTTTTCAGATATTTTTTGTTCATATAGATACAATTGTTCTTGCACAGCAAGATAAGTATGGAAATATGTATACATATATTCGACTTGTCAAGTATTTTAATATAATAAGTCCACATGTAGTGGACTTCCTGCCATCTAGGGGGGGGGGGGGGACGGGGGGGGGGGGAAATTTGTAACGGAAAGCTTTGTAAAGATCAATGTTGAGGAAATACCCATACATATGTTATGCAAATAAAAAGTTTTAATAAAAAAAAATCTGTGCTAGTCACTGGGTGTGGGGGGGGGGGAAGGAAAATAAAAGGGAAACACTCCTTGTCCTTAAAGAGCTTATTGTGTCCAGTGAGTATAGGACTTTACCTTCAGGGTGCTATGGACCCTTTGTGGATTCTTTCTCAGATTGCTGCTTTTTAAATACATAAAATAAAATATAGAGGGTTACAAAGGAAAGCAATGATACTGAATACAAATATAGATCACAAAATATTTTTTTAAAAGTTCATGAATTCTCCAGGTTTAGAATCCTGTACTGGGGGATATACCATGAGTATAACCTCTGTTTGCCTAAGATTCCCCAAGTATTAAAATGAGGATGATTAATAGCACCTCCCAGAGTTGTGAAGCTAAAATTAGATAATTTTTATGAAGCATGTAGCATAGTACCTAGCACACAGTAGGTGCTATATAAAAGCTAGCTATCATCCTCATCATTATAAGTAAATTCAAAGGATATATATGAAGTATAACACAGTAATGTGGAAAAAGGAAGAGAGAGAACAAGTATTTATTAATAATTTATTAATAATACTTAAGTAATGAGTATTAATAAATTAAGTATTTTATAAATAGTATCTCATTTGATCCTCAAATATAATAGTTATAATATATAATAAGTAGTTGTTATTATAATCCCCATTTAACAGCTGAGGAAACTGAAGCAAACATAGGTTAAGTGACTTGGTCTGAGACTAGATTTGAACTCAGGTTTTCCTGATTCTGGGACCAGTGCTAGCTGCTTCTAAGAGAAGGAGGGTTATTGAAGTGTTCTTGTTCTTTTCTTTTTTAGAATTGTCATTTTTACTATATTAGTTTGGCCTACCCATAAGCAATTGATATATATATTTTCTTTTCTTAGAGAGAAACACAGACCAATAAAAACAGCTTTGAAACTGTAATGTGTTGAATTGGATGTGTGGTTTCATATACAATCTTATTGTTTGCATATGCACATGGTTGTGCTTGTCGATATTTAACAATTTCAGATAATTAATTAAAAAAAAACCTATTACATTTTGGGCCCACTAGAAGAAACCAGAAGGCAATTTTGGCAATATAGAACAAAAAAACAGAAAACCAGTTCTCTGCTTGGCACGGTATTGGAATCATTGAATCTTTGTGTAAATTTGATAACGTTTTCTGGTCTAGACCTAATTGAATCTGGGACCTTCCAGTATGGTAATTCCATCCACAAATGCAGAATGGCAACTCTACTAGAAGTCATCGTTTTAAGGAGCTGACTATGGGTGATAAAAGGTGAAGGATGTTTCATGGTCCTGGAATCGATATGTGTCTGTCAGAAGAATTAATGAGCCCTGCTGGCTCTTCAGATTGTCTCTCTCTAGACTCACTTCTATCGTTAAAAAGGAAAAAAACAAGGATCTTTGTCAGAAAAACATGCACAGCTGCCTTATTTGTTAGCATGAAAAACAGGAAACAACCTGTTTGTCTAGCAACTGAAGAATAGCCAGATATGGCAGGGAAGGGGGCTGAGGGAATAAACTATCGTATTTTAATGTAATGAAATGAGCAATGGCACAGTGTGAGATAGAGATGTGATTTCAGAATCAGGTTCTGTTCCTGATACATCCTGGTGCTGTGATTTTGGGCCCATCACTTCACTTTCCAATAAACCCTTCCAGGCAAATCTCTAAAACTTTAGCAGGTGTTTGATTCTATTGGTAAAGAAAATTTCCTCACAGGGAAGTCATGGTGTCCAAACCTTTTGGAGAGAGAGAGAGAGAGAGAGAGAGAGAGAGAGAGAGAGAGAGAGAGAGAGAGAGAGAGAGAGAGAGAGAGAGAGAGAGAGAGAGAGAGAGAGAGAGAGAGAGAGATATAGATAGAAAGTAATACAAGGACACTCTCAAGATCTCTCTGAAGACCTTTAGAACTGATTGCATGCAGTGGAAGACACTGGCACAGGATGACCCCATATAGTGTGCTTTCATCAGAGAAGATGCTGTGCTCTGGGAGCAAAGTAGAATTGAATTAGTTCAGAAAAAGCATAAGATGTTTAGTTAGAGAACCATTGTAAATGTTCATAGGGACTGTTTGTGTCCGACTGGCAGAGCATTCTGAGCTCCTATTAGTCTGATCAGTCGAAGTCGGATTACATTATAACGTCTCTAACATACTGATGTCATTTTGGTCCTCTTCCTGAATGAAGGAACCAATGGAATATTATGGTCCAATAAAAGCAAAAAGAAGAAGAAAACTGGTATTTGGAAAAATATATAAAGTCGTGAAATATGAAACATCAAAATAACAATATACACACTAAATATATTATACTAGACAAAAAAAAAAGGAAAGAGACACGAGGAAGTATTATAAGTACATTGACAGATTTGGGAGGGGACCCTCAACAAAAGTCTTACTTATTTTGTTCAAAGGTGTGTTGTAATGTTTTTTGGTTTAATGAAACCATAAACAATTCACTTTGGGGGATTTGCCCTATTATTTTACCTTATTATTTACTTACTGGTTTTTGTTTGAACATTCTATTTTAACAGGGGATTGGCCAGGGAGCATCTGGTCCCTAGCGCACAATGCCCATCCAAGGGATGAGTTTGCCTCTAGAAATTCATGACAAAGGAGACTTTTCCCTCTGTGATTCAGAGCGTGGGCGTCCTGGCTTCCTGTGTGGCGATAAAAGACTTTTAAATTGCTTAGAGTCCAAACAAAGGTTTCATATGAAAGACACAAATGCAGACTCACTCCCACTTGCCCCCCTTTGAAAGCTTTAAAATGAGGAGGAACAGAAATGCTGTGGTCTCAATTGGGGGGGCTTATTTCCTCAAAAAAGGCTTGGTCATAATTTCATAACCAGGATTACAATTTGGTAGCCTTCTATTCCTCTACAGGTGTCACAGTCTAGAATCATGTACTTGCCTTTTGCCACCATTTGCATCTTTTATTTCAAAGAACACTTTTATTGCTATTTACTTTTTCCCAGAGCCCCCCTAACTTGGACAAAGCTTCTGGGATGGTCCTTTGTCTCACCATGCCTTAGGTTCTGACTTTCAGCATCTCGGTATTTCAAAGAACTGTGTTTTTGTTCCGATTGGCCCCCATCAACAAAAATGACAATATCTGTGTGACGTTTTATAAGAATCGTTGGGCCTGGGGCAGCTAGATGGAATAGTAGATAGAGCATCGGCCCTGAAGTCAGGAGAACCTGAGTTCAAATCTGACCTCAGACACTTAATACTACCCTTCCCAGCCTGAAGGAACCTACTGGAGCTTGTGTTCAGTTTGAAAAGTCTTTGAGAACTCAGGGTCACCTTCACACCTCCAAGAAGCATCAGGAAGACTTTTTATATATTTGTTGATTGAATGAACAGATGATTACCTAAGGCTTTGATCTCCCTGAAGAGATGATGCTGTCCTTGCCCAAGAGAGCATTGAATTAAATTTGACCTCAGGTTTATGTGTACCCACATTATTCTACCCTGTCTTAGCTCACACATGATCACTTAAATAGAATTGCCACCTTGGCCCGTTTAAGGGAGTTATAGATAACATGGCTCAGGTTCCCAGTCTTTTATCCCTGTGCTAGATGGCACAGGGAATGGAATGCTAGATTTGAAGTCAGAAAGTCCTGAGTTCAAATCCAGCCACAGATAGATACTTACTAGCTCGGTGACCTTGGTCAAACCATTTCACTTCTATTTGCCTCAGTTTCCTCAACTGTAATAATGGGGATAATAATAAGACCTATTTCCCAGCGTTGTTGTAAGCACTTAGCACAATGCCTAGCATATAGTAGGAGTTTAATAGATGCTTGTTTCCTACCTTCCTTTTCTTGCACTGAGTTGAAATGGGAGCTCACTGGCTATATGCTCTGAATACATACCTGATTAAGAACGAATCTCCTATACAACGAACTGGCCAAATGATATTCATCTTTTTTTTTTTTTAAAGCCCTCTAGTGATGGGGAACTCACTACCTTCTGAAGCAGCCCAGTCCACATTAGGACATGCTAGACTCAAGAGAGTTTTTCCTGACATCAAGCCTAGACCTTCCTCTTTGCAACTTCTATCCTTTGCTCCTGGATCTCCTTTCTGGGACCAAACAGAACATGTCTAACCATTATTTTATGTGACGATCCTTCAAATACTCCCTACTAAGTGTCCTCTTGTTCAAGCTTGATTTTCAGTTTCTTCAATTGCTTCTCATATGACATGATCTCATAACTCTTTGCCATTTTTTTTGGCTGAGGCAATTGGGGTTAAATGACTTGCCCAGGTTCACACGGTCTTTGGTTGTCCTCTTCGGGACCCTCTGTACCTAAACAGTGTTTTTTGAAACAGTGATTCCTAGAATTGAACACAATCCTCTGGATGATGGAGACAAGGCAGGATACAGAGGGGTTAGCATCTCTCTAGTAATGAGTTCCCGGCCTTGAATGTAGCCTGAGATGCTCCCAACTCCACATGTAGTCCTGATGCTTTTGTCAATATGGGTCCTAGCCTTACTTTGACCAATGGATTTGGTCAGCAGCAGATCCTCCCCCAAATCATCCCTCTTTGTTACAATCAACAAACAATCCTATTATGTGCCAGGTACTAGCTGGACATCAGAGCCACAGAGACCAAGGTGAAGCAATCCATGGCTTCAATGAACTTATCCTCTATCCAGGAAGACATCATGCACCTACCGAGGTATATAGACAAAACTAATAGGAGGCAATGTGGAGGAAGGTGCAGCAGCAGGGAGAAATCAGGGAAGACTTCATGTAGAAGGTGGCGTTGAGCCTAGCCTTGAAGGGAGCTAAGACATTTGACAGGTTGGGGAAAGGGGAGAGGAGGAAGCATTGTGAGTGTTGGAGATAACCAGTGCAAAGGTCTGGGGAGCAGAAGGAGTGCTCTGAATAGGGAAGAGTTTGAAGGACCGTTTGACTAACCTTGGTGAAGGGGAGTGATGTCGAAGGAGACTGAGAAAATTGGAGGGGATGGGGTTGGGAAGATTCTGAAACGGCAAAGATAGCTTCTATTTGTTCCTGGAGGTAATAGGGGAGCCAGTGGAGTTTATTGAGGAAGGGAGTGATCAGTTCTATGCCTTAAGCAATATAAACACAAATATTAAAAAAAAAAAGAGGGGGGAGGGATGGATCAAAATAGCATGGCAAGAGAAAAGGATAACCAGTGGTCAGCCCATGGACTCTCTTGGTATCCTTAACAGGTCCAAAGAAAATAGGGGAGGCCCCTAGCATGTGAGTGGACCCAAACCCTCTCCAGCATGTCTCTGCCATCTGACTCTTGTCCCTATCTCCTCTCCAATGAAACCATGGAGTCTGCACATGAACTGTCTGCCTGGAAGATGAGCTTTTGCCTTATCTCAGCCCAATTTGGTCTCTTCTTTTTTGTTGTTGTAGTTGTTGAGGCAATTGGGGTTAAGTGACTTGCCCAGGGTCACACAACTAGGAAGTATTAAGTATCTGGGGTCTCTTCTTCTGCTGTCTCCAGACTGTGCCATTCTCTCTGTGTCTCTGATTCTCTGTATGTGTCTCTCTCTCTCCTGTCATCTCTAGTCTTATATCAATCATTTATTTATCCATTGATCTATCTGAGTCACAGATATGAATGGGTTCAGATTTTCATCATTGGAGGAAATATCCACACTCACGAGCTCACGGGCCCACTGAGTATTAGAATAGCATAAACAGATCAGATGAGCTAGAGAAAAGGAAGTTTTTGATTTATGTCCTGCCACCTGATCCTTTCAGCCGTCTCCACTTCAGTATCATTTTGAGACATGAAAGTCCATAAGCAAATGGCTGTAACAGCTTGAATGTTTGGAGCTGTTGTTGCTAAAACAGGTATCCCAGGGCAGGCTCTCTCAGGAGACTGGCCAGGCTTCCTTGGCATTGAGAACCTGCTCTTATTTTGCCCACTGGATAGCACTCACTCAGAAGAGGTCCTTGGAGCCCCAGTCTCAGCTTGACTCACTGCATGACCTTGGGAAAGCTTTTTCAGTTCTTTTCACTTTGCATCCTCCTAATTAAAACTTCCCTATCAGGAGTGTGGTGAAATGGAACCATCACAAATGACTGGGGATGGTGGATTGGTTTCATTTGGTTTGGCTGAGTGAAAATTGCTCCAGACATCCTGCATGAGAACACCCAGTCCCTACCGAGCAGCTCTTGGTCACTGGGCCTTTAAGATAAGTGTTCCCTGTGTGGTGGGGACAGAAGATCTTTCCTTTCCTCAACACAGAGGAGTGTCTGAGAATCACAGGCCCCTCCTTACCCCCTAAAAAAGGTTTCTGGCAGCCCACCCAGGTTATTTAGAGCAGGGCTTCTTAAACTTGCCACCCCTTTTCACGCCAGACATTTTTATACAACCTCAGGTATATAAAATAGATATATAAACAAGCATTTGCTGATAATAATCATAATTTCATGACTCCCATATTCTGTTATATATAGGTATACAAAATAGATTATATGACCAAGCATTTGCTGATAATAAATCATAATTTCATGACTCCCATATTCAGTTATATGACATATGAGGTAGTAACCCACAGTTTTTTGGGGTTTTTTGCTGAGGCAATTGAGGTTAAGTGATTTCCCCAGGGTGACACAGCTAGGAAGTATTAAGTATCTGAACTCTGGTCCTCCTGACTTCAGGGTTGGTACTCTACCCACTGTACCACCTAGGTACTCCTTCAAACCACAATTTTTAAGAAGCTTTGATTTAGAGAACTCCACCCAAGAAAGCATTAGGGAAGACTGACATTACTAGAGAGAGGCTAAGGAAGTCTTTAGAATCTCCCCGACTCTGAGAAATGTTTCAGTGAATGGCAAGCCTGGGCACGAGAGGGGAGAGTGAGAATAATAGCTAACATTAATATCACATTTAAAAATTTTCAAGGCACTTTACATATATTATCTCGTTTGAACCTCACAACTTTGTGAGATAGGTATGATCCCCATTTTACAGATGAAAAAACTGAAGCTGAAAGAAGGTAAGTGATTTGTTAAAAGTTATACAAGATAGTAATCAGTTCGATAAATATCCATCAAATGTCAGGCACTCTGCAAAGCACTAGAAAGCCTGTCACTAGTAAGCATCGGAGGCAAGATTTGGACTAATGTTATCTTGACTCTGGGTGCAACATTGTAGTCACTATGCCATCTAGCTTCCTTCTTAAGAGACTTATCAAGCTACATTAAATCACCACAAGCCAATGTGGAACTGAGAAGAGAAACCTATTTGCCAGGTGAATGTCTTGTGGTTTCTTGAGATCCCTCAAAGATTTTTGGATTTAGTTCAGTTATCATAGAAACTCCAATAAAAGACTTTTGGTCCAGTTATCATAGAAACTCCAAAAAGGACTTTTGATCCAGTTATCATAGACATTGCAATAAAAGACTTTTGGTCCAGTTATCATCCAATAAAAGACTTTTGGTCCAGTTATCATCCAATAAAAGGCTTTTGGTCCAATTATCATAGAAACTCCAAAAAGGACTTTTGATCCAGTTATCATAGACATTGCAATAAAAGACTTTTGGTCCAGTTATCATCCAATAAAAGACTTTTGGTCCAGTTATCATAGACACTGCAATAAAAGACTGGAGAAATAATGCTATGATAGTTTTAGGTTACTGCTGGAAGTGGAAGAGTTTGGAGGAAAGCTGGTCCCCTGGGGAAAGGGATGACTTCCACCTGCTGGTGTCTGAGGAGGACTGCAGGAAGTGAGTGCTACTGGCAAAACAACTCTGGGTGTCAACGAGGAATCCATGACAGAGTGGCAAATGACCTCCATCTATTGGGGGCTGAAGAGAACTGCAGGATTGCAGAAAAGGCACGTTTTACTAAAATCAACTTTAAGGTAACCATTGAAATTCAAGATCCAGGGTTTCCTAGGTCCTATGGCTCTAAAATATAAAAATCACTATCCTTGTGAACTCTAAGGGAAAGTAAGAAAACCAAGAAAATCCTGAAGTCTTAGTGTGAAAATCCCAACCATTTTCTTTATAATGTAAATTTGTTAATCCAAAAGGAGATTTTTCCAAGACTTTTCTCCCACATGACCAGCTGTAAATGACTCTGCTATTCTCAGCAGTACAAAGATCCGTGCATGACACACTGAAGGATTTATGATGAAAAATCCTACCCATACCCAGAGAAGGAACTGATTGTGTCTGAATATAGATTGAAGTATACTCCCTCTTTTTATAACTTTATTTTTTTAAAATTAGGGTGGGAGATCTTTCACAACATGATTTTTAGGGAAATGGTTTCTTAATGAAGGCTGAGAGTTGAGGATAAAGGAGAGAGAATCTGGAACTCAAACGTTTTTAAAAAACAAATGTAAAAAATTGTTTTAAATGTAACTGGGGAAAATATCAAATGAATACAATTTTTTTAAATAAAATAAAAAAGAATTAAAAAAAACCAAAAAAAGACTTTTCCTACTTAAACTCTTCCATTATAATTTGATTTTGTCTTTGCAAAAAATATTCAAGATTTCTTTTTTCTTTTTTTTTGCTGAGGCAATTGAGGTTAAGTGACTTGCCCAGGGTATCTGAGATCAGATTTGAACTCAGGTCTATCCTGACTTCAGGGTTGGTGCTCTATCCACTGTGCTACCTAGCTGCCCCCAAGATTTCTTTTGTTCTTTCCTAATCTGATTTTGTTTATGCAAAAAGGATTTTAGTTTTTCAAAATTTCCCCAGTTAACCCTTTTCTTTACAATTTAATTTTGTGTCTTCAAAAGCTTTTAATTTTTTCAAGATCCTCCTTCCCATCTAACTCCTTCCTTTATAAATTTCCATGAATTGATTTGGTTTCTACAAAAATTTCCCCCATCCCACCGAGACTTTATCCGAATTGTCCTTTTTATTCTCTGAGATCGCCTCTGCCCCTTGTCGGGTCAAGAGTTCCTCCCGTCCCCAGCTACTGGCTCCTCTCATTTTGTGTGACCTGCCCTTTCTGTCTATCTTGTGAGTGGGGAAACTGAGGCCCGGAGCAGCTGCGGTGCCGCTAGAGTTTCCTTTCCCTAGCACCGGCCCCGGCGCCGAGTTCGGAGGCGAACTCAGGCCAGCAGAGAGGGGCGGAGTCAGGGGCGGAGTCAGAGCCAAAGGGCCGGATCCAGGTCGGGAGGGAGGAGGGCTGCTGCCTACTTTCTGTCAGCCGACAGAATCTGCCGGCTTCCGCGGCGCCTTTAAGGTGCGGGCAGAGCTGCGAGCTTGAGAGCTACCGGGAGGCCGGCAGAGGCGAGTGCGGCAATCGGGAAGAGCCTGGGAGAGGACCAAGCCGGCAGGAGGTGAGCTGGGGCTCGCCTGGGGGAGGGGGGCGCCCCTGGCCGTGCACCTGGATAGAGATGGGGGCGGCGCGAGCCAAGCCCCTAGCCCTGAGCTGCGCTTGAG
This sequence comes from Myrmecobius fasciatus, assembly GCA_023553655.1. NCBI lineage: Eukaryota > Metazoa > Chordata > Mammalia > Dasyuromorphia > Myrmecobiidae > Myrmecobius > Myrmecobius fasciatus. The sequence continues at coordinate 146,454 of JAJPUD010003165.1, read as the reverse complement.
GAGTCGGGGGGGGGGGGTGGTCCCCTCTCTCTTTCGCCCCCTGCCCCGTCGGATGCCAGGGCTGCTGTCCAGGCCCCCGACCCTCTTCATCCCGCGGATCGGCATGGAGGTCCATCCCAGCCCGTGCCCGGCCCACGCTTTGGCACCGCTGCAACTTGGCCACTTTCGAGCTCCAGGATGCTGGTGGAGCGAGGCCTTTACCCCTGGGCTTTCTAGAGATCTGTTTCCGCTTCTTTCTTCCCCCCCCCCGCCCAGCTCGCCCCTCCCGGCAGCTGCCTGCCTTTCCGAGGAGCACCCCCACTCCAGGCAGCTCCCCTGCCTCTCCCAGGGACATCCCAGTCCAACAGCCCCGCCGCCTTTCCGAGGAGCACCCCATTGCAAGCGGCTCCCCCGCCTTTCCGAAGAGCACCCTCACTCCGGGCAACTCCCCCGCCTCTCCGAGGAGCACCCCATTCCCATCAGCTCCCCCGCCTAAGGAGCATCCCACTTCACCAGCTCCGCCGCCTTTCCTAGGGGCACCCCCACTCCAAACAGTTCCCCCGCCTTTCCGAAGAGCACCCCCACTCCAAAGGGCATCTCACTTCAAACGGCCCTCCCGCCTCTCCGAGGGGCACCCCCACGGCCGGCTGGCTCCTTTTAGTTCCTGCCACTTTGGCCCGGCTGCCGAGAGCGGCGTTTGGCGCTGGGGCATGCCGGCGGGTGATGCAAAGGCAGCCTCGGGCTCGAACCCGTTCCCGGTGGCACCTGCGCCTGGGACTTGAGAGCGGCAAGCCACCCCAGAGGTCATTTAGTTTGGCAGAGTAGCCGAGCCAGACTCCGAGCAAACGCTTGGGCCAAAGTCACATGGATGGTTCACAGAATCACCGGCTTCTGGACCGAGTCTTGGTCCCCTCTCTCATTTCACGGTGGAGGAAACCGAGCAGGGCTCCCAGAAGCGAAGAGCTTCAAGGGATTTGAACGCGGGGCTGCTCTCTTCAGCGCCGGGGAGTTTAGTGGGAGGGTGCTTCCCTGCACCCCTCAGACTGGCTGCAGGATCCTTGGTCATCAAAAGAAGCATTGAAGAGCAGCACCGAATTAGCCCCTTAACAAATGCAAGGGCAGGGGGTGGGGTACACCAACCGTCTTGCAAGGGCAGGGGGGGTATTCCGAGGCTTTGGGTGGATATCCACGCGAGGGGGGTGATTATATTTGTTAAAGGGTTCCAGATGGCTTTTTCCTCCCACCTGGTCCCACATTATAGCTTTCCTGGAGACCACGAGTCTTAGTCATTCAATTGCAAATGTTTATTTAGCGCCTGCTTTGCCCCTTCCTATGTGCCAAACTCTGAGCGGTGGATTAGGGACCATGAGGCAATCCCTGCTCTCCAGGTGTTTGCCTTCTAACAGATGTTAGACAAGTGCATGTGGAAGTGCATATAGTTAAATAGAAAGTTCATAAATGTACGCCTCTCGAGGCAGTCCTGTAGCTATTGGGCCACTCCAGGAAACGGTCCCTGGTCTAGCCCCTTTTGGTGAGCACCTGACTCAGTTTGAAAGTCTATAACCATGTCAGGTTTGAGAAACCCTGAAGGTCCCAGATTTATTTTGATTTCTTTTGTGTGTGGGGTGGAGTAGGTGAAAAAGAATATTCTTTGTTTCAATTGTTATTTCATCTTGTGCTCCTCTGTCAAACTGAGACCTATTGTAGACCTTCATTTAAAAAGGACCAAGGTCTCCCTATGCATCTGGGGCCATCTCCAATCGTCCTGATTTATTATATGCTGGATCCAGATAACCCTGGAGGGGAGAGTGAGGCAAGTCATCTTGCCCAGCCCTTCCTCACTTCAATCCAATTCACTCTCATGTCATGACATTACCTCCCTGATATTCTGGTCCTGATGGAGAAAAAAGGGCAAATAAGACTGAAATTATAAGATGCAGTCTTTTTTTTTTTTT
>JAJPUD010003165.1:77369-115744 GCA_023553655.1 Myrmecobius fasciatus | reverse complement strand
CCATCTCTGTTTCTTTCTCTCTATGTCTCTGTCTCTCTCCTTTCTCTTGGTCTCCATCTCTGTTTCTTTCTCTGTCTCCATCTCTGTTTTTTTCTCTCTGTGTCTCCATCTGTTTTTTTTTCTCTCTGTGCCTCTGTCTCTTTCCTTTCTCTCTCCATCTCTGTTTGTTTCTTTCTCTTTCTGTCTCCATCTCTGTTTCTTTCTATGTCTCTGTCTCTCTCCTTTCTTTCTTGGTCTCCATCTCTGTTTCTTTCTCTGTCTCTTGTGTGTCTCCATCTCTGTTTTTTTTCTCTCTGTGTCTCCATCTGTTTCTTTCTTTCTCTGTGTCTCTGTTTCTCCTTTCTCTCTTGGTCTCCATCTCTGTTTCTTTCTCTCTCTGTCTCTGTCTCTCTCCTTCCTCTCTTGGTCTTCATCTCTGTTTCTCTCTTTGTCTGTCTGTGTCTGTCTCTCTCCTTTCTATCTCCATCTCTGTTTCTTTCTCTGTCTGTGTCTCTGTCTCTCCTTCCTCTCTTGGTCTCCATCTCTGTTTCTCTGTGTGTGTCTGTCTCTGTGTGTCTCTGTCTCTTTCTTCCTCATGTGGACAAAGTTTCTTGAGAAGATGTGAGGAACACAAGTGATTTTCACGGGTAACTCAAACTGGAACAGCGAGTAGGAGGCAGGCGACATTAATGGGGTGGGGCTGGCAGATTTCTCAATGGGACAGGAACCAACGTGTTTAGTAATATCTACTTTCTGTCAGTGCAGTGAGGAATGGTGGTTTTCTTAGCTATCTTAACTAGTAAAGAGTTAAGATTTGAATTCAGGCCCTTCTCTCCACAATCCAGCCCCTTATTCAGTAGACTTTGCTGCTTCTTTAAATGGGGGGCCGGGGGACAAGGTTCCCCAGGTAGAACCGCCTTCCCAGGAGGGTCCTGCTGCCCCCTGGGGCCTTCTTCTGAGATTTACCCTGAGACTTCCCGCACCGGCATAGTTCGTGTTGTCTCTGCTAGAGCATAAGCTCCTTGAGGATAGGAGGCACTTCTGTCCATCTCCCCCTTGCTCAGTTCCATACACAGGCAGGACTTCACCAGTGTCTTTGACAAATTTTGACCTCAAATGACTGGGCCATTGTGGACTTGGGCAGAAAAAAGTTTGGGGTAGCTTCCTCCCCTGCAAGGTGGGGGTCTGTGGGTAAGAATGCTGCCTGCACTTCAGGCTTCAGGCGCTGGTTACTCTTATTGATCTGCTTTGTCTCTGTCTTTTTTGGTGTCTGTCACAAGGGAGGGTGACATGAATGGGAGGGAAATAATGGGGGTGAAAGGGTGATGTGAAAGATAAGATGAATAAAAATAAGACAAAATTCAGACCAAGCCAAGAAGCATGGACTGGAGTGGGATGACAGTTTGCCTGGAGGCGATTCAGGGCAGGGAACAGCAGGTCCTGGGCCTCTGGATCTCCAGGCCTCTGGATCTCTAGGCCTCCAGGCCTCCGGGTCTCTGGGCTTCTAAGCCTCTAAGCCTCCAGGCTCATCTACACCTTTTGACTTGGTATTCACAGGCCTCCACATCACCACTGAGAATGCTTTTGTGCAGCATCTCAAGGTCCTGCAAGAAATGTCTGCTGTGGAGAAGATCCCCTTAATCCCGTCGACCCCAGAAGAAATGGCCAACATGCTGAAGCTCTGCTCCTACGTCCGCTTCAAAGTTCCACACCAGGTGAACACTCGGGAGAGGGATGCTTCCCTCCTAGAATAGCAGCTTTGCTTAGGGAAGCTGGGCTCAGACACCACCTTGGGGGGTAGGGGGGGGTCACCTTTGGTTCCTGATTGGTCCCTCAATTTCCTTCTCTATAAAATGAGGGTCCCTCAATTTCCTTCTCTATAAAATGAGGGGGGGTCATTTTTGGCTCCTGATTGGTCCCTCAATTTCCTTCTCTGTAAAATGAGGGGAGTTGGACTGGAAGAAGATGCCTTCCAGCTTGGGCCCTGTAGTCTGAGAACTGGAAAGCCCTCTGAGATCCTCTAGTCTACTCTTCCAATGATCCAGGCTTTCCAATGAGGAAACCCCGCTCCCTTCCAAAGTAACCCCTTCACCAGCTGGAGGACAGATTCTGAGTTCTCCCCTCCCCCCCCAGTCTCTTTAGCATGTCCATGCTTTTTAAAGTCAGCCAACCCAAGCATCTAGAGTCCCTGGAGGCGTGGGTGTTTTATTTTTATTTTTAAAAATTCCTGAGTTAAAACTGTTTTTTGGCGAGACAATTGAGGTTAAGTGACTTGCCCAGTGTCACACAGCTAAATAAGTTTTAAGTGTCTGAGGCTGGATTTGAATTCAGGTCCTTCTGACTTCAGAAGGAAACATTTTTAAACATTTAAATGTGGGCATTTGTGAAGCTAGACAATAAAGTTCTGTTTTTATTGAAGAATCTGTTTTGTTTGTTCAATGAAGGTGGAAGCTAGTAAGAGTCAGATTAATTTTTAAAATGCTGGTTACTTAGGGAAAAATATAAAAATCTGTTAAAAAAAATTGAATTTCATTAGAATGTTGATTGGTACCCGGCAAAGCATGAGGGACTCCAAGGATCTGCTCTTAGTCTGGTGTCAACTGACATTTTAATCAAAATTTTTTCAATGATTTTTATAGCACATAGTGCTGTTTTAGTAGATTTCAGGCTTGTCTGACTCTCTGCGATCCCATTTGGGATCTTAGCAAAGATATTGGGTGGTTTGCCACTTCCTTCCCCAGCTCATTTTACTGATGGGGAAACTGAGGCAAACAGTGCTAAATGACTTGCCAGGATCACATGACTAATAAGTTTCTGAAGCTAGATTTGAACCTGGGGTCTCCCTGACTTTAGGCCCATTATCTATCCAGGTAGAAACAGCTTTGAAAACATGACAGTGTGACAAAGAATTGTAAACTGAGAGAGGGCGCCCCATTAATTAGGAAATGGCTGAACCACTTATGGTATATGGATGTGATGAAATCCTATTGTGCTGGGCATGATTGCGGAAAAATCTAAAAAGATTGAGATGAACTGATACGCAGTGAAGGGAGTAGAAACTGGAGATCAGACTGTATCATGATCATTAATGTAAAGGCAAACAGCTTTGACAATTCTGATTAATTCCGTGGCCAAAAGTGATTGCAGAGGACTCATGATGAAACATGCAATATGCTTCTCACGGAGGAGTAAGGGATTCAAAAAGCAGATTAAGAAACAATATTTTCAGATGTGGCCAATGGGGAATTAGTTTGTTTGACTCTTCTGATTTATAATAAGAGTTTTGTTTTTGTTTCTTTCTCAATTGGGGAATAGGATGAAAAGGTCAGAGACAAAGAAAGCAGATTTTTGTTGATTAAAAAATAATTACAAAGACAAATAAATAAAACTAAATTTTCTGTAAAACCATAAAAGGGAGCTCATTTTAAAACTAGAAACAAATGCTTTTTTAGTTTCTTTTTTTTTTAGTTTTATTTTTTTAGTTAACAGTGCTCAAACCGATGAATTTTTTTTTAAGAATCAGTTTTATTTATTTTCAGCTACAGACTCTCTTTTTCCCACTTCCTCCTTCCCTCCATTGACAGAGCAACAAAAAGAAAACCCGTTAAAACATGTGTAGTCATGCAAAACAATTTCTATGTATGAAAAAATGCTTCAGTTTTCTTTCCGAATCCATCATCTCCCTATCTGGAGGCGGGCAACATGTCAGACTTTAAAAACTTTCAATCCCAATCTTCACAAGCAGGCTCGAAACTATTACTACAAATGTAGCATTTGTGGTAATAGTAACAAGAATAAAAATAATAGTAACAATAACATCTAACAATAACATATGCTGTCCAATTTGATCCTCACAACAGCCCTGTGAGGGAGAGGGTCCATTATTTACCCCAGTTTTATAGAGAGGAAACTGAGATATACAGTGGTTAAATAACTTGGCCGGAGTCATACAGTCAAAGTAAGTGTCCAAGGTGGGATTTGTATTTGGGTCTTCCTAACTCAGTCTGCCCTTAATTCAAGGTGGAGTTGGAAAAGGACTTGAAAATCTTCTAGTCATCAAGACTAGCATTTATTCAAATACAATATATATAATAATATAATATAGTATCACTAACATATGCCAGGAACTAAGTGCTGTGTGCTAAGTGCTGGGGATAAAAAAAAATGTAAAGTCCCTGTCTTTTAGGAGCTCGAAGGTCAACAGAGTCCCTTTGAGGGTCAAGTAACTCGATTACGATCACACAGTTTTGAGTCCCCAGCTCAGCTCTTGCCGTCATGGAACCTCATCCCCCTCTAGCTCTGAGTGTCTGCTGTGGATCCAGACTTCAGAGGTGAAGATGAGAGGCCCCAGTAGCTTTACTAATGCATTTAGCCTGAGATGAGGGGTGAGAGTCACCTGAAGCACTGTCCAGTGTGGTCACCATATTTGGGCATTTTCCTTCTTCACAGGAAAGAAGGTCCCATGAATGGGAAGAAAGAGACTGGGTGTGATTTGTAAGATAAAAAGCATCGTACAAATACCTAAAACGTCCTTTTAGTTGTTTTAGTTCTTTTAAATCACCAGTTAATTTTGTGAAGCTTTTAAGATAGGAACCCTTGACTTGGGGTTCCAGGTAGGTAGATTTCAGAGGATCTGGGAGCTCGAATAGGCAGAAAATTACATCCTTATTTCCACTAATTTATGGTTTCCATTACAATCGCATATATTTTGTGCATTTAAAAACATGGTCCTGAGAAAGGGTCACTGCATCGTCAAAGGGATCCAAAACGCAAATAACAGTGAAGAGGCTTGCCTTAGAATAATCAGGGAAATACTTATTTAAATTAGATGAAATTTTAAATGAAGAGACCTAAGAAAGAGACCCAAACTCTCAAACAATAACCAAAATCTTGCTTTGAATCTATTTGGCAGATCCATGACTATATTATTTATTATGATTATCTTTTTAAAGGTTGGCAATAGACTTGATTGCAAATAAAAAATGTATAGTACAATTAAGAGAAGGAATGCGGGAGGCAAGTTGGTTGTACTCCAAAATGAAAGTAATTTTTATCAAGGTGAATGAAACTTTAAGGGTTTGGTAGGTTACAGGAAAGAATCACTTTGGTATAAAAATTATCGATTTAGTATAAAGGTCATCTTTTAGAGACTAAGCTTCTAATTATGTTTAATAACATGTTATTGGGGTTGAATGGTTTGATTTTGTTAAAAGCAGAGCTGTTGATATTAACTGGGACCCTGGGCAAGTCAACTAATGTCTGCCTCAGTTTCCTCATCTGTAAAATGGGGATAATAATAGCACCTACCACCCAGTGGTGTTGTGAGGATAAAAAAATAATGAGAAAATATTTATAAGGCATTTTGCAAATCTTAAAAGTATTATATAAGTGCTACCTATTGTTATTATTACTCAGCTCAGTTTCACTTCAGACTTACATCAGTGAAGAAATTAAAATCATTGTTTTTAAATAAATAAATTTTTTTTTTCAATTTAGCTTCTACAGGGCCTTGTTGACGTTCGCATTCCACACAATGATTTTTATCGAAAGCGTAAGTAACACTGCTCTGGTTAAAATTGAAGTGCTGGGTTGTTGGCTTTTGTCTTTTTCAAATGTGCAAAAAAAAAAAAAAACCCAGAAAACCCCTTGTAAGGCTGCCTAGAATAAATAAGCCTTGTTATCCAAAAGCATGTTAACTTGTTTTTCTTTTTCTGAGAAGTGTTTTTGGAAATCGTAAATGAAAAGTCAAGATACTCACTGCAAGAAAACCTGGAGAAGATCCAAGTTCCCACACAGGTCATCTGGGGGAAGCAAGATCAGGTACATCTTCCTATGTGTTAATGGGTGACTCGGATTGACAATATTTGTATTAATTTCACAGAGGGAAATATTCTTTAGGTTAAATAAAAATAATTCCTCATTTTTATTTAACGGGAGGTAGAAGCAGAATGGCCCCATGTTAGAATTCAGAATTTGTATAGAGAGTAGGAAACGATGTTCTTCCCCTCCCTATCCACCCATCTCTTCTCTCTTTTCCTGAAAGTTTCTTGAAGGGATTTTTATTTATTTATGATATTCACAAAGTACAGCCAATGTAAAGCTAGCTGGGTGACTCAGTAGAAAGAGAAGTCTGGAACCAGAAGATAAGTTTTAAATCTCCCCTCAGACACATCCTAGCTGGGTGAGTTTGGGCAAATGCCTTCTTTTCTGTTTGTCTCAATTTCCTCAACTGTAAAATGGGGATAATAAATAGCACCTATCCCTAGGGTGCTGTGATACTATTTATTAGGTCTTATTATCAGGAGTAGTAGGATTATGGTGTTAGAGAATTTGAAGAAATGGGGGAGAACTATAGCAATCTCAGATAAACAGTTAATTGGACCTTGGATCATTGAATATTAGTGATGAAGAAATGATTCGTGAGAGAATGTCTTCTCTTGGGTCATGGCCCTTCTTGCCTTAAGGACAACTCTTGTGTCCTCTCCTCCACTCCCCCAAAATCTTCTCTTCTCCAGGCCAAACTCCAGGCCAGTTCCTTCCACTGTTCCTCCTATGCCCTGGTCCAGTCCTTTCATAATTGGGATTGCCCTCCTCCAGAACATCACACACAACAGGACCATCCTCTGTCTAGTCCTGAACATTGCATAAAGTTTCTCTAATCACCTCTGCCTTGTATTTTTTTATTCTCTCTAATGTTAAGCCATAAAAATGAGTTTTTCTGCCCCAATTTCTTGGTTCAGGCACTTGACATTACTTTCTTCCCAGGGCTGCTGCTCCTGGGGCTAAAAATCATGCTCTTATAATGATTATATTTCTCTGGCACCTGGAAAGAATGCTGACTGTAGAAGCAGAGGGCCTGAATTCAAATCTTACTCCTTATATTTATTATCTGAAGGACACTGGGCAAATCATGTCAAATGTGACTGCTCTTCTAGGAGACCTCTAAAGCCACTTCTAGTCCTGATATCTATCAAGGATCTTGGGTTGGGGGTGGGGTTGGTTTTTTTGCCTTCAGAGTTGTAAATAATGGTTATCTTATCTAGAGCTGTCCAAGGAACTTCAGAGAGTAGAAGTTATCTTTAATCCAGTTCAGAAAAAGAATGTTTGGGCCCCAAATTAAGTAGAGTAGGATTAGTAGCAACAGAAACCCCTACAAGAAAGAAAACAGCTCTTCGGTTCTTTGGCTTTGGGGTTGGGGTTCCGAGTTCAAGTCCTACTTATTTTGGTGGTCCCTTCTGTTCTCTCTGCCTCAGTTCCTTATTTGTAGAAAAAAGATGCTGAACTAGATGACCTCTGTGGCCCCTTCCACCTCTAGATCTGGGATCCTATTTCAAAACCTCCAGTTATGGGAGTTTTGCTCTTTGCTCTTTTCTGGGCAGTTTTTTGTTTGTTTTTTTTATTTCGCTGATATAGGAAACTACTCATTTAAGAGGCTAGCTGATGTTTTGAATGGCATGGTATTATTTAGACCTAGGGTTGATTTCTTTGGTGAAAGGAGGTCCCTGGTGAGGAAACCCCTTCTGTCAATGTAGATCAGCATCTTCCCTCTAATTTATATTAAGAGGAAGTTGTTTGGAGCCCAAAGTGATGCAGCCAGAAGATTGTCAGAGGGAGAACTTGAATACAGGTCTTGTGACTCTTAGACTAGTGAGAATGTGATGAGATCTCCACATAACCCAAAGTTCTTTCACTGCTCAGGTCCTGGATGTGTCTGGAGCCGACTTGTTGGCCAAGGGAATCTCCAACTGTCAGGTGGAACTTCTGGAGAACTGTGGCCACTCGGTGGTGATGGAACGTCCCCGAAAGGCAGCCAAGCTCATCGTGGAGTTCTTATCTTCCGTGCACAACGCAGCCAACAATAAGAAGCAGGACTGAGCTTCCTTTGGGATCTAGCCCTGCCCTAGAATCTGCTCAAGTTTCAGAAATCTGATGCTCTGTTCGCTTCTCAGGGATCCTGTACCCAACACACAGGTGAAGTGCCAAAGTCCCTGTGGAAACCAGAATCATGTACACTTCCTAAATTGTTAGCACTACGGCGCTTTGCGTCCATGAGGGACCAGAGAGGATCTAATTTTTTTTTTTTTTATAAAGTGGAAAATCAGGTGGAATAAAAGAAATTGAGCCATGGAAAAGACAAGAGAAGTCTTTACGTTCGTCCAGCTGACAACACAGGGACAGTTTTGTGCCAGCCGACCCGTAGTGGACCATAACCTTCAAGTCCATATCAAGCCCAAGAGACCTTCCTTACTGACTGAGATGTCACAATATTTGTTAGAACCTTTCGCCTTGCATGATAACCTGTTGTGATAGAAGATATTCTCAAATTCTGGACACCCAGTGAAGCACACACTCCTGCTTGTGTCTTATTTATTATATCCGGAGACTTAGACGGGAGAGCCATTTATGAGAGTGGAAGCACCAGGACTGTCTAGTTTCAAATGTTTACAATTGTTGGAGGGGGAGAGGTATTAAGCTTGGGATCTGCTCTAAGGGTGCTAGTCTTAGCAGGGAGCACGGGTCAACAGCTGAGAACAGACATTTGCAGGGTAATGAAATCCTGATGGCCAGATATGTCCCTAGGAATCACTCATTTTTAAAGAATTGGGGCCTAATCAACAAACTAAGCAATAATACTCTAGGTAATGATGCGAATGATCAAATTAAGATTCCATTTTACACAAACAAGTGACTTGCTTCTTTTCTATTAACCCATGCTGCTGAAAATCCTTAGATGTACATAATGCATTTATATTACTGAATTCTATGAATTCTCCACACAGTCACGGGATTGATGATGAGGGTAACAGAGGTAAGATTTTCCTGAAATGACGTCAAGTAAATCTGAACTCGATCAGGACTACATAGGGGATTCTATTTTCAAATTCCTCAGTGAGCTCGTGTTTGTTAAAGGGGGGTGGGAGGGAAATGAGTGTATTTATAGAAAAGCTGGGTGGCCAGGTGGGGTGATTTCTAAGTCTCATTTTGTATCCTGTTTGTAATTTGTAGCTGACTGAAGCAGTCTGTCTGGAGTAAAGAACAAGTTGGTCAAACTCTTCCTTGTGGGCTTCTTCTCTTACCTGTAAATGCATTCTGTGGTACGGAGCTCCCCTTCGCTGGTGGGAGAGCCCCACTTGGTCCCTACGCTGACCTAAGGCCCAGGGGGATAAAATGACTGGCTCATGATCAGTCATGGAAGCACCAGATGCAGAGGGGAAGCTGTAGGAGATGGGGGAGGGAGAGCCCAGAATCTGGGTCTGAGCCAGATGACTCCCAAGGTCCCTGCTAGCTCTCAATGGGTGTAGGTCCCTTATTTCTGGGTCCCTCAGGCAGTGACTAAATTGCCTTTCACAGGCTCACCCCCGTCTCCCAGGAGAGCATCCTCTGCATGTTGTTCTGAGATAGGCAGCTCTGCCCTAGGTGTCCCCACTGGCCTGACCCTCCCTTTTGGTCTCTCTTGCATCCAATTCACCTGCAATTCTCCCTCGGGAGATCATTGATCCCATTTGAGATGAAGGAAGGAAGGACAGACCCTAACCATAAAGCTCTTTATTATCCAGATGAGGAAGCCAGGTCCCCCTGCAGTTAAGAGGCAGCAGCAGAATTCAAACCCAGGTCCTGACTCTGGCCCCAGCTTTTTGCCCACCGGATGCAGCTCCCACCAGTGGTAGAGAAGTGGCAGAAGCCCCAGAAAGGCCTTCACTCGGCCTCTTGCTCCATGAAAAGCTCTTGGCTCACCCAGCACAGTCTTTCCCAAGCCATGATGAAATCGCTTATAAAACAGATCTTTTGCATATGAATCCAGTCATGCACACCATTAGGAACACCAGAGCCTATATGGAGTCCCCTTTCTAACACGACTGACTGACTTGTATCTGTCCATGGAAAATTTCAGTCCAGAAGAATTGATCTTGACTGTTAATAAAGACACTGGCAGAGAGATCTTCCCATAATAGAGCAATCCGATTCAGCATCAGTAAACCGATATTGCATGAAGCAACGATAAAATTGCAAAAGAGCAGCATTTTTAATTTTTACAAAATGTCTAAGTTTTCAGCTATACCTGCACGTTCATAACCAACAATATAAACAGTTATCTCATGTAACACATAAACAATTCATGCCTTTCACAGTTTATTATTAAAGTCTAAACAAAATGATAATTTGTTAGGTGGCAAAACTTTTTTGTTTACAAATTAAATGAAAATTACCCTCAAATGCTAGAAGCTGTATAGGTACGGTGTATAATGTTTTATCACACGTTAGATGTGCCAATAACACAGTTTATTCAGTAAACTTGAATCTTGTTCTTGTTTATCTGGTTTTATTATTATTATTATTACCCTATAAAATGATGCACCCTTAATCCTATGGAAATATTTAATGCTTACAAAATGTGCTTTGTATATTTGATTTAATACTTTCTGAGGTAGTCGTGATTTTAGTATTTCAACTTGATTTTCTTTCTGTTGTCTGCCTTGTTCTTCATTAAATCCAGGAAACTTCCATTTGCCCTTCACAAGTCCTAAATCTATAAACTGTCATTATTTTGGGGAAACTTGTACTTTCCTTACATTACAAGATTATTACTCTGTAATAACTCTATTGATTCAGGACAAGAGTCATTTGTGGTAGTGTAGACTCTGACCCTTAGGATCAAAGGTCAAATTGGAATGGACTTTAGAAGTCATCTTGCCAGCACCCCCAGAGCTGCCCCATAGCGGAAGAACTGGAGGTTAGGAGACCTCTGTGTTCAAGGTCACACAAGTAATAAGGGTCAGGGACAAAATTTGATGCTAGGGCCTTTGGTTCCAGAACCAGGACTCATCCACTAGACCATACTTTCCACTGTTCTGGGCCCTCCCATTTCCAAGGATCTCCTTTCCTCCGGGTCCAACAACCCTCCAAGTGTTCTGAATCATATTGTCCATATGATAAAGGTTTGACACGTGGGCGGTCCACAGGATGGATTGTCCAGAGTGATTCTCATCAGACTGAGTTGGGCAACAGTCCTGAGTGCTGCTCAAACCAGATTAAAACATAATTGGAAAATATTGATCAAAATAGATAAAAACACAACAGAACATAAATAATGTTAGTATGTGGTTTTCCAAGTCAGTATGCAGCCTGTAGGGATACTTATGTATGGTTTAATGGCCTAATTCTAGTTGGATTTCATACTGCTGGTTTAGACCAGTGGTTCTCAAACTTTTATTCTCAGTATCTCTTTATACTATTAGAAATTATGGAGAATCTGAACAAAGTTTTTATTTCTTCGGGTTATATTTATAGATTTACCATATTAGAAATAAAAATCAATTTGTAGACTCTCTGAAAGGGTTTTAGAGACCTCAAGGATTCTCTGGACCATACTTTGAGAACCACTGGTTTGGACCTAGAGCTCCCAAAAAAGTCTTGTTAGTTTAGCTTGGCAAACCATGTCTGATGTACAGATTTTGTTTGAAAACATTTTCAGACTTTTAACACAGCACAGTGCAGTGGGGGAGTAAAGGCCACAGAAACCTTCCTCATATTAATTAACCAAGAACTGCTAAATATTTTTTTTAATTTATTTTTTAATTTTTTTAAATTTAATTTAATTTTGTTTGCATAACATATGTGTGGGTAATTCTTCAACAATAACCCTTACATAGCTTTCTGTTACAAATTTTTCCCCCCAACTCCCCACCCCTCCCCTAGATGGCAGGATATCTACTACATGTTAATTATGTTAAAATATTGGCAAATCGAATATATGTATACATATTTCCAAACTTATCATTGCTGTGTAAGAAAAATCTTATCTACACAAAAGATATATCAGATAAAGGAAACACAATGTAAGCAAACATCAATCAAGGAGTATGAGAATGTTATGTTGTGGTCCACATTTCACTCCCCTCTCTCTGGGTGTATATGGCTTTCTTCAGTGAACAACTGGAGGTGGTTTGAAACATTTCATTGTTGAAGAGAGCCATGTCCATCAGAATTGATCGTCGCATAGTACTGTTGTTGCCGTGTATAATGATCTCCTGGTTCTGCTCATTTCACTCAGCATCAATTCATGTAAGTCTCTCCAAGCCTCTCTGAAATCGTCCTGCTGGTCGTTTCTTATTGAACAATAATATTCCATAATATTCATATACCATAATTTATTCAGCCATTCTCCAATTGAAGGGCATCTATTCAATTTCCAGTTTCTAGCCACTACAAAAAGGGCTGCCACAAACAAAGAACTGCTAAATAAAAGCAATTAGGCCTGACAGCACAGCTACCCTTCTCTCTGCAAAATCCCCCACGTCTTTACTTTGAGATGGGAAGTAGTTCCACAACCTGCCTTCTGGGACCAAGACTGCAATTAATCTGAGTTTAGCTTTCTTTCTTGTCTTTGTTGTGGACGTTGTTCTCTCATCAGTCAAACAGTGGTTCAACAAACATTTATTTTGTGCTACACTGCTCCAGGTACTATGTTCAGTGTTAGGATAAAAGAACATCAAAACCAGGCTCTGCCTTGGAGAACCCTGTACCATCATTGGGGATGGTGACACATAAATGGCTTTCCTTCCTTTGTTCCTGCCTCAGTTCATCTGTGTCTTCCAAAAGTGACTTTCCAATAGGTGAGCCTTCTGTGAGTTTGCAAGAGAATTTTCTCTGGCCTCTTTACACCTGAGGAAACCTACTGGAGACATCCTACAAATCTAAGACCCTGCTAGCATAGCATGTTAACATCCAGATTGAGTTAAAAACCTGTAATCACATTGAATCAATCACGGCCCAAACTATACCCATAATACATTTCATTCAAACTTGGTTTTCTTGAGTCTTAAATGATTAGCAAGTTCCACTCTGCTATGGTGTTCTGAAAACTATAGACATAGAGAGAGTGGTTGGGAAACAATTGAGAATAACGTTCCAGGTTATTAAAGGTCTCCATTTACCTTCAAGTGAGGGCTAGATAAAATACTCTGGGATTTAAAAAGAAGTTGGGAAGGGGCAGCTAGGTGGTGATAGAACACCAGCTCTGAAGTCAGGACGACCTGAGTTCAAATCAGGCTTCAGACACTTAACACTTCCTGACTGTGTGACCCTGGACAAATCACTTGACCCCAATTGCCTCAGGGGAAAAAAAAGTTGGAGTGGTAGGGAAGAGAACAATTTACGATGGTCCTTCTGAAAAACATTACTCTGGAGCCTGTTAAATAAAACTTTATGGAAAGTCATAGAATTCTGGAGTTGGAAGGCATCTCGGTGGCCAACAAGTAGTCCAAGCCACCTAATTCTTTTATTATTTTGTGAATGGGGCACAAATAAAGTCAGGAGGAAAATGCTATTTGAAGATGCAACTGTAGGGAGAAGGAGTTTGTAAAAAAATGCTGAAGACCAATTTCTTTAACTGTACACATGCTTAGGAGGTGTGCCGTGTTATTGCATTTATCCTGTTTTTCCAACTTTCACTCACAGCCAATTTTCTGGAGAACAGTTATCTACACTCCTGGTCTTGATTTTCCTACAACTAACTATTTCCTGAACATTGCAATATGGTGCACTACTGAAACAGCTCGATTCACTACAATATTAGACTGTAAACTCTAAAAGGGCAGGAGAAAGTGCTGAGAAATGGACTTGTGATTTCACTGGTCTAGGGATGCTCTCAAATGAAAAAACTCTTAGCATCCAATGTAGGGTCGCCACCTTCTCTGCATTTGTAGGGTTGGAGAATTACCTGGAGCACTTAGAACTTCAGAGACTTGCTTGGATCACAGAACCAGTATATGTCAGAAGTGACACTTTAACCCAGCTCTTCTTAGCTTTGAAGCCAGCTCTCTCCACTAGAAATCATGTTATCTACTACTTGCTCTAGGAAATTTGTTTTGGCAACCCAGGGTGCAGAAATTAAGCAGTGCAGTCTTGCCTTCTCCTTCATTAGTCATCCTATTCCCAATTTCCATATCCCATATGCCCAGTATAGTGTTTCTACTGAACACCTGCCTTGATTACAGAAATTTGCCAAGAAAGGAAAAGGAGGGACATAGATATAACAATGTCAATTTCTCAAGGGGACCAGACTGACCTGGTAGTCATCATACCAAGGCAAAAGCTCCTTTGGTTCTGTTTGATTCCTGGCGTGTCATTATTTGATATAGTCACAGGGTATCAAAAGCCAGGTTCAGGATTAATCAGGTGGGGAAATTTCCTATTTAGAAAGGAGAGCGCACATGCCATTTTCTACTATTGGCTTTGTGACAATACAGACAACCATCCCTCTTATCAAAATTCAAAACAGGAGTAAATTATGGTCTCAAGTTTTTACCTCAAATAGCAAAATTTCACTAATAACAATCTAGGGCTTGAATATTATTCATTTTCTCATATTTCTCTTAGTTATGTTTCATTTATTCCTTGTAAATTAAAACTTAACCCTAAATCAAATTTCTGATAGTTGACTAGATATAGATATAGATATATTTTTTTTGCTGAGGCAATTGGGGTTAAGTGACTTGCCCAGGGCCACATAGCTAGGAAATAATTAAGTGTCTGATGCCAGATTTGAATACAGGTCCTCCTGACTTCAGGGACTCTATCCACTGTGCCATCTAGCTGCCTCAACTATCTTAATATATTGAGGTTATATCTTTAAACTATCCAACACATTTTTATAATTTTTATAAGTGTTAAGCAAAACTTTTCAGAAAATTCATCCTTTATCATAGTAAACTTAGTAATATTATCTGTTTTAAAATAAGAAGACAACTAGATGGTATAGTGGATAGAACACCAGCCCTGAATTCAGGAGGACTTGAGTTCAAATCTGGCCTCAGACATATAATACTTCCTAGCTGTGTGACCCTGGGCAAGTCACTTAACCCCAATTGCCTTGCCTCCCCCCCCAAAAAAAATGCCCTGGTAAATATTTAACAGTTTTCAAGTATCTATTTTATCGCATTCTTTTAAAATTAATTAATAATCTAACAGCATTCACATTTTTTTTAAAAAAGGTGTTTTCTAACTTCATTTCTGATCCAATAATCCCTCATTTCACAATATCAAAGAGTTTAGAAATATAATAACAACATATACAATACCATGTCTTTAAAACATGGAACAAAACATTACCAGTCAGATGGCATCAATTCAGCCAAATACATTCCCAAATCAAATAAAAATCACTAATCTCTTTGGTATTTTACAATTAATCACACTTGAACTCCACCATAGATTTATCAAGTATGGAATAATTATATTCAATTAAAGAAATAACCAATAGTCAACATTGACATAATGCTTACCATATACCATTCATTGTGTTAAGCACTTCACAGTAACATCATGATTATCACAACAACCCTGGGAGGTTAGTATCTTTATTTTTTCCTCTTTACAGATCAGGAAACCGAGGCAAACAGAGATAAGATAATTTGCTTAATATCACACAACTAATAAATTTCTGAGCTAGAATGTGACTCAGATTTCCCTACATTTTTCTAGTATTTTTGTTGTTGTTGTTACTATTATCCAACTCATTTATTTGGGAACCTGATTTAAGATGAGAGGTTAACAGGGGTAAGAGTCAGAGAGAAATCTTTGCTGGAATAGGGGTTAGCTAAGGTAGAATAGGGGATTCCTTGAGTTGGAATAGAGGCTAGTGGGGATCTCTTAGCTGGGATGGTGTAATGCTCAGGGAGAAACTGAGGCAGTATCACACAGTGGAAATTAGGTAATACTTTATTGATGGTAATTGAGATTTCAGAATCCATAGCTATGGATCAGGACTGCTGGGACTCATGTCTCAAAGCACACAGTCCAGGCCAGATACTTAGACTGACAGTCATGTCAGCCGACTGAATAATACAAAGTATTCAGCAGCCCCATCAAGGGACTTCATACATTATATAGGTTCTATAGCTCAGGGAGACAAAGAACTCATGGGAACAGCTGAGCACATCTGGTGTCCAAGGAAACCATAAATTCAGTTCTAGCAGGTAGGAGTAAAGGATGCCTTGAGACAGAAACTGGGCAAAGAAAACTACTAGTCTGGGTCATACAGATAAGGGGGATGTCGAGGCTGGCCATCTGGAGGTTTTATAACTCCTTTGGAATGTGAGTCCAATTATTTCTGAAGGTCAGGAAGTGGGGATTGCTATTTTTGGGCAGCACAATTAAGGGAGACTGAAACAGCAACAGAGGGAAACTGAGACAGGGAAACTGTGGTACAACATTGGGAAGTCCTGGGGGTCCCTGATTTAAACAATTTTTTCTCTTTTCATGGTCAAGGAGGAGTTAAGTACCAGGTAAATTTAAACTGAAAATTGCATAACGTTTTCTTCCTTCACTCTAGGATTGCTTTCAAACAAGCTGCCTTTCTTCCTTACACTAAAACAATGGATCTATCAGTCAAGGGCAAGTGATCTAAGTGCTATTTACTCTTAGATTGTTTTTTAGAATTTAAGTCTTATTTTCCTTAAAACAAATGCTACAGAGTGATACTCCAAAACTCACTTCATTCACAAAGGGGTGAGTTCCTGAACTTACCCCAAATCCCAGGAGTTCTTCCCTGCAGTCTTAAAGTGACTAATCTCCAAATTTCCAAAATCTAGTTAAGATGCTTTTAGTATTTTTCTTTAAACCTGGTTTCCATCAAAAACCTAAAATGGGACCTAGTCCTGCTCACTGGGACAACTGCTTCAAGTATGAAACTTCATTAATCTTTTGTAGCATACTAAATTCTTTAACTACAGCTTTTTAGCAGTTTTTCTGGCTGGCTGCTTTTCTCTTTAGAAATTTTTCAAGGTAACAATCTAAAAATAACACTAAACACTAAACACAAGACAAAATTTTTTTCTAGAAAAACACAGACAAAAAATGATAAGACAAAAACAACCTTAATTTTTACAATTTGCAATAATGAAAAGAACTAAATTAACCAAGACAAATTATCGGCTGAATCTCTTGAAGATTTATATTAGCTATCACATAATTCAAAATTGTGCTGATTTAGCATTCCGTTAATTATTGGGAAGTTCCTCTTATTATGTGTTATTAAAAAGTGTTTCCAAGGGGCCACCCACAGGTATCATTGTTGTCTGTAACCTATCCTTCTTCACAACTCCTAGAGGAAAAATAATCTAAAAAACCAAATTTACCCACTTGCTGGGGCAAAACCTAAACTTTCCCAGAGGCAAACTTAATCTAATTTATTTCAATTTTGTCTTCTCCCCGAAGAGGTTTCCAGAACATTAGCCTTATGTTGGTGATCCAGAGTCTCCCTGCCATAGGTCACAAGTATTTCTCAGATAAAGATGTTTCTTGTCACTTGCTCTGAGTATTTTGGGTAGTTCAGGATGTAAAATGAACAGTTGCACCTGTTTTCTTCCTTTGATTAATCATCACCTCCCCAGTTTCTATGTATGTTAATGACACAATCATTTTTCAGTTCTTTCACATTCAAAATTTGTAAGCGGAATTCTCTTTGAATTTTTCTTTTTCTTCATTTCCCCATTTCTAGGTAGTTACTATCTGGTCTTTCCTTCCAAATATCTATCACCTTTGTCCCCCCAGGTGAAATATTCCCCTAATTAGTAATGTGGGAGCAACCTGAATTCATTCATCTTTCCTTCCCTGTCCCTTCCTCTCCATTGCCACCTCCATTAGTATTGTCATTTCAGGCTAGATTACAACAGCAATCTCCAAAATTGTGTCTTTGACTAAAGACACTCTTCTTGCCTAATATACGGCTGAACATGAGTAGGCACTAAATAAACATCTGTTGGTTGGTTGATTGATTCACAATTTTGCTTAGGCTGGTCTCTTTCCATGTTGCAAGACCTAAAAGCAGTGACCTCGTTTCTAGAAGGCAAACCCTTGCTAGAATAATGAGATTCTTTGCCCTGTGTCTGGAAAAGCTGCTAGACCAGTTGATATTATTGATCTTTTTGTCCTAAGGAAAGGGAGAGGGAGAAAGATCATTTGGATTCTCTTTTTAGTAACCTACATTTTCTCTTGGTCTCCATGGGAATACTCTATGAGAACACACCTAATTCTAGGATTCGGGTTTTTGAACCCTCAGACTTGAAAAGAAGCATAAAAACATGGTAAATTAAGGAACTGCAGTGGACAGAATATATCTCGATGTTGGTATAGCATTCACTTTAATCTCCCATGATATTCTTATGGAAAAGATGGAGAAAAGCAGGGTAAGTCATGATACCACTAGATGGATTTAGAACTGCTAATGTTCTAATGGTTGGATTTCAAGAGTAGTTATGAAGTGTTCGATGTCAGCTTAAAAGGGGAAATCTAGGAGTACCCCAAGGATCTGGGCTTGGCTCTGCGCTATTTCTTGATTTTGTCAATGTCTTGGGTAAATAAACAGATGACATTTCTATCAGATTTGTAGTTGACTCAAAGTTGGGAAGAAGTTTAACCTACTAGATGTATTCAGAAATATTTGGGGCTATATCAAATAAGATGGTATTTGTCAGGAAGAAATATAAAGATTACACTTGCATTCAAAAAATTCATTACTCAACTGCAAGATAGAGGAAGTGTGACTAGATAGCAATTTACCTGAAAAAGGACTGGGGGTTTTAAAATTCTGAAAAAACACTTTGAATCAACAGCAATACGATACAGCAGCCAAGAAAATGAGAGTGGCTTTCAGCAGCACTGACAGAGCCAGGGGTAATCCATCTCTAGTCGACCCTGATCATATGACTTCTGGACTATTGGATTTGGTTCTAGGTTCAACAGAAGGATATCAATCAATTGAAGAATGTCCACAAGAAGTATTGGGTTTGGTTCTAGGTTCTTTCAAATGGCATTGATCAGTTAAAGAATGTCCAGAAGAAGGCGTAAGCCGGGTGGCAAATCACCTTATTCCTCTGACCCCAATTTGCTCAGCTGAGAAAATGAAAGATTAAACCAAATGACCCCTATGATCTTGTCTGGCTCTAAATTGATGGTAAAGGAACCTCAGTTCAATCCAACTAAGGATCTTTGGAAGGAATTAGGGCTATTTAGCCTGGGGGAAAAGTTAGGGAGGTGATCCACAGTAAGTGTATCAAGTATCTAAAGGGCTATTACAAGGAAGAGGGATCTCTTCTGCTTGACCCCAAGGAACTGACCTAGGAACCACAGGTGGAAATTGTGAAGAAACAAATGGAACCCTGAGATGGGACAGGATGGGGGAGTGTCCTCTCAGGAAAGCTGGCAGCCTTGGCACCTGGATGACAAGGAGAAAACCTTAAGTAGGTATGACCATACCAAATCCCCCCATGCTAGCCAAATAGCAGGGAGGGGAGAAGGCGATAAAGGGGACTCAGGTTAGATGATCACCTCCTAGCAGCAGCACTAGTGATTCTAGTAGACTGAACATTGTGAGAGCCTCCACTGATCTCAATAGGTCTAAATCTCCTCTGGGCCTTAGTGGATGAAGCAGTTGGCAGAGCTAGGTGAGAATGCCTAAGAAAGGCCATTGCCAGCCTGAGCCAGGAATTTTTGCCAGGAGTCAACTGTAGTTTGAAGGATTTATGGCTTCGAATGCTCACTCAGAAAACCTGAGGAAGCCAAGGAAGAGTTATGTCTGAATCTTCCCTTAGAATTTACTAGTTGTATAAAAAGTCACTTTCCCTCTCTCAGTCTGTTTCCTCATCTTTAAAATAAGAATAATAAAAACCTCCTTTATTGGGCTATTTTGAGAATCAAATCAAATGTTATATATGTAAAGTGCTTTGCAAACATGTATATATATGTGTGTGTGTATATTTATATTATATTATATATCTTTATGTTAGTGATGCTATTATTACTCTCTTTTTAGAAAGTCATTGTAATTATTTGTGCCCAGTTTAGGACTTGCTCTGTTCTTCCTGCCTCATTAAAAATTATCCACAGTGGTTCAGGAATTGCATCTCTAAGCTCTTTTTAAGCCTTGGGATGGGATTTGGGAGAGCTTCTAAGTAGTGTTAGTCATTTGCTCTGTTTTTCTCCATCTGTGAAAGTCCCTTCTGTCACCTTGCCTATAGTTCTCCATTGTTCCCTGGTGTGGGGTGTCTAGCCTTTGTCCAAAGGAAAAGAAATCTCAATTCTCCCTTTCGTTATTGTTCTTGAGAACTTCTGACAAACCATACTGCATTCAAAGAACTGTACCTGTACTCAGGAAAACAAGGGTCACCTTGTATCTCATCTTCCAACTATTCTGTCACTGACTTCGGGTCCCCCTTTTCCTAATAAAAGTTGGGGTTCATGCTGCTTGCATTTGTACTTTAGTAGGTAAAGAAGCTTGATCAACTACTTCCATATTCCCTTTAATTGTCTCTCCAACCCATCACATCTACCTGGGGCCAGTAGGATATGGTTATTCAAATGATCCAGGATCCTTTCCTCCAATATGGGGTTTAGGGGTGGGGGAAAGCATCTTCATAGATACTTTAGAGGACTGGGAAAACTTTCTATTGTTCATGTGCCAACTAGCACTAAGTCCACTATATATTTCCTGTGTAATAAGGAAACACCAACTATAGATACTCAGTTAATACAATACTAAAAGAAATCTAGTCCAAAAGTAGCATAGAATCAGTGAAAGCAGGTTATTGGAACAGAAAAGGAAAAATGAGAGGCAGCCCAACAGAAAGGTGTCAGATGCACAGATGGTGGGCCTCAGGGGGCCCACAGCGCTTTCTTGTGCTGCCTGAACCAGATTAAAATGTAATTGGGAAATATTTCACAAAAGAAATATGTTGTACGATTGTGTCCAATTCTTTGTGACCCCAGGAACCAGAGCAGACCCAGCTATCCTCCCCCACCCCCCCTTATCCTCCATCCCTCAAATTTTTTCCAAGTTCATATTTGTTGCTTCCATGACACTCTCTCTCTCAATCTTAAGTCTCTTAAGTGACTTATCCAGGGTCACACAGCTAGTAAGGATTAAACATCTGAGAGTGGATTTGAATGCAGATTCTCCTGACTTCAGGACTGGCACTCTATCCACTGTGCCATTTAGCTGGCTCTTCAGTATCTTTTGTAAGTCAATATGCAGCCTGCAGAGATACTTAGGTTTGTTTTGGTGGTTCCGTGACTCCACCAGCATGGAGGATAGAGAGCTGGATTCAAATCTGCCTCTGATTTGTGCACCTGTGGGCAAGTGAGTTAAACCTCTCAGTACTCCTCTAAGGAAACCCCCAGCACTAGAAGTCGCAAGGCAAATAAGAATCTGCATATCAGAAAACTCCCTATACTAGTAAAATTATGGGCCTGGAACAACACAACACAATAAAGTCATAGAAAACATTGGAAACATTCTCAGCAAAATAACAGCTAATATTTATATTGTGCTTTAAGATTTGCAAAGTGCTTTTACATATATTAACTCATTTGATCCTTAAAACAATCTTATGAGATCAGTGATATTATTATCCCCACTTTATAGATGAGGAAACAAAGTCACATAGAAAGTAAAATGGCTTTTCCAGAGTGATAAACCTGAAACAGGCTTGGAATTCAAGTCTTCCTGCCTCAACTTGTGCTGTCATCTACCTCCAGGGAGAAAACTGCTTTTGTAAGTTTTTCTTATCCCTATCTCTGCTCCTGGTCATTGATATGAGAGACTCCTGATACCCTTTGTTTGCAGTCCCCCGTTACACAGGCTTCTACTGTGGTTTGGTCCACGGGATCATCAGGATTCTTCCAGGACTACATCCCTGGCTCACTGGTACTCTGATTGATATTCCTTAGTACCAGCCTCTCCCCTTTGAAACTTTCTGCCTCTCAGAAGACATTTACATTAAATAGAATCCTTACCTTATGCTGCAATCACCCTGTATCCCATCACATGTGACTACATGGGAAATGGGATGCTGTTTTCCAATAAGAGATGATCTCTGAGGCCCCAGTATCATCCACTGGAAATGGAGTTCTGTGGATTTCTTCCCTCACCCAAGCTTACTGCATTTCTATAGAGACTTTGCTGTTGAGTGGGGATTACTTCTTGGCTTAGTACAGATGCTAAACTCTTCCCATGGTTCTCAGGGCTATAATGCTTTGCAGCACTTACTGGGGGGATAGCTAGATCTGTGAAAAAAAAGTCAATACTATTGAAACTACACAGTGGTAAATCTCAGGGTGGGGAGAATTCAGTTTGTGGATCTTCTTGTCCTACCAGTATGCAAACGACAATGGCACAGTCTAATTGCCAGGTCTCTTCTGGAAATATCTGATTTCTTTCTGAATAAGCATGAGTGCTTAGAAAGCCAGAGATATCAAAGTCTGAATTCCATTGATCCAGGTCTGGGCAAATGGTTTCATAAGGGTTCTTTGCATGACAAATGTCAGTATAAATAACTGAGGGGTAGCAGCAGCAACATTTGTGGGGCAGGATCTGATCATTACTGCCAGAATCTGTGAGTAAACCCCAAAGCAGGGCTGAGAAGATGGTGCTCTTCTAGCATTAAGGGGATCCTATTTTACTTTGGACTTAAATGCTGCATTGGGCCCGATAACTGTTCCCCGATTTACAGGACAGCGATGCCATCTTAATAAACCCCTATCTCTCAAGCATCTCCAAAAGCAGCAAATCCTTGAAAGATGAAATATGCCCTCATTTACCCTTCTGAAACTATTGGAAATAGCAGGAGAGTACCCAGCAGGAGGAGGGATAGGGTTTTGGAATCAAAAAGGATGTTGGGATCAATTTCTGTGTTTGAATTCCAAGCTGAAAGAATGGAAAAGATCTGAAGGGTTCCAGTCTTTTCATTTCCCATTAATTTAGGGATTCTCAATCTATTTAAAAATATTCATAACTATATTTCAACATAATTGGTTTGCTTTGTGATCCAAATTATTTTTTTTTGCATTTGAAAACCTTATTCTGAGAAAGAGAAGGGTCCATAGTCTTCATCATGCAGCCCAAAAGGTTCGTGACATACAAGAAGTGAAGAACTGCTGTTCTAATATGAAACAAGACTGCAATCATTTCTGAAAATTTAATTGTTTATACTTTTCTTAAATATCTCCAAAAGAGAAGATTCCTCATGGAGCATCTCAAGGTCAGTGTTGTATTAAGGGGATACATCTGGGTATTTTCCTACTGTTTGCTTAGGAATAGGAACAGGAGCTCAATCCATGATCTTATTGGGGTAGGGAATTCCAAAGTCAATGCAGAATGGCACCTTCTCTGCACATTAGAGTGTTAAAGAGTTGTCTAGATTGAGAGGTGGAATGACTTGTCCACAAACATACAACCAGGATGTGTCAAAGGGGGAACTCAAATTCTTTTTTTTTTCCTTAATAGTATTTTATTTTTCCAGATACATGTAAAGATAGTTTGCAACATTCATTTTTGTATATAGTATTTTTTTCCAGATACATGTAAAGATAGTTTGCAACATTCATTTTTGTATATAGCATTTTGTTTTTCCAGATACATGTAAAGATAGTTTGCAACATTCATTTTTGTAAGATTGTGCTCCAAATTTTTCTCCCTCTCTTACTTCCCCCTCCCCAAGACAACAAGCAATCTGATATAGGTTAAATATGTGCAATCCCTTTAAACATATTTCCATATTTGTCATGTTATATAAGACAAATCAGAACAAAAGGGAAAAAATGAGGGGGAAAAAAGCAAACAAACAAAAAAAAGATGAAAGTAGTATGTTTCCATCCACATGCAGTCCCCATAATTCTCTCTCTGGATGCGAACGATATTTTCCATCCCAAATCTATTGGAATTGTCTTAGATTACCACATTGCTGAGAAGAACTAAGTCCATCACAGCTGATCATCACATAATCTCATGGTTAGTATGTACAGTGTTTCCTAGTTGAACCCAGCACTCTCCCTATTTCACATCACTGCCTTGGAGTATTTACTCCTTAACAATAATTTATTTTGTTTTTACTCATGGATGGCCTGCACTGCTAGAGCTTAAATAAGCAAAAACTGGGAAACATTACCCTCTTGTGGGCGGGAAAGACATGACTTCAGGAATGATTTCAGGCTTTTGGTTTTTTTATTGGACTCTTTTGGGGAGGCTATTTGAATTAAGATTAAATTTAAGGATACGATGACAACTGTTTTGAGGTTGGAGTTTTTAGAGACTTTAGAAGGTTGAATCCCAACTGTCATTTAGCACCAATGACTACTTAACTACTTGAAACCTGTTTCCTCATCTGACACTTGAGGGTTTTGGATAAGAGGACTTCTAATATCCCTTCCTGTTGGGATTTTTTAAAGTGGTGATGGGGTGGCCCATACTTGCAATCTTACTACTAAGAAGGTAGATTGCTTGAGCTATGGAGTTCTGAGCTATGGAGTCCTCCTTGGGAGGAGTGTGGAGGAAATAGAGTGAATAGCTCCCAGACAACCTAAATAAGACAGAAGCTACCTGCAAAGCTGCTGTGATGATCAGCAGTGAGATGGAGCCCATCTCTGCTTCTGACTTGGTCAAGCTAGGGAGACTCAGTCTCCCCACCCCAAGTACCCCAAGAGGTGATGTTGGGCAAAGGAAGGATTTATGATATGAGGATTTGGGTTAAAATCCTGCCTTTGTTGGCACCTGTGTGAACTTGGGTAAGTCATAGAGTCTTTTGGGGATTCATTTATAAAATGAAGGGAAATGGACTTGTAGACCTCTAAGCTTCCTTCCAGCTCTAAATCTACAAATCTAAATCGTTTTAATTTAAAAGGACCCTAATTATAACTGGGACCCCAACTCCAGACATATCACCAAACTTTGGGTCTTTACTTTCTAGCAGTATGGTTGACCTGACCTTGAATTCTGCCTCCATTACCAAGTTTTACCTCAGCTTTATTTCTGTCAAGCTGCCCACTGCTAGTAAACATTTCCTTAAGCTTCTACTATGTGTCAAGCATTTGCTAAGTGCTGGAGATACAAATAAGAAAAAAAAGTCCCTGTCCTTAAGGAGCTTTCAATCTAATGAAAAGCAGGAAGGAAGTAGCCAGAGGAGGAAGGAGGAGCATAACATTAGGGGATGGAGACCCAAGCAGAGCACCTAGTGGTAAACGAGGATTTGGCTAGAAATTCTGGGTCCTCAATAAAGGAAGCTTTGGAAGGAGTTCATTGCATTCTCCAACTGAGAAAGTCTTGACTACTAAGGCTGGAGCAACCATCATGAGGCTGAAATTTCAGCTGAAATGAAAGGAGTCTGCCATGTGCCCAAGTTTGGAACTCACTCCCTCTTCTCCTACCCTCGGGGCATCTCTCCCTCCCTTGAAAGCCCAGTTCAGGAACCATCTCCTGCACTCCTGCCACTTCCTCCTACACTAGTGCTCTCACTTTCTTGATATGACTATTTGTACATTCTTATTTAGGTACTTGTGGTATCTCTCTCCAGGGCCACGCCCTTCCTTCAGGAAGGGAGTAACCTCTTGAAAGGCAGAGAGGGTTTTCCCCAGCAGCTAGCTGTGGTTTCTCCCGTTGAACAAGTCAAGAAGCATTCATGAAGCACCTACTGTGTTCCAGTAACTGCCCTAAGCATTGGAAATACCAAAAGTCACTGAGTCATTGAGACGAGAGATGCTTTTGGGAATACCAAAGCACTACAATTCTGTGTGATTGTACGTACTCTTGTTATTAAAACAAGAGAAGGAAGATTTAAGTGGAAGAATAAGGCTAAAAATGTTTGTGGTATTGGGTCATAGCTGGTGGAATGAGACTTTTCTGGACCTGTCTGGGGCACAGATTTCCCCATTAACAAGCTTTTCGGCCTCAAGCTAATGAGAAACGTCCACAGCAAATATTTGATGCTCCTAGATTTAGAATTTTCCATTAAAAAAAAAAAATTCTGTGCATGGTGAAATCCCAATAGACACTGCTTTGTTCTCCTTGAACATCCCTGCCCTCGTGGAGCTCACAGTTTCCTTTCCTGTTGGGAAGGTAGGTATTGTTCTTTATTTTCCTCCAAAATGAGTGAGGATCATATTAAGAAAACAATCTCATTCAGAAGGTGGGGAAACTTGCTGTGTTCCTCAACTCAACATTTTTATGCAAGTAAAATCAGATTTAAAAAATCACCCAAGGTACGAAATCATGAAAAGAAAGAAAAACAAAAAACAAAAAATGATGTCGTAATGGGACCAAAGAGTGTGACCAAGGGGAACACAATTTTGTCTTGGGAGATGTTGCATGCATGAGATCCTTCTGATTAGCAGCAAAAGATAAGAACTCCCTGCTTTGCTTCATCCCATCCCCTGCCTAGCTACCAGTAGCCTGGAGTTTCCTGCAAAAGCACAGACCTGTGGTCCATCCATCACCTTGGCCCAAGAAACCCTGCCAGAATTTTGTATCTGCCTATACTATGAAGCTGCCAATTTAGAACTAATGCTCAAAGAAACAACTTCACCTTATCTTCTATTCTATGTTTATAGAAGTAATATGTCTACCATATCACAGGGCACAGCCATTAACTAATCCTTACAACAACGCTGTGAGCTTACCAGCATACTTTAAAAAATTTTTTGTCCCCATTTTACAGATCAAGAAACCAGGGCAGAGAAAGGCTAAGTGCCATGCCAAAGTTAAACAGTCAACAAACAGAGGCTAGGAGCCCCCTCTACGCTTTCAGCTCCAGATTCTTTGCCCCAGATTGGGCTCCCATTCCTTGTATCCCCATTAAATAACCCTTTCTTCCCCAAATCCAGAAAACTACTTCCACTTACATAAAGCCATCTATTACATGCCATAGTGGAGAGGATATTGAGTCAGAACAAATGAGGATTTTTGTTTTCCTTAGAACAGAGAGTTAATAAATTTGAAGAAAAAAGCTGATCCTTTAACTCAAGACTAATTTTTCTTCCTACAAAAGTTAGCACTGTACATGGTTTCCTTTTTCAGATACTTTAAAAATATTTATGGAGATACTTTTCAGATGCCTCACAAACTACTTAAATAACTGGTCAGTGTTCCAAAGGGTCCTGGGCAATTCACTCTGTTTATTCAACATATAACTGATTTGTTAAGAAATATGTTAGCTGTATTTTAGTAACAAAGGTTCTTTTTCCTTATTGCTCCCTTAAATGTACTCAAGATATTTTACTGTTGGCTCAATTCACATCCTACTGGAAACCCCTTCCTCTTAGATCTAGCTATCATTAAATTACTTGGACCTCATTTCATCATGAAATAAAATTGAATCAGGAAAAACATGGTCATCTATAACATTAAACAGGAGTAGGCATAGGTAGCAAGAACAGCAGCAGACACAATTAAGATCAAAGGTGGAGGATCTCATCTTCTTCACTACCTTTCCAAGGACCAGAGTTCCATGAGGCAAGGGTCCTAAAAGTAGAGCTACTATCTTGGAGTGGTCCTCAAGCAAGGCAATGATTGCAGGGGAGTTAAGGGGTAAGAAAACCACAAGGTAGGAAGGACCAAGTTATGAAGAACTTCAAATACCAAACCGAGAAAAATCTATATGATTCTGGAAGTTATAGGGAGTCAGTAGAGCTCACTGAGCCCAGGGGTGACAGAACCATTCTCATGCTTTAAAATCGATTTGACAGCTGAGTGGAGAATAGATTAGGGTTAAGAAGCGACTTGAGATAGTGAGATCAATTAAAAGGCCATTTCAATAGTCCAGGTATGAGGTTATGAAGGCCTGAACTAAGGCTATGGGCATATGAATGGAGAGAAGGGTTAAGATGTAAGGGATGTGGGGAAGGCAGAAACAAAATACATTACTGGATTCGATATATGGGGAAAGATTGAGGAATAGAGGCTGACCCTTAAGGAGATAAAGCCGGGGTTGACATGAGAAGGGCTGAATCTTCTTCCTCCTCCCCCCAATTCCAGTTACCTAGATGTTTATAGCAAATGAAATAATATTTGTAAAGTGCTCAGCACATTGGCTGCAACAGTGGGTACTCAGTAAATGCTTGTTCCCTCTCACAGAAAGGATCCAAATGACCATAAAATCCCTTTAGCAATTCCCCAACCAACATCGGCTCTTATTTCATTTGATCCAATGGCTTTCAAAGATGTTTCACACTTAATCTAATGTATAAATTAGAAATCCAAATTAATGAAGACGGGTAGAACAATTTATCCCCTACTTTAGTAAGATGGGGTGAGTTGAGGACATATCAATCTGACCTTTATGATTAAAAGAGCAATTTAGGCAAAAGGCATAGATTTAGAGCTAGAAGGGTTTCAGAGGTCAGTTTGTTTTACAGGTAAGCAAACTGAGTCTCAGAGAGGGAAAATGACCAGTCACACAAGTCTGTCATTTGAATTTAGTTTTTCTGTCTCTAAATACAGTATTCTTGCCATTTGCTTGCTCACCATTTGCTACAGAACAAGTTTCTAATTCTTTGCCACCACAAAGAAAACTGCTGTAAACATTTTTGAACATATAGGTCCTTTTCCCTTTTTTATGATCACTTTGGAATAAAAACCTAGTAGTGATATTGCTGGACCAAAGAATATGCCCAGTTTGATAGGCCTTTGGACATCCAGAATGGTTGGATCAGTTTATAACTCCACCAACAACACATCAGTGTTCCAATTTTCCTATATCACCTCCCAACATTTTTCATTTTCCTTGTTATATTACCCAATCTGATAGCTTTGAGATGGTGCCTCAGAGTTGTTTTAATTTGCATTTCTCTAATCATGAGTGATTTAGAGGATTTTTCCATATGACTATTGATAGCGTTGATCTTTTCATCTGAAAACTGCCTGTTCATACCTTTGATTATCTATCAATTGGAGTATGAATGTCATGGAGTACTGATGAAATGATGAATATGAAGAATTTAGGGAGTACGAGAAAACTTATGCGCTCGTGTTAAAAGACCACATAAAGCAAAGACTGAAGACAACAGAGTTTCCGACTAACCACCACAGAGGAAGAAGCTTGACCCTGGGTAGGGTGATGGACATGCCTCCCTGGTTGCTGTGGGGATGGTGGGGGTGGTGGGGAGCCTTGTCAAGTAGCCTTTCCTTCTTTCTTAGGCGCTGAAGAAAGTGTGGAAGAGGAGAGGTATTGAACTGACTACCAAACTGAAGGTCTACAGGGCCACTGTGTGACCTTATTGTGGTATATTTGTGAAACCTGGACAGTCTACCAGCCACTTCAGGAAACTGAGTCTCTTATATTTGAATTCTTAGAAAGATTCTGAAGATCTCCTGGCAGGATAAGATAGCAGACATTGAGGTATTTTCTCCATCTAAACTGTCAAATATTCCAACTCTACTGCAGAGAACACAACTTCATTGGGCTGGATACCTTGTTCGAATGCCAAATGTAGTCTGCCAAAATAATTATTTTCTGGAGAACTCACACGGTGCAAGTGGTCAGAAAAAGTGATACAAGGACATTCTCAAGGTTTCTTAAGAACTTTAGAATCAATTGTATGACATGGGAGACACTGGCACGGGACTGCTTGGCACAGCCTGCCGTTGTCAGAGAAGGTGCTGAGTTCTTTTGAGTGAAGCAAAATTGAATTACCTCAGAAGAAACTCAAGATGCACAAAGTGGGAGAAGCTACTCCAGATATTCATAGGGACTATGTATCCCGACCTGTGGCGGAGCATTCCCAGCAGCTCGGATCAGTCTGAGCAGCCACAGTCAGAGGGTCGGCCGTTCAACTTTTACATAAGAGACGTTATTTTGGTCCTCTTTCAGACCGAAGGACAACCAGACAACCTGGTAGGGCTGATGGGGGAAGGTGCGCTCTTTAGTGATGCAGCATTTATTAGGCACCAAGTGTGTGCCCAACATGAGCGAAGAGCTGGAGGCGTGGTGGAAGTCACGAGTCTCTGCCCCCGAGGTGCTTCCAGTCTAACCGTGGGTCAGGGACAGGATTAAAAGAGACAGGCCAGAAGCCCTCGGTGGGGAGAGGTGGTTGTCTGCAGATTGGCGGAAGGCTCCTTTTATGGGGTATAAAGGGCTCGGCACTCGGATCTGGGCCCATTTTCCTGATGAGGAAGGCTTCCAGAAAGACGTTAGGTAGAGGCCCCACACTCGCCCCCCACCCCCACCCCCCACAGCACCCTGACTATGGTTCCCCTTTAACAGATGGGGAGATTGAGGCACAAGAAGGCGAGTTTAGCCCTTTCAGGTCTCAGTGGAAGCTCCCCCTGGTGGTAGTGCCGTATCTCAAGCTCAGCTCACTCTGTAACTGAGCCGGAAAGACAGGAGACAGACACCGGGGCGTGGTGACGTCACATCCTGCCTCCGCAGCGTGTTTCCGGAAGAAGCGCTGGTTTCTGGGAGAACGTGAGCGGCGTGGCCGAAAGACCGTGAACCGTAAGTTACGGGGAAATCCCTGGGTCGCGCTTCACTAGCAGAAGCGTCTGTCAGGAGGGAAATAACAAGAAAGGGGCGTAGCGGGCTTTCCGACTGAGATCCTCCGTCTTCTGGGGAGAGGAGCCAAATGTGAAGACGCCGCGTCTTGGTCACGGGCGGTCACTACGTGCGCAGTGCCCTATGCGAAGGGGAAGCGGAAAAGAATGCTCTGCTCTCTAGCGTGCAGGCGCAGCTTCTCACGCACGCGCACGTTCTCTAGTGCGCAGGCGCGTCATTCTCGCGCACGCTTTCTCGTGCAGGCGCGCCTTTTCTTGCGCGCGCACCGTCTACCGCGCAGGCGCAGTGAGTCAGAAGTTCGACCTGGGCCCGGACTCTGAGTTGTTTGGGGTCTATTGCATCCCGGGTTGTTTCGTCCGTCCCTTTTTTCTGCTCGCGGGACTCGGTGTGTTCGTGAGTCTGTGCCCTTTGTGCGAGTGAGGAAGCGTGTGGCCGGGGCCGTACACGTGTCCGTAGCGCTTTGAGGTGGTGAAAACGCTTCCCTGGCACGGGCTTCTCCGACGGAGAAACTGAGGCCCGAGAGGCTTGCCCAAGGTTAGACCAAGTGATAGGGACTGGCCGGCCCTCCCCCGGCAAGCACTGGTTCCGTTTGACCTTGTATTCCTAGGGCCTGGCATACAGGCAGCGCTTCTTAGATGCGTGTGGAATGAATGAGTGCGTGAATGAATGAATGTGTGAGCCAGCCTTGACCGACTTGACTCAGAATCTGAGGCTCCAAGCTGGGACCTGCTTTCTCTCTGACCTTGTGTCCCCTGGACTCTCTGCAGTGGGCTTTAGGGGCATGTGAGGGAGACACCCCTGCTCAGCCTCTGAGTATTTTTCCTTTTTTAAAATTATAACATTTCCCCTAAACTTAAACGTTTTTACTTAAAAAGAGTGGAAGCAAGGGCACAGCTTTTCAGTCCGAAATAAATTTCATCCTGTGACATAAAAAGCGTTCCCGCCCTATACTTTACCTTCTTGCCTTCTGTTTTGGGGACCCCCCCTTCTTAGCTTCCCGCTTCCTCTTCCCCTGGAAAAAGTAACACAAGACTGGGGGGGGGGAGATGCAGTTTCTAGGAAAAAAACAGAATAATCTCGAGATCCCTTACCTTAGAGGGCTATTGTACCAGTCTGTCTGTCAGTGATCCTAAAGTCTGCTGGCTTTAGGAATACTATAGGGGTATTATAAGAATCCTACAGTTACTGCCATTTAACAGGGTTTCTGAGGCAAATGGTGGGGCGAATCCCAGACCACTCCTCGGTTTTAACCTCTGGGCCATAAAATTAGCATCTTAGTGATATGAAGCTTCACATCTCTGGGTCTTTTCCTATAAATTTATCTTCTTGCCCCTGGTTCTTGGCTAGATCCTTTTAGAACTTAGCCGGCTTCCATTGGTGTTAGAATTAAAATAAACTTTGCCCCTTGACTTGGAGATGGGTTCAAGCCTGCAAATTCTTTTGAGACACCGTCCCATCCCAACCTTTTGGAGGTTCTTTTGGAACCTTAACAAGACTAAAGCATTTGTAACATGCATGTCCGGTCCAGGAAACAACCCCCACAGGCTGGGTAAGGAAAAGTCTCGCTCTGCACCTTGAGTAGGAGCCTCCGAAAAGAGGGGGTCCTTCCCTTGGTCCAGTTCTGAAGCCTGATGGTGCTTCTTGACCATGTTCTTCCTTGAAAGCTTGTGCTTTCTGGTGACTCTGTACTCCAGTCCAAGCCAGTCTGCCACATGACCCCAGGCTCTGTCAGATTCTGCCCACCCTTGTGTCCACTGTCCCAGACCCAGCCTTGTTCAGTGCTCCAAATGACCTGTGACTTGTCCATGCAGAGGTCTTGGGCTGCTGGCAGTGGACCTACAGGAAGGACCACAGGGCCACAGAAATCAGCATTTAGCATGAATATTTGGAAATAATGATTCAAAAGAAATTAATACTTTTGGATGTCTTTTTGTAGGTTTAGTCAGTACTATGACACACTTAAGTAAAAACAAGTTGTCTTCGCCTGCTGAATTTGAAAGAATTGTATACAAAAATCCCTCTGAATACCATTACATGAAAGTTCAACTGTAAGTTCATTTTTCTAAATATTTGTTTGCATTTGTTCTTTAAGGAACTGAAGGTGACGAATAGGAATTTTTAATTGCCTGCTTTTTTTTTTATAGCGAGTTTCAGGAACATGGATTTAGATTAACTGACGCACAGTTCAAACAGCTGATTGTTTTGGCTCTAAAAGACTTGTTTGGAGAGGTATGTGAGCCTTCAAATTTTAACAGATTGAAGGCTGCTAGGATTTTTGAACAAATTCTACAGCAAATATCCCCATATATTTTAAGGTTTGGTTTTTTTGAATACTAATATTTGGTACTGAAATGTCCTTTATTTATCCCCGTATTTCTTCATAGAATGTTGTAAAAAAAAAAAAAAAAAAAAAAGTAAAACTTAGATATTCTTATCCCAGCAAATATTCCTGATTCACAATTTTTAGTTAAGTGTTAACTTGGAATCTAGTATTCTTTCACTATTAACAGAATGTTCCCAATGGTTGATAAAATGTAAAATTTTCCTAATAGGGATTATTGTTTAATAAGAGCATTATTTCTACATGTAGGTTGGTGCTGCCTTACCCTTTGATGTGTTGACATATGAAGAGAAGACTTTATCAGCAATCCTGAGAGTCTGTAGCAGGTATTAACCACGTGGCCTTTTAAAAACACATAGACTATGTTTTTTAGAAAATGGAAGAGTGATTGGTGGGGAAATAGGGTGAACTCTTTCCCCTCATGATGCACTTTTCGGGACATCAAGGCCCTATTCTAGACATTGTAATAAGTGCCAGGGATACAGGAAGGCCCAGAGGCCCTGCCTTCAGCTTGCTTACCATAGCATGGTAAGCTTTATATGAACAACCAGGGGATGGCCAGGAAGCCAGTGTCACTGAGCTGCTGCAGAGGTCCTGGAAGGGAATGAGTGGTGAGAAGTCTGGAAAGGCAGATTTGCTTCTTTGCCGTCTCTACATATCTGAAGGATAATTTTTCATTTCTTTCTTTGGGAGCATGTATTCTAGGAGAGAAAAACTAGTGAAATTTGAATTTGGCATTGTTCCTAATAGAAAGCAGGTTCTGTAAGCTTAGAAATGACTAAACATAAACATGAAACTAGTTGAAGTTAAACTTTTCCTTATTGATATGTAGAGCTGTGTGTGTATTTGCCATTCTTTTTAATTGAGCATTTAAAATTAGGAGAGGTTTTGGCAGAAATACTTACTGGGACAGACAGACAGAGCAGAAGTCCATCTTTGTATCATTCTGACATGATCTGACTTTTCTGCAGCGGCCTTGTGAAGTTGTGGAGCTCCTTAACCCTGCTGGGGTCCTATCAGAACAAGAAATGTGCCTTCAGAGTTAAGCAGGTATGGATTGGCTTTGAGGTGTTGTGGGCTGTCTGAGGACCTGGAGCTGGAAGAGGGAAAGGTGGTGAGGACTGGGTGGTGGATTTAAATTTTGTTTTTGTTAAGGGATTTCATTGTTTCCAAGACTTTTAAAGTAAAGCATTTAGACTCGAGTAGAAGCCTCTTGCTTCTTTTTTTAATCTAAATAAGTGTGTTTGTCTAAAACTTTGCTTAATAATAATATCTCACATTGTTGCTCAGGGTCATTTCATTGAAGTTCTTTGCTTGGTATGGGTAGCTCTTGCCTCAGGTTGTTGACAAAGCTGGGCTTCAAAAAGGTCTGAGGGTTACAACAAGGTTATACCTCTGTAGAGACAAGATCCCCATAGACAGAAGTGGGATTTGGCCTCCCAGAAAAGTCCTCTGCTCTTTGAGAAAGTGAGTGGCTAGCTGTCCTCCTCAGTCCTGGTCAGCTCACATCTGGAAGCTGCTGGTGCCATATTTTGTGAGGGATGGAGATAGCTGGAAGGCATCCAGGGCAGGCTGACCAGGCTGGGGAGAGGCCTACAGTTCTTGCAGAAGTAGCTGCAAGAAGGGAAGCTGGGTCTATAGAGAGGAAGACTCGGGGGGGGGGGGGTGGTGGTTTGCAAACTGTCTCCCACATATAAAAGAGTAGGAGGGCCAAACTCGAAGCAGAGGCTAGGAATTGTAGAGACGCAGATTGAAGCTTGATGTCAAGTGGGGGAAAGAGCAACAAAGCTTGCTAACAGAAGCATCCAGTCAGTCAGTAAAGCATTAGGTGCCTACTATGTGCTGGGATATGTATGCACATAAGCTATACAAAGGATAAAAAGTACATGATAATGAATAGAAGGAAAACACTAGAATTGGGAGGGATTGGGAAAGGCTTCTTGTAGAAGATGGGCAGCTGGGTGGCACCATGGGTAGAGCACCTGGAAGACTCAAGTCTTGCCTGAGACACTTACTGAGTGACCCTGGACAGGTCCCTTCTCCCTTTGCCTCAATTTCCTTTTCTGTCAAATGGCTTAGAGAAGGAAATGGCAAACCACTCCAAAGTCTCTGCCAAGAAAGCTCCAAATGGGGTCATGAGAAGGACATGATTGAACAATCTAAGGTGGGATTTTAGCAGGATTTAAAAGGAAGCCAAGGAGTTGAGTCAGCAGAGATAAGGAAAAAGAGCCTTCCAGGCAAGGGATCAGCCTGAGAAAATGGCCACAGCCAAGAGAAATGGAGGGTCTTGTTTATGGGACGGGTCATTGGATGGAAGAGTTACATGG
This sequence comes from Myrmecobius fasciatus, assembly GCA_023553655.1. NCBI lineage: Eukaryota > Metazoa > Chordata > Mammalia > Dasyuromorphia > Myrmecobiidae > Myrmecobius > Myrmecobius fasciatus. The sequence goes on along the minus strand of JAJPUD010003165.1, from coordinate 80,783 downwards.
ATGGAAGAGTTAGGAAGTAAGATGTGGGAAGCCTGGGAAAGTGGGGGCTGGATGAGAAAGGACTTTGAACACCAGAGGGTTTTATACTGGATTCTGGAGCTGAGAGAGAATGGGGTGGGAGTTGGGGGGCTGACCTGTTTGTTCTGGCCCTGGTTGCTGAATGGGGGGCTAGTCAGCAGGAGGGGAGACTTGAGGCAGCCCTCCCCTCCCCTGTCAGCAGCTGCTTCGGTCCTGGGGTTGATTAGGCCTCTTCAGGAGGTGTGAATATTCTGAAAGGTGGAAAGAGCCCTGTCAGCAGCACTGCAAGGGAAGGATTTTGAGTCACATTTGTTGTTCATGAGTTCAAATCTGGCCTCAGATGAGTATTAACCAGGCGATCCTGAACAATCATTGACATGCTGTTTGCCTCAGTTTTCTCATCTGTAAAATGTGCGTAATGACTGTACCTACTTTCCAGGGTTATCCTGAAGATTAAATGAGATAATCATTGGAAAGTCATTATTATTGTCGTTGTTACTGTTAATACCACCACCACCATACTGCTATTACTAACACTCTTCCTACTACAGCATAGCCTGGCCTGGCCTTGATTCAAATAAAAAAAAAAAAAGGAGAAGAATCTCTTTGGCCGGCCTGATTGCTTGTGTTTCAGCATTCTTTTCTTTTCTTTTTTCTTGTTTTTTAACTTTTAAGAGCTTTTTGGTTTTTTTTAACATATGCATAAATAATTTTCAATACCCATTCTTGTAAAGCCTTGTGTTCCAAGTTTTTTTTTTCTTTCCCTTCCCCCACCCACTCCCTGGATAGCAAGTAATTCAATATATGCTAAACACATATTTTTCTATATGTACTTCCACACTTATCAGCATTATTTTCTTCCAGTGTTAGATTGTTATTTTTCGTTTTCCTTCTAGGTGTCTCCATTTCTTCTGGCATTATCTGGTAATAGTAGAGAATTCATATTGGAAGAGTAGAAACCGAATTGGAATTCACTGAAAATGATCTAGAAATGATAATTATTTTTTGCCAGCCGTGTGTTCACCCTTCGTAGACAGAAGGACCTACAGCTCTCGTTTGTAACGGTTTAAAATTTGGGAAAATGTTCACAGTAATTTCCAGTCACCGAATTTTACTGAGCGCAGTAGGACCAAAGGTTCTCCAAGTCCTGCCCATGCTGAACAAAAAGACAGGCAGTTGTAACTCGACCAGGCGGCACCTTCGCTATTTGAATGTAAAAATTGGAGACCATGCTGAGCTCACTAAGGCTTTTACCCAGAAGGATGTGGTTACGTTTTCAGAATTAACAGGGGACGTCAACCCCTTGCACTTAAATGAAGAGTTTGCAAAGCAGACAAAGTTTGAAAGGACCATTGTTCATGGAGTTTTGATCAATGGACTCATTTCTGCCCTTCTGGGGACCAAGATGCCTGGTCCAGGCTGTGTATTTATTTCTCAGGAGATTAACTTCCCAGCCCCTTTGTATGTTGGAGAAACTGTGTTAGCAACTGCTGAAGTGAAAAAGCTGAAGATGTGCATTGCTTTTATTGAAGTATCATGCTGTGTCATAGAAAAAAGAAAAACTGTGATGGAAGGCATGGTTAAGGTGAGGATCCCAGATGCCCCTGGTTCTTGAACCATATGTCAGCTACAGAATCGGAAATGTAGTAATGTGAAAATTAAAGTACAACTTGAGAAAATAATGAAAAAAAAGAATAGAGTTGTTATTTCATCTACTTGCTGAAATGGACAAAAGACCGGGCCCCACATTTGGGTGATAGGGCCTTGGAATCTCTCCAGAAATCTTTTATGGGTCAGGAGTCTTTTGAGTACCTGAAAAATGTTTGCTTATCTAAGTCAGGTCAACAGTCAATGCATGTAGACATTTTCTATTGTGTTCCCTACATCCTGTTATTTCCCCTTTGTAAGGGAGATATCTATATTTAATGTCCAATGTAACCTAGGAAGCAGCCAGTGTCTTTAAAGGTGTGCCTTCCCTAGGCTTGGGGCTGGACTCTACTAGAGGGTTCAGTCGCTGGCCCGGCTAATAAACGCTCTCAAAATTCTAATTATGTCAGCCGTCCTGTATTTTCTCGCCTGGGCTATCTCATTTACTGATAAAAGCAAATTTTCATGCTTGGAGAAAGGAAGAAAATAATTTGCATATTTCCATTTCTACCCCTCGGGTCTCCCTTCATCATGCTCTCACACACAATTGTTTCATCTGAAGATTAGTCTAATTGTGGTTTCTTCTGTTTAGCCAACTTTTTAAAATTTTTAAGTATTATAAATGTGATTTAGCTCTGGGAGCAACTAGATTTAATTTCAAACTTATCCACATCAATGTAGTTTAGGTTAAATGACTCTTTTTTTCAAGTTCCATTTTCTTTTTTTTTAAATTTCTCTTGCTGTGTTCAAAAGAAAGTCCTAACAAATGATGTTAAGAACTGACCTAAGATATTTTTTGAGAGGCAGTAGAAAGGACACCGAATTTGAAATCAAAGGATCTAGTTTTAAATCTATCTTTTTTTACATAATTATGTGACCTGAGACAAAACACTACTTTTTTTTAATCTATCAAAAAGTGAGTTGAGGCTGGATGGCCTAGTGGTCCTTAAAATGTATAAGTCTGTCTTACATTGCCAGGCTGCCTGGAGCACAGCCCTTCACTGCATCTGTGGCCCTCCTAATTTAGTTCAGGGATCAAAGGAGTGAAGGAAACTCTCTTGAGAGTTTCATTTCCTGAGGGGATTCCTTACATTGCCCCTCCCATAGTAGCATGCTTTTGCCAAGTTGCTTTTTTTTTCTTTTTTTTTCAATTTGCTGATCACCAAATAATGTACTACTTTTTAATTTATTTGTCCCAAAACAACAACAGCAAAAAAAAAAACAAAAAAACAAAAAAACAAAACAAAACAAAAAAAAAAAAAAACTTGTTTTGGAGTATATCCTCAGAGAAGACTCTTTGAACCATGCAAATACACCTTTCCCAATAAGTATTATTTCCCTTTAGCAAAATAATTCACAGCACAGCATAAGAATTTCAGTCAATTTCCACTGAGACCTTATAAAAACAGTTGTGGCATATACAGTTCCAGGCATACAGCAGACACTGTGTTGTGTTTGTTGACTGAATTATAAATTGGAGATGCTATAACTTGATTATAGAATTTCTGATATACTCCCAAGATATTAAGATATAGAAAAATATGACAAAAATGTATTTCTATGCTTTCACTGAGCTTAGAATGTTTTGAAGAGCAGCCCACAGGGGCATCTTATAGTAGTCTCTTAATAAAATATAGAATTACAAAGTCTCATTGTTAGAAGCAATCTCAGGGGCCCTTTAGTCTAACCTTTATCTGAATAAAAAAAAGAAATGGATATACAGACTTTGCCTAAAGAGTTTCCATGTTG
>JAJPUD010003165.1:57635-69705 GCA_023553655.1 Myrmecobius fasciatus | reverse complement strand
TGAGTGTATGTGTGAGTGTGTGTGTGTGTGTGTGTGTGTGTGTGTGTATGGAAGAGGGGGAGTTTCTTGGGAAAAGGGGCAGAGAGCCTCCCCAAACTCCAATATTTTTGCTCGTCTCTTGAGCTGGCTCATTTGTTTACCACTGGAGTGTTTTCGGAATCCTTGGACTGGAGGGAACAATAGGCTTCTGTTTGTCTCTGGGTTCAGACCTTTCCTCCCAGAATGGCCCAGCTTAACTGGAGTTTTCCAATCCCCCTTTCCTCCTCGTGTGATCCGATTTCTAGCGTGAAGGAGGTAACTGAGGACTCAGCCGGGCTTCTCTTTGCCTCTTCAAACTCTTCCTTTACAGTGGAGGAAACGTTTATCCTGCAGCCGGAATGATTTCCATGTGGCTGATCTCCCCATTTCTGCAGGCCCCGAAATGTTCTCGGGGGACCCTAAGTCCAGGGAGGATTGAAGTTTGGGGCTGGGACTCAGCAGATTTGCCTTGAAATGAGCTGGAGGAGAGATGGAGAGATTGCAGATCCTATCTCCCGAGCAGGAATCCACCAACCCCCTCGTTCTTGCCAATAAAAGGCGACTCAGAAAGGCCACGTCCGCCTGTTACATCCCGGCCACCGTGGCAGGCAGGGGGCCAAGGAAAGCATCCCTACGGCGGATCAGAGGTGCACAATGGTTTGGGTCCAGTTCTGCAAGTTCATGAGTCTGTGGCCGCCATGATGAGGACGCCTCCCTCTAATGCGGGTCAGCGGCGGCTCACTTGGCTCAGAGAGGTCACTTGAGTCACACAGCCACAGCCTGTTCTTCCCGACTTGGAGCCGGGGGTTTCCTTGACTACGTAATAACGCTGTATCTTTACAATGCTGTGTGTTGTAAATGTTTATTTTGAACAGAATCCCTACAGATCAAATAAAATGTCATGGGAGAAGAGTATAAAGGGGACCAGGGGAGACAGGGCCTGGCCCAGAGGAGTCACTTGATAAGTGTTTTTTGAATGAATAAATGAATGATCAGGAAAGGTTTCCTGAAGGTGGCCCTTGAGCTGAGTCTTGAAGGTGAGACAGGTGTCCAGGCTGAGAGGGAACACCTGCAGCGCAAAGGCCTGGAGGTGGGAGATGAGATAAGGTGAGGCTCTCAAGGCCGGAGCATCCCTAGAGCCAGGGCATATTAGGCTAGAAAGGTCATTTGGGACTATGTTTTGAAAGGAGGGGTTTATATTTGTCCTTAGGGACCATAAAGAACCCTTGGACCTTATTCAAGTTACAAAGAACCAGCTAGCATTTATTAGGCACCTGCTGTTAGGTGGATGACTTGATTAGATCAGTGCTTCAGGAAAACCATTTTCTCAGTTCAAGGGTGTTCTTTGGAAAGAAGAGAGACTTCATGTAAGATTGTTGTTTTTGTTCTTGGTTCTTGAAGATGATCACGTTGTCAGAGAGATACTGCCATGACATGCAAGTAAATTAGATTTCCGGGAGGGAGGCTGGTCGCCAGCCTCACTTTCCCTCAGAGCCAAATGGATAAAGATCAGGATGAGGGGGGATGGCTGTGAATGGGAAACCAAATGGGAGATTATGGCAGTGATCCAGGTAAGATGTTGTGTTTGGACCAGGGGCGTGTAGAAAGCAGGGGTCCGAGGCAAACAGAGTGTGCAAGGACAGAACAGGGTGGGTGGGGGCACTCAGCAAAGGCTTCTAGGGTATGGGGGCCTTGGGCTGGAACTCAGAGGAAGCAGTGGGTTCTGGGAGTTGTTGGTGAGCAGGCCCAGGAGCTAGCACAAATACATGGAGAGGCTCCAGGTGGGCTCCAGATTGTGGACCGAGTGCGAGAGAGGGGCTGGAATGGACAGCAAAAAGGGGAATGGGGGGGATTGGAGTGGGGATGAAGGAGCAGGACCTTCTCTGCCAGGCTAAGGGGATTTTAGATTGGCTTTCTGTAACAGCAAGAAGAATCACAGAACCGGAACTGGGAGAGAACACCCCCATTTGATCTCTGGGAAACTGAGGCCGGGAGGAGGGACACCACAAGCTTGCCCAAGGTTTTGCAGGTTCTAGGGAATGGTGAGCACCCAGGACTCCATGTTCATCCCCATTTCCACTGCCCATGGGGCTCCTTCAGAAATGTTGCAAAACTCAGGAAGCATCTTTTGTGTGTGTGTGTGTGTGTGTGTGTGTGTATGTACATATGTATATATACACTTATACATATACATATGTATATATAAAATGTGTATATATGTATATATAATTTTTATATATGTGTGTATACACACATATACACATGTATACACATGTATATAGTACATATGTATACATAATATGTATATATAATTTTTATGTGTGTATATATACACATATACATATATATATATATATATATATATATATATACACACATAATATGTATATACACACACACACACACACACATATATAAAAGAGCAGTGATGAAAATGACGGTTTTGGAGCCTCGAGATAGTTAAGTGAAGGAGAGGACGTTTTCTTTAAGAATCCCCACGCTGCAATGCTGACCTCACTGGCAGGACTTAATGGAATTATGTCTCCTCTGATCTCGGCTCTCCCTGAAAACGCAGATTGCGTTATTGGGGGTAGGACCTGGCGGGAGGCTGACTCAGTGAAGGCCCAGCCGGCCAGAGGAGCCTCCTTTGCAATCGCTGCAGAATTAAAGGCTGGGGAGGTTGCATCAGCTCCCTGACGCACAGGCCGGCGCTCCTGAATCACAGCCCTGGGATGAGTAAGTTCCCTCGCTGCTCGGACCCCTGTGAAAAGGCAGCGTGGAGGGGCAGAGCAGCGAGGGTGGCAGAGGGGGTAGAAGGGCTGGGTGGCCGCTGCCACAGGAAGGAAGGAGCCGGTTTTGCCTCAGCAAGTTTGAGGCCCCAGACCCGGCCCCGGATGAATGAACGGGAGCTCATCTTGAGGCTGTGGCTGACTGGGGCGGGGGGGCACGGCCTGCAAGCCGGTCTTCCGGGGGGACCCGAGTTTTCCTTAACTGGCCCCAAATCTCTCGGGCCTCTGCATTTCTAATGGCCAAAATGGATTGATGGTCTTGGGAAAGAAATGGCCTTTGGGTGGAAATCAGAGCTGGAAAACAAGGCTCTCCAAAGAGAGGGGTCAGCCAGCCATTATTGTGTGCCTACTGTGTACCTGGAATTGGGGATAGATGGATAGAAATAAAACAGGCCCGGCCCTCCAAGAGGAGACAAAGTCAGTGCTGGATAACTTGGGGAGGTGGCACGAATAAGTGAGGCCGGGGAGGTTGCAGCCTTCAGAGGGCTCTGCCTTTGGTCTGGGTGACAGCCTTCATTTTCAGGGAGAGAAGGGAGGGTTTGGTTTCTGTCCCGGGGGCAGAGATGGAGAGCTCCCATTTGGAGAAGGAAAATCCTTATGGCCAGAATTTGAGCAGGAGATACCGCCTGGCCGTGCTGTCCCGCCAGGAGCAGAACTGTCAGGCCCCTGGGCAGAGGGGAGGTTTTGTATGGTTCCAGAGGCATTGTGGTAAAATCTTAGAGGAAGAAGAGGACACAGTGAAGCAGGGGAAGAAACACCTTGGGAGGGGGGATGGGAACTCAAGCAGAGGGGCAGATTTGGAGGGCAGGAGCCTCGAGCTGGCCCGATTCAGGGAAGAGGTCATAGGTGGTGAGGGAGCGGCCAGCCGGCGTCTTCTATGCTCTCACCAGTGGACTTACTGGCCTCCTTCCACCCAGGGGGACCACTTGGATTCAGTTCAGTTTTATACTTTTTAACCTTCCCCCACACTTATCTAGGCGGGTCCTGGGGTCTTTATTTTGCTCCTCTTCATGGGAAACTCAAGCTCTCAGGTGTCCAGGCCTTTGCTCAGGCTGTGCCCCCTTCCTGGAGTGCCCTCCCTCCTCCCTCCCTCCCAGGAGGCAGGCTCTTCTTGGGGCCAAGCTCACCTGTGATTGGCTTTGATTTGCTTTTGTGGCTGCTGGTGTAAGAGAGAGTTTGTGCCCTCTTGGGAAGGAAGTCTCCTGGAGGGCAGCTTCATTGCCCTGCTGTGCTTATTAGGCCCCTATGAGTCAGCTAAGAACCAAGGAGCTGTAGCCGAGATCTGTAGCACTTTGGGCCTACGGGGAGACCCGTGGCTGCCAGGGACCGTGCCCTCAGCCGTGTCCAGGGCGAAGCAGCCCCCAGGGGGCCGATGCCATCTGTGTCACGGAGCCAATGTGTAGCGCCCACTGACCCCCTCTGTTCAGCATTCCTCCCTCCTGGGGACCAGCCTGGCCCCAAATGTGCTGCTCTGCCTGGCCCCCAATGTACTGGCCCGACTCCCAGTGTGCTGCCTGGCCCGGCCCTGAGTGTGCTGGCCCTGCCTGACTCCCAGTGTGCTGCCTGGCCCGGCCCTGAGTGTGCTGCCTGGCCCGGCCCCGAGTGTGCTGCCTGGCCCGGCCCCGAGTGTGCTGCCTGGCCTGGCCCCGAGTGTGCTGCCTGGCCTGGTCCCTAGTGTGCTGGCCCGGCCCGGCCCCGAGTGTGCTGGCCCTGCCTGACTCCCAGTGTGCTGCCCGGCCCGGCCCTGAGTGTGCTGCCTGGCCTGACTCCCAGTGTGCTGCCTGGCCCGGCCCTGAGTGTGCTGCCCAGCCCAGCCAGGGAAACCACTGTTCTGTTTTTGAGGTTTTTCATGTGGGTGCTGCTGGCCTTGGTCTGCCAAGAGGAATGGGTCAGCCAAGACACGGGACTGCTATGAGCACTGGCCCCCTCCCCCTGGCCTTGGAGGGCCCCCCCCCCCCCAGCCAGGGTCAGCGCTCTTCCCTTTGCATCCTGCCATGTCCCGGCCCTGCTCCCAACATGTGCAGAAGCCTTTCAGTGTCCTTAGGTGACCTTCAGCCCCTGGTCAGTGACCTTTAGCACCCAGACCTGCTGGTCACCTTTGGGATCTTTTAGGAAACTGTCCTGGTGCTGCTAGAACTGCAGGATCATTTGGAATTCCAGGTTGCAGTTCAGGTAATGGTGACCTTGGGGTTAGGAGATTGCCCAGGAGGCCTCTGCTTCTGCCCTGGCCAATGTTTTCATTTTGGAAGCTCCTGAGTCAGGATGCCTGTGATGAAACCTCCTGGCTTTCTAGTCTTGTCAACCAGCATTTATTAAGTGCCTACTGTGTACCATGCTCTGGGCTAAGTGCTGGGGTTACGAAGAAAAAGAAAACTCGGTCTCTGCCCTTTAGGAGCTCGGCCTTGTGTGCTTCAGAAACTTCTTGAAAGGGGATTTGCTGAAACTGGGGGTTCTTAGCCTTTTATCTGGGTCCTGGACACCTTTGGCAGTCTGGAGAGGCCTAGGGCCCTTCTCAGAAATATATTTTTAAATTTATAAAAAAAAAATACAGAGGATTACAAAGAAAACAAGTTATAGTGAAATAAAGATGTGATTTTTTTTTTCTGCCTCCAAGTTCATGGAGCCCATGTTGGAGTTCCATGTCCTTGGAAGTGGACCCTCCAGTTAATCCTTGAACCCGAGACAGTGGTATGAGACCATGTGGTTTCTGATGATGGGGCCTAGACTGAGCACTATAGAACATGGCGCCCAGTAAAGGTGGATAAAATCAGTATAAATGTGGGAGGGAGTTCCCCTTGTCCTGTAGGACCTGGCCTAGACAATTCAGAACCTTGGGTTAATTTGTGTGCATCATGTCTTTCAACAAGAGGATGACGCCAGGAACTTCTGGGAAGTTAATTGTCTTTCTCCTGTTTGTCTGCCTTGGAGTCTAAGAGGAAGGTGGTGTGAAACCAGCCTTTTCTTGGAAAGGAGGTGAGGAAAGAGAAGTATTGTCCCCCTGGAGTGCCAGGGACCTCATTCAGAGCTCAGCTTAAACACCTCTTTTACAAGAAGCCATTCCTGAGGCTCTCTCTGCTAGTGACATTGTCCTGATGTGTGTGTATGTACATATACCCACACGTAGCCCAAGCATTGCCTCTCCCAATGGAATGCAAGCCTTGGGAGCCCTGGGAGCCTCCCTGTTTCACTTATATCACCAGTCCTCAGCACAGTGCCCGGCACATAATGGGCCCTTAATAAATGATTTTTGAGTGATTGATGCTGACTAGAAATTTAAATATTTTAAGTCATCTGTTTCTAATAAAGAAGTCAGCTCTAAATGGATTGTCTTTGTTATATAGATCTGCCTGGATCATGTTTTGAGGACTAAATTTTCTATAATATTCATTCAACTCACATTTATTAAGTGCTTACTGTATGCAAGAGGCATGGTAACCAAATATATAAATAAATCTTATAAACTTCCTGGAATATAATACTCTGAGGGAATTTGTTATTTTAATGCCTCAGCTGCTGGAACACTGTGAAATGATAAATATGCACTTTGCCTTTAGGAGGACAAGGGGAACTCCCCCATGTTTATATTGATTTTATCCACTTTTATGGGGTGCTTGGTCTAGGTCCCATCATCAGAGACCACATGTTCTCATACCACTGTTGCTGGTTGGAGGATTAACTGGAAAGTCAATGAGAGCAATCTCAGTGATGTGAAATAAAGGGATCTCGCTTTTTCTTCCATTGAGTTAATGAGAAAAATGATGTCTGTTTGGTACAGTCAATATTGAAGAACCCATAGACGCTGGAGACAAGTCATGGAGTGGCAGGCCTGGGAACCACCAACCCTGTGACTGGGCCGATCACACAGCCTCAGCTTCCTCACCTGAAAAATGGGGTTAATAACAGGAGAGAGTATCCGTAAAGCACTTGGCCCAGTGCTTGGGACATAGTGCTCCTACTGTGGTGGTGATCAGGATCCCGGGGGGGCGCTGCTTGGTCTTGTCCAGACTTTGGGGGCATCACGTTGGGGTGCTGGGCGGTCCCTTCAGGGTGCCCCAGAATTCACACTGATTGGCTGTAAAGCACACTCCTTGGGGGGAGTGGCTGGCATCCACTTCAGGCGGGTTTATCCTTTGTCCTGGCACTGCCAGCAGCCTCAGTCTCCCCTCCCACCACGCCGCCTGTTTTCCCTGTAATTCTTCCTCATTGGATGGCTTCGCCTTGGAGTTTCTCAGCCGTGCTCACTGGCCAAGTTGTTAAACACTCCGGGGTGTGTTTCCCGCTTCCGCTGACTCAGATAGCTGGTTTCCAGATCACTAATTCTAGGTATGACCTGAATAAGTTTCCATCATTTTGCTGGAAATGTGGTTAACCCATTTTTACTGACTTGCTTTAGCGTTTTCCAGGATTTCCACCCTTCCCTCCTGTGGAACAGCAGCATCTGGGTGTTTCTCCCCTTTGGTGGCCTTTTAGTCCACATCCTTCTTGTTTCCCAAATCTTTTTTTTTTTTTTTTTTTGCGGAGGCAATTGAGGTTTAAGTGACTTGCCTAGGGTCACACAGGTAGGAATGTTAAGTGTCTGATATCAGATTTGAACTCAGGTCCTCCTGACGTTAGGGCTGGTGCTCTATCCACTGCACCACCTAGCTGCCCCTGTTTCCCAAATCTTAATTGGAAGGTGTAACACACGGTTCCCTTCCTTTGGTTTTGGTGGGCAAGATGCCTTTCTGGGTTTTTTTCCTTGCTCTCGTACCTGGCCCCAGGGCAAACCCCTGTCCATTTGGCTTTTTTCCTTATGGGTAATCAGCAATTTTCATCCTCTCAAGTTTTCTTTTCTTTTTGCTTTTAATGTGAATTGTTCACTCAGTGGATCTCTTTTGTGATCCAGGAGGCCCTGGAGTGGTCTGAGGCAGCCCCCAGTCTCCATAGTCAGGAACACTGACCTCCCTCTAAGGAATTGTCCTATATTTGGACCTCGCAGAGGACAGCCTTTGGTGTGGTCACTGAGGCCTACTGTAACAATTTAAAGAACCTGCCTGAGACTGTCTCTTTAAAAACAGGATTCCTCTGGTGCTGTGGCTCCATGCCCCCCCCCCCCGCCCCAATTTTTTTTTGCTGGAGCAGGCCAGATGTATCTGGATTTGATAGAGGCCGATTTAAAGTGTCAGGAACCACTGCCAGTCACATCGAGGAGAATGCAGATAAAGCACTCTGAAATTGTGGCCTGAGTCCATTGAAAAGGGGATTTGATTTACCCTTCGATGACATCCGGACTCAGGAATACAGTGGAACAGCATCCTTTGGGCTCAGCTTTTTTAGGTCAGGCTGGTGATCGTAACCCACCGGCCCCGACTTATGGGCAGGTAGCATGAATGATCTCCTAAGTGGGCATCTGGGCCACCTATTGTGCTGAGTCTGAGTCCAGAACCTGTGGACGGTCCCTTTGGGAAGCTTAGGCCGGCCTTCTTGACCAGCTAGAACTCCCCCTCTCCTAGAGAAAAATGCTATTGTTTTTTTTTTTTTAATTTTATTTTATTTGCATAACATATGTGTGGGTAAATCTTCAACAATAACCCTTACATAGCTTTCCGTTACAAATTTTTCCCCCCAACTTCCCCACCCCTTCCCTAGATGGCAGGATATCCACTACATGTTAATTATGTTAAAATATTGGCAAATCGAATATATGTATACATATTTCCAAACTTCTAAAATGCTATTGTTTTTATGAATTTATTCTATATGTAGTTTACCTATACACAGTTCTTTGCTAGTTATTCCCTCCCCACCCCCATTAGATTATGAGGTCCTTAAGGACCTCTAGGAACATAATACCCAGCATACAGTAGGCACTTAATAAAAGAGGGATGGGAATAAGGATTTCTACTCAAATAGGAGGAAAGAGAACCAGATAAAGACTTAATTAGCAGGAAATCTGGTACAGAGAGGGAAAAGCCTCTAAAAAAAGGATGCTACCAGAGGGGGCTCAGAACCCCCCTCACTCTGCCTTGTTCTGGTTTCACCACAAAAATCAAGAGGCTGTGGGAAGGGCAGGGAAGGACATTGCCAGAATGTTCTAGCTGACATTAAGCTTTTTTTAAATTGAAGCTTTTTATTTTCAAAACATATGCAAGGATAATTTTTCACCATTGACCCTTGTAAAACCTTCTGTTCCAATTTCTCCACCTTCTCCCCACCCCCTCCCCTAGATGGCAAGTAATCATATATATATATATGTATATATATTTTGCTGGGGCAATTTGGGTTATGTGACTTGCCCAGGTCGTACAGCTAGGAAAGTATCTGAGGTCAAATTTGAACTCAGGTCCTCCTGACTTCAGGGCTTGTGCTCTATTCACTGCACCACCAAGGTTCTTTTTTTTTTTTTTAAACATATTTTAAAAAGTAGCATTTATATGGTGCTTACTATGTGCCAGCCCTGGGAGGTGTTTTTATTCTTATTTCACATTTGAGGAAACTGAGGCAGGCAGAGGTTATATGACTTAATAATAATAATAATCATTAGTAACATTTATTTAGCACCTGCTGTGTGCCAGATTGTCCTAAGAACTTTAGTTATTATCTCACTTGATCCTTAACTTCTCAAGAGAGACACAATGGGGCAGTTTCCAGCCTGAAGAGAGTGGCCTCCCCTCCTTGAGATTAAGGCGTCTGACCAGTGCTCAGGTGGGTGGCAGGGGCAGCCTCTCAACTCAGCCCTCTCTTCCCTAAGCCACGCCATTCCTCTCCTTCGAATCATTATGATGTTTAATTCACAATGACTTCTGGTCAGAAGTAAGACATTTCTTCCCAGTTATCCAGATGAAATTTCTTGTTGGTTGTTGAGGGAATTAGTTAGGTGAAACATGTGGAGTCTTTCCCTTTAGTTGTGTCCAAGAGCTGAGAATGGCTGAGAAGGCTGGATCTTGGGAGGATCCCAGAATCAGAAGACATCTAGCTACCCCCTAGAGTCCCCCCAAAACTCCTTTCTTGAAGAGCTGGAGGAAAGGAAGAAATCCGCTGCTTCTAACAGGGTCCATTCCCCTTGGGAGAATTGATTCTTCTTGGATAGCTCTGACAAGTTTCAGGGGATCTTAACCTTTTTTATACAATGGCCTCCTTGGTCTTTTTGGTGAAATCTAGAAACCCCTTCCCAGAATGTTTTTAATCCATAAAATATATAGGATTACAAAAGTTATACCACTTATTTTAAAAATAAAGTTGTAATATTTTTCCCCATCCCAGTTCATGAAATCTACCTGTAGACGCCGGGTTAAAAACCCTTGTTCAGATTTCCTTCTATTAAGCTGAAATGTCCATTTTACTTACTCTTCTAAGCTGTTATCTCTGACGCTGAGTTGAACAAGCCTGTGTTGAACAACCCTGCAGTCTTCATGTTGTGTGGGACAGCTATGGCCCCAACCCAAACTAAAATCAGAGACTCTCAAGGTGGAAAAGCTAAAAAGGATTTATTGTGATCTGGCAAGATAGGGCAACTCCTAACAGACAAGGTGTCATCCGTAAAGAAGTGCAAAGTGCAAGCTGCAAAACACGAGACTATATAGGCCCTAACCAGAAACCTCCACCGCCCCCCTGACCTTTTCTCCCATTCTTTGGGGGAGTCCAGGCTTATAACCTAAACTCGGAAATCTATCCCAGAAAGAAAAGAATACTAGTAAGTAACAAATTCTTTACCCTTATTTAATTAATTAAAAGATTTGTATGTGTGTGTGTGTAGGGGTTATAGAAGGGAAATGTTTATCTGAGATAATGGAACACCTGCAGCTTTTAGTTATCGCTTGACTGGTTATTGCAAAGTCTCAAATCACAACTGGGGCTCATGTCAAGGCCACATTTTTATGAGAGGTCTTCACTCAGTCTATCTTGTTGTATCCTTGGAGACTGCCGGGAACCTGCCCTTCCCTGCTAAAAATCCCCGCTTCTCTCTGCCAGGTCTCAGGTGGCAGACTCCAGCACCTTCCAGGTTACCCTGGTACAGATGTGTTTGAGCTTGTCTGAGCCGTGGGAGGATCACCTCATCAGCCTCCCATTGCAGTCGCTGTTTTATCTACTCTCTTGACCTGTTGGCTTGTGCCGTGGCAATCCATTAAAATGCCCTGAAATTTTTTTCGGGCAGACACGTCTCCTGCTTTGCTTTTGGGCAGCTGGTTCTTAGAAAGCAAATGAAAGATCTCAGAGTTATTTCTCCATCTTACAAACGTCGGCCCATGATTCTAATTGTTGAGATCTTTTTGGAGCTCATTCTGAGCTCATTTGTGGTTAACACTTCCTTCCAGCATCATGAAAGTTTGACCAGTACACCAACGTTCTTTCATCTAAGTCACAGGTAGGAATTGAAAGCCAGCGCCAGGCCCAGGTTCATATGCTGCCCTTGAGATTGGCATCTGTATATAGATGACTACTTTCTGTATCCACTTCCTTTTTTTAATCAATAATATTTTATTTTTCCAATTACATGTAAAATAGTTTTCAACATTCAATTTTCTAAGATTTTGCTCCAATTTTTCTCTCTCTTTTACCTCCCCTTCCCAAGACTGCAAGCAACCTGATGTAGGTTATGAATGTACAATGCTTTAAAACATATTTTTATATTTGTTTTGTTATATAAGAAAAATCAGACCAAAAAGGAAAAAAAAATAAAAGCACGAGAAAGAAAAAACAAACAAACAAAGGTGAAAATCTTACGCTCTGATCCATACTCAGTGTCCATAGTTCTCTCTCTGGATGTGGAGGGCATTTTCTACCTGGATCCAGTTCTTTTCCCATACCTGAACCCACCCTCCTGCACATACACTGTCGTGTAGACCCCGTGGCTCCATCTTTTTGACATAAGTAGCATGAGAAGTTTTGATGAATGTCTGAGGGAACTCTAGGTGATTTGTAGCTTACCGAATCGAGCTGTTCTCCCATCTAATAACACGAGGCTAGTCGGACGTGACTTGTTCTTTACAATCCTACTGGTTTTTTGAGCCATTATTGTTTCCCTGCCCAAATGTTTATTCAATTCAACAAATACAAATAAAGCACTGGCTGGATGCCAGGAACTGAAGGTACCAAGACAAGGCCCCTGCTCTCAAAGGCCCCCCTCCTTTGCATTCTGGAGTTTTGCCAGTAATTTGTAGCCAAGTGAACCAAACTATGAGTTTCAGACTCTCCCTTAAAAAAGAAAATCCCAACATTTGACTTTCCCCAGTCCTGTCCCTCCGCTCTCTACATCAAGGGCATCCAAGTCAAAGCCAGACCCA
>JAJPUD010003165.1:0-47581 GCA_023553655.1 Myrmecobius fasciatus | reverse complement strand
TTCCTTCCTTCCTTCCTTCCTTCCTTCCTTCCTTCCTTCCTTCCTTCATTCCTTCCTTCCTTCCTTCCTTCCTTCCTTCTTTCCTTCCCTCCTTCCTTCCTTCCTTCCTTCCTTCCTTCCTTCCCTCCCTGCCTTCCTCTCTCCTCTCTACCTTCCTCTTTTCTTTCTTTCCTTCTTTCCTTATTTTTTCTTTCTTTCCTTCATTCTTTCTTTTTTCTCTTTGTTTTTTTCCTTCCCTCCTAACCTCCCTCGCTTCCTTCCTTCCTTTTTGCTTCCTTCCCTCCCTCTCTCCCCTCCCTTCCTTCCCTCTCTCCTCACTCCCTTCTTTCCTTCCTTCCTTCTTTTTTCTCTTTCTTCCTTTCCTCCTTCCCTCTTTCTTCCTTCCTTCCCTCCTCCCTCCTCCCTTCCTCCTTCCTTCCTTCCTTGCTTCTTCTTTCCTTCCCTCCCTCTCTCTTCCCTCCCTTCCTCCCTCCCTCCTATCTCTCCCTTCTTTTCCTTTCTTCCTGCTTTATTCTCTCCTACCCCTCTTTTTTCCTTCCTTCCTTCCAGCAGCTCAGCTCTCCCAAGCCGGGAGTTGCTGTTCTACATTGGTTAAAAGGGGGGACTCCCAGGGACAGACCTGGACTGCCCTTGCTTTACCCAGAAATAAAGTCAAGAAAATGTATCCCGTCCCGCTTATTTGTGGTTCTGAGTGCTGGGACAGCAGTGAGAGAAGTTTTTAAATGGGAATTGTGGCCTTCTTGGAGTGGCAGGAGCGAGCGCCGTCGTCGGCCATAACTGGGAGTCCCGTCCCGAGCCCGAGGTCCGGGGATGGTCCCTCGCGGGGCCCGGCTCTCGTGTGCCGCGTCCGAGGGCTCCGAGCTCCTGGGCTTTTTCTGCCACAATTCTGTTCTGCCGTTCCTGTTCTCAGTGTCTGACTGGACGGTGGGGGAGGGTCAGGGGGAAGTTTCAAGATGGATTCTGGGGTCATGAAGTGGGGGGGTAGTGACGCTAGTGTGGCTTCTGCCACAAAAAGGGGAAGTGCGGGGCACTTCAGAGGAAAAGATGGCGACTTCGAGACACGCTGGGTTTGCGACACCCAGGTGGAAATGGCCGTCAGGCCGGGGGGTTAGGGCCTGGGCATCGTGCCCATAGAGGTGACCATTGAACCTGTGGGAAGGGGGGAGATCCCCAAGGGCTGCGGGTGACTGTCCCCCCACAGCTGTGCTCTTAGTGTCTCAAGCCGATGCTGGTCTTTTTATTTCCCTGAATGTCACGGATGTTGTAGACGAGTCCCTCGGTTTGCCCATAAAAGGGTCCCTCTGCTCCCCACTGCCCCAATTCCAGTTTGTGGGTCAGTTATTGAGGAGATTTGTCTCAATTGAGGTTTTTCCTGCTTCTTTTCCAGGAGTACATCATTCGTGTGCAAAGAGGGATTTCCATCGAAAACAGCTGGCAGGTAATTTCCCCATAACTGGCCACATCTCAGCTGGGATTGGGGGACTCGGAGAGAGTTCGACACTGGGACCTCGATAAGTAGTTCTTCCCTAGAAAGGGGGGGCATTTGTAGCTGTGGAGTTGTGTCACCGAGCTGCTTTTTTCAGGGAGGGAAGATAGGGCGGGTTGGTGAAATTCGCACCCAGCACCCAGTTATCCAGGAAGGGCAGAGGGCGGAGGCTCGTTCCTCTTCCTGCAAGGCCGCTTCCCTTCTTTCGCTCATTCAGGCCGGCCTGCTAGCAAGCCTCCCCAGAAAGCCACTGAGTGTTCCCAGCAGCCTCTAGTTGGGCAAGGCCCGAGGGCTGGCCGCCGTTGCCTTCCAAAGTCCACGGGCTCCTCTTGGAGTGTCGTCATCCTTCCTCTGCACTGGGCTTTCCTGAGGCCTGAATTGGGAATGGTGCCAGGACTCGGAGAGACAGAGACAGAGAGAGGGAGAGAGAGACAGAGACAGAGAGAGACAGAGAGACAGAGACAGAGGAGAGACAGAGAGAGAGAGAGAGGAGAGACAGAGAGAGGGAGAGAGAGACAGAGACAGAGAGAGACAGAGAGACAGAGACAGAGAGAGAGACAGACAGAGAGAGACAGAGACAGAGACAGAGGAGAGACAGAGAGAGAGAGAGAGAGACAGAGAGAGAGAGAGAAAGAGAGAGACACGGAGAGATAGAAGGAGGAGGAGAAGAGTGAGCCAGGGAGGGAGCTGAGAGACCCTGGTGCGATGGAAAGGAGGAGATGAGGGTCAGGGGGCCTCTGCCGCTAGGCTTGCGGCCGGTCCATCCCCTCAGCGGCCCAGCAGGGACAGTGAGTCCGGCCCAGCCGCAGACCAGCAGCCGCCACAGACACTTCTGGTCAGAGTCTGTGTGGGGGCGGAATAGAAACCGACAGTTGTGGGTTTTAGTAAAAGTTTTCTTCATCGTAGGGAAAGTTTTGCTCAGAGCCGCCCCCCCCCCCCGCCCTCACCAGCGGCTCTTTCTTCCCTCTCTGTGCCCAGGGTCCTCCCCCGGTTCAATGTGGGTTCCCTCGCCTCTGTGCTTGTGTCTCGCAGCCCTTGGCCCAGTGCCTCCCTCTCGCACTCGGAACCCAGACCACATCCCTCCGCTGCCCCCCTTGTCCGTCTCTCGAGGCTCGCCCCCATTTCCTGACCCTGCCCCCTCCAGCCCCCCCCTTCTCGGGATGCTCTCCTTGGGCCGTGGGGACTCTGGCAGGGAAGGCAGCGGGGGTGGGAGACGTGGGCAGGATGGCCGCCTCAGTCCTGGATTGGCTGTGTGACCTGGGCCAGGTCCGCGGCCCTCTCTGTGCCAGGGTGAAAGGGCTGGCCTCGGCCTCCAGGAGCCTGGGGCCTCCTGCACCCCCCGTTTCTCTCCCTCCAGAGAGGGCGGCCCCTTTCCCCGCTCTCCCCCTCCCCCACATTTGTGGGACTGCTCGGTGTCCCCCGGTGCCCCTGGGGCTGCTCTCCTGGCAGTCTTTGCCCAGGATATTTGGGGTCACAGGGGCCCCCCAACAGTGTGGCGGGCAAAGGGTTCTGCTCAGCTCCCACATCTGTCTGTGTGTCTCAGGGGGGAAACTGAGGCCCCAGGGTCTCCCAGCACGGGACGTGGGCACGATCTCCCCACACCCTAGGTCTGGGCCGCAGCCTCCCCTCGACCTGGCCGCTCACTGCCTGGGCCGGGGCCTGTGCCTCCTGCTGCATTATCAGACCCCTCCCCTCCCCCGGGCTTTGCTGGCTTCCCGTCTCCCATCAGACACAATCCAGACGCCAGGCCCTGGATGTACCGGGCGCAGCACATTCCTGTGCCCTCCAGCAGGCGCCCTAACGCTCCTTCTAAGGGCAGGGCACCTAATCTGGACGTGATGCCCACCTCGGTCAGGGCACCTGCTCCGGCTAAGGCCCCTCCCATGGCGGGAGGGCACAATGAAGGTCCCAGATCCTCGGGAGCCCGGAGACCCCCCCCCTTGCCCGCTCTGTAGTTTCTCCACCTGCCGCTGCTTCCTCAGAAGCGCACTGTCGGCCCCTGCATTGGACCCTCATCTAGGGCCCTGGCATGGCCCGGACAAAGCTCATCCCCACACTTCTTCTGGCCCTCGGTGCCAGCGACCTTTCCTCCCGCCGCCTTCCAGGGCTCTCTGGGCCTGACCCCCCACGTGGGCCCTGGTCTCCTCCTCTGTAAGAGGGGGCAGCTGGGCCGCAGCCGCCCTGGGCTCCTCTCCAGTTCTGTAGTTGTAGAATTCAAACGGTGCCCCAGCTGCTCGGGGCGGTGGCTGTCTGTCCCTCCGGCCGTCCGCCTGTCCTTCCTTGTCCCTGCGGAGCGGGATGGGCTCGGGGAGGGAGGGCGCCAGGGTCACTCCCAGAGGGTGGTCCAGAGACTCCTAGAGCGGTGGCCGTGTGGCCTGAGTCACAGCGCCGCTCTTGTCCCCGCAGATTGTGAGAAGATACAGTGACTTCGACCTACTCAACAGCAGTCTGCAGGTGAGTGCTGGGGGGGGGGCAGTGAGTACTGGGAGGGACCCATTGTGCTGGGGGGAGAAGGGCCCCATGTAATCCAAGAAGTCCCCCAGTCTCTGGTGCAGGAAACAAAGACCTTGTGGGCAAGGCCGCCCAGGAGCCAGAATTCAGCTGTTTTTGTCACTGTCCCAGAGTCCGGCGCTGGCGAGCCAGCAGACGCCATTAATCAGCGCTTCTGTTTGGCCCCTTGGGCGGCAGCTTTGCCTTGCAGGAGCTCTTGCTCCTTTTTGAAGTTAAATGCCAGCAGCCGTGCTGAGAGGCGGGCTCTCCTCTCACAGTCCTAGCCCAGGCTGAGAATCCCCCGGCAAACGTCTATCTGACACCTGCTGGGCGTGGCGCCGTGCGTGGCACTGGGACAGGGGGGGAGAATGGTCTCCTGGCAGACTTCTGCCAGGCCGGAGGAGGCCCTCGGCCATCTGAGCGCCCGGGCGCGGCTGGCACGTGGGCCCAGACCGCAGCGTTGGGCTCGCGCTGGAAGTCGGCCTGACTGAGCTCGCGAAACCCTTTGGTTCTCAGTGAGAAAAGGAGCAGGTGGAGGTGAGGGAGGGGCAGCAGGGCCCCCAGCCGGGCAGAGTGGGGGCAGCTGTTGCTCGGGGGTAGCTCGAGCTAGAGAAAGCAGCCCCTGTGCCCCGCCAGGAACAGCCGCTTATTAAGCGCCTCTTGGGGACCCGGCCTCACGATCCGGGCGTGCACAAGTATTTAAAGGGTCCTTGGGAGGTCGGGCCGGGGAGAGGCCGGGGAGAGGCCGGGGCTCGCGCTCTCCTCCGCCTCCCGACTGCTCCCCACCGCTCCTTGCCATGGAACACTGGCAGAGGTCTCGGAGGCGCTTGCTCCGTCTGGTCTGGATGTTGGGATTCAGTTGTTGCAGTTGCGCAGACTACTGTCACCCGTGTCTTTGAATTAGACAGCTTACTTAAAAAAATACAATTAGGGATTTTCCCAATAACAGATCAAAAAATGTGATTATTGTTATCAATAATAACCAGGGGCAGCTAGGTGGCACAGTGGATAGAGCACCAGCCCTGAAGTCAGGAGGACCTGAGTTCCAATCTGGTCTCAGGCACGTAACAGCTGGGTGACCCTGGGCAAGTCACTTAACCCCAATTGCCTCAGCAGAAAAAAAAAAAAAATAACCAGTGTTTATATAGCACGTCCCAAAAGGAGATACAGACAATCTCCACAATCCTCATTTTAAACTTAAAATTTCCAGAGGGTACAATTATTTTGTTTTTGTTTTTGTTTTCTATTCTTTTTTATTTAAAAACAAAATTGGTTTGTTACAAGAGCTGGCTCTCTGGGAGGGGAAAGATGGAAGATTGTGCATGAGGAAATCTAAATAAGAAACGATGCCTAAAATAGTTCCCTATGCCAGTGTAGAAAATACCATTTTCTTTCTTTCTTTTTTTCTTTTCTTTCTTAAAGCTTTTTATTTGCAAAGCATATGTATGGGTAGTTCTTCAACATGGACCCTTCCAAAGCTTTCCGTTACAAATTCCCCCCCTCTAGTCCCCTCCCCTCCCCTAGATGGCAGGAAGCCAGAGGGTACAGTGATTGCCGTTTGTCTAAGACTGGTCACGGACCTCAGTTTCTCTCCTACGGAAGGAACAGTTGGCAGTCCAGGGCACTGGGATGATAAAGCACCAAGTCGGTTACTTGTCTTGTTTGCGGGGAAGGTTGGAAATGCATTGATTATCTTTTTTTTTCCCCAAGATTTCAGGTCTGAGCCTACCTCTTCCTCCCAAAAAGTTGATCGGCAACATGGACCGGGAGTTCATAGCGGAAAGGCAGAAGGGCCTTCAGAACTATCTCAACGTGATCACCACAAACCACATCCTGTCCAATTGTGAGCTGGTGAAGAAATTCTTAGACCCCAACAACTATTCTGCAAATTACACCGGTGAGTGGGACCCCCGCAAGCTCTACGTGACCGTCACCGATGCCGCGGGGAGGGGACGCTTCTTACAAATGGGGGGAGAGAAAGAGAAATCCGAGGGAGAGAGAGCGCGGGGCCTGTCGGCGTCTATCTCGTCTGAGCGGTGCTGACGTTCGGAGGGGGGGAGCACTGAGGGGAGCAGGACTTATCTCCTTCCGACGCAGCACAAGGGAGGATTGATCCTGTGAGTGCTCACGCTTGCCCGCACGGACTCTGATCTGGGTGTTCTCTGGAATATGATCCATTGATTACCACGGGGTGCGGGCCTTGATGTAGATGGGCCATGGGAGGGTGGGACCCAGAATCCATTGCTGTGGTGACGGATCCTGGGAGGTGTCAGGGTCACTCCTGTGCCGCGTGAAGGCGTCTCAGAGGACGGGGAGGGGAGCACGCTCCTCTGTCGTCTCTGTCACGTCCGATCCCGGCAGAGCTGTGAATAACTCAGAGTGGCAGCTGATCAGAAAGCATACAGAATAAGGCTATTGCCAGGAAAGCTGGTGAAAGGTGCGAGGGCAGCGCCAGCGAGGGCAACGCCAGCGAGGGCAACCAGTGAGGGCAGCGCCAGCGAGGACAGCGCCAGCGAGGACAGTGCCAGCGAGAGCAGTGCCAGCAAGGGCCGCACCAGCGAGGACAGTGCCAACGAGGGCAGTGCCAGTGAGAACAATGCCAGCAAGGGCAGCGCCAGCTGTGGGGCTGTTTCTAAATGGAAGTTTGGGGAGTTCCCGACATGGTGGCTGTCATCGAGTGGTGTTAGACTAAGGCTCTGTGGGACAGTCCAGGAGACCTGGCCCCCCGGACATGGCCCTCGTCAGCGGCTCCATCTGCTCCCGGGCCTCCCCGGCCCGGCCCCTCCCAGAATGTGCCTCGGAGCTGGGCTGTGTCCTTGTCCGGGGCGGGGGGGGGGGGAGGTCACTGCGTTTTCTGGAGGTCATTCCTGCTGCTCTTCTGGGAATACCTGGAACTCTGCTGATTACGGAAGGGAAAATTCCACCGGGAGTTTGGAAGGTTCCAGGAAACAGAAGCCTCCGGCGGGAGCCGGAAAGGCCGGCCGATAAGGAGGCGGAGGCGGGCGGGCAGGGGCTCGCCGAGGTCAGCCGGCCAGGAGTCGGAGCGGCAGAATTTGAACCCGGCTCGCCAGCTCGGGGCCGCCGCTCTTTGCCCTGCCATTCTACCTGAAATGGCTTCATTCCTTGCAGGACGATGGGGGAGTGGAACGGGTCTCATTCCCCCAAAAGAAACCTGCGGCCGCTTCCTCTCGTCGTCCTGGGGATGGGGAGAACCCCTGCCGGAGGCAGTCCGGGAGCCAGCCGCTCGAGGGGGCCCCCTCCCTCCCCCCTTCCCGGTCCAGTTTTTGAGGGTTTTTGTTTTACAGTCTCCCTCTTCTGTGACTCCCACAGAGCAATGTTCCGGTCAAGGGGGGAGTTGGGCAGCCTGGTTCCTGGCTCAGGGGGCATCTGCTGGCTCCAGGCCTGTGAGCCGGGCTTCCGCGGGTGCAGCTAGCGAGGGGCTTGTGAGAGAGATGGCGGTGGGGGGTTTTGGAGAAGTGATGCCCTCGGAGGCTGGCAGTGCCCTTTTCCAGGGCCTTCTCTCCTCCACCACTGCTGCCCATCAGCTCCTCCAGCACAGGTTGGACCAGGTCACTGCCCTGCCAGGTGCCCACTGCCTGTAGGAGCAAGCTCCCACCCTGGCACTTAGGGCCCTCTGTAATATGTGGCCTGGCATTTGAGGCCCTCTGTAGTCCGCCTCTCGGCCATCTTCCTGGCTGTCCTATCACAGCCCTTTGTGACCCCATCACCAACCTCCATGGCTTCCCCTACGCCACCTCTGCCTGGCATCCTGCAATGGGCTGTGTCCTTATGTCCTCCTTCAAGGCTCAGCTTGGACGCTGCCTCCTCTGTGAAGCCTTCCCCGATTCTCCTGCTGTGGAAGGAGTCTGGGAAGGGTTTGCGTTCTAGCCTGGCCAGCTCCTCTGTGTGACCGAGCCTGAGTTTCCCCTTTCCAGCACAGAGACAGGGACAGGGACACTTGCGTCCTCCTGTCCCCTGATGGGGCCTTTGGGTGGGAAGAGACACACTGAGTGGGAATGAATGCCTGTGCTGCAGGGCCTGTTTCCCTAACGGCCTCTCCGGTCTCTTTGCAGAGATTGCCTTGCAGCAGGTTTCCATGTTCTTCCGATCGGAGCCAAAGTGGGAGGTGGTGGAGCCATTGAAGGACATCGGTGAGAAGCGCCGGGCGGCTCCAGATAAAATCCGTGGCATTACGAGGGAAGCTGGTGGCCTTAGGTTTTAGGAATATTCTAGTGATTCTAATAACTTCTGTGGTACTTTTTGTTCTGTTTGGCTTTTTTTCCCTGAGGCAATCGGGGTTAAGTGACTTGCCCAGGGTCACACAGCCAGGAAGTGTCTGAGGCCAGATTAGAACTCGGGTCCTCCTGACTTCAGGGCTGGGGCTCTAACCACTGCGCCCCCCAGTGGCCCCCTAACTTTAATGAATTAAACTACATCCAAACGCCTTCAGATATCCCTTTTTGGTTAGTTCCCAGCTCACAAATTCCGAGGCCCTGCTCCCGGGGGGCTGCCAGCCCAGGGGACGCTCTCCAGGCAGAGCTCTCTGTTCTGAGGGACCTTCCCTGAGCCTCTGGAGCCCTGCTGAGATGGAGCGAGGGCCTTCCCTTAAAAACAGTCAGTAAGGAATGAAATCCGCACTAATCCATACAAAAAGACGCCGGGCTGTTACAGTTTTGCTCGGGTCTGTGCCTTTTTCTCTTGGGAAAATGTCCTGCTAACGGCCCTTGTGCCCTGAGCCAGGTTGGAGGATCCGGAAGAGGTATTTCCTGATGAAGATTAAGAACCAGCCCAAGGAGCGCCTGGTGCTGAGCTGGGTACGTGGGGCCGGGCCGAGCAGCCGTGTGGCCTGGGGCAGGTGACCCGTGGGCAGCCGCTGCCTGCAGCTGGGGAGGGGGAGGTTGGCCACGATTAAATGCCACCATCCAGCTTGTTCCCGAAGTCTCCCTGCTGTTGAGTGGGGGGTGACCTGGGGGGGAGGAGCCGCAGCTCCCAGCTCCCGGTGATCCGACGGGGCGAGGGGCCGTCCCCCCGTCCCGGTGGCTTTTCCCGAGCTGGCATCGGAGGTTGGTTAAGAACAATCACGCCGTCCCCGCGGTTCCCCTCCTCTGGGTTCTGTGGGCGCATCTGGGTCACGCGCGTGGGGTCCCAGGGGGGCCTGCGACATTTCCCCGTTTCCGCCCCTCCAGGCTGACCTCGGCCCTGACAAGTACCTGGCCGATAAGGACCTTCAGTGGATAGTCCGACTCCTTCCTTCCTGCTTGGTGAGTGGTTCTCCTCCGGCTCCCGGGCCGGGCACTGGTGGGACCCTCGGGCCTTCGCCCTTTCCTTTGAGCTGGGCTCGGGGGCTGGGACTGCCGCTAGGTCTGGAAGCCTCTGAATCAAAACCTGGGCGAGGCCGAACACTCCCGGCCTCTGGGCCCGAGCCCACAACCAGCGCCCGCAGGTGGCGCCTGTTCTCGGCCGTCTCTCCCTTTTGGGGAGACCCCAGCCGGACTGATCCGAGTGCAGAGCCAGCCTCGCCTCTCCTGATGGGGACGGGGGGGGGCGTCCGCAGGGGCCTCCTGTCCCTGATGGGGACGGCCGTGATTCCCTGGGAGGAAGCCGGTTCTCGGAGGCATCCGTTGGCGGCCCCGGGCACCTTTCCGGGCCGGCTCTAACAAAAGTGCAGAAGCCAGGGCCTGGTGCAGGCCTCCGAGGCACCACTGCTGGCCTCCCCGGGAGGCTTGGGTGCCAGCTCCCGCCGTGAGGCGGACCTAAAGTGCCTTTGCTAGTGTTTCCCTTGTGGGCCCGGCTGCTGCTTGCGGGCATGGGCCGTGTTTCCTGGTGTCGGGGGGTGGGGAGGCTTGCAGGCGCCTGCTCTTTGGGGACCGTTCCCAGCAGCCAGGGGGCCGAGTGGGCCTGGGTCTGGCCTTCTCCCCACTACAACCAGGGCCGGCCCGTTCTGCCACCTGCGTCCCCCTGCTCTCAGGCCGGTGGCAGAGGCTTCTCCCTGGCACAGTCTGGGCCCAACTTCCTGACTGACTGCCCCACTTCTCCCCATGTATCCCCCACACAGTCCATGCCTTCTGGGCTCCTCTCCGGCCCGGACGGCTTGTCGCCCATGCTCAGGATGCTCTCCCTCCTCCCCTGCCTCACTCTGGGGGTCCCAAAGGTGCCCCCTTCCTATTGCCCACTGCTGGCCAGCCCCTCCCCCAGACCAGCCTCCTTCCTGTCGCCTCCCGACCTGCCACCCTTAGCTTTGCCATCACCGTGGGCACAGTGCCAGTGTGCCACCTCCAAGAGGGCCCGAGGGAGCCTGCTCTGTGGGGTGCCTGAGCCTGAGGCGGGCGCTGACCCCGGGCCCCGCTCTGCTTCCTCTGAGGCTGGGGGGCCGGGTGGGGTGGCCCCAGTTGCTGAGAAGGAAGCCCTGGCTGCTCTTTGTCCTCTGAATGCTCGTGGGGAAGCAGCTCCCTGGCACAGCCCACCGAGGCCAAAGCTCCCAAGGACGGCCTGCCCGCAGGCAGCCGGCTCTGCCATGGGCATCCTCCCCAGCCTGGCATAGCGTAGGCGCTTAATAAATGCCCATTGAGTTCTGCACAAACCAGCTGTCGGGGAGAGGATGTTCCATAGGAGGAAGCCATAAAAACCGGGCTGGGGTGGGCGCAGTGGGGCCGGGTGGGGTGGTGGACCCCCGAGGTCAGGGGGCGTTTTGTCTTTGCTCCTGCCTCCAGGGGGCGCTCGGGGCTGGTTTGGTCCTCGGGCGCCCACCTCACATGGACGGGGGGCCCGGCGGCCCCCACGCCCCAGTGACATTGGCGCTCTGTCTTGGCAGCACCCGCACATCTACCGGGTCCCCTTTGCCACGGCCAGCGAGTCCTCCGCCTTGGTCATCCGGGCCTTTAACGAGAAGGGAACGCTGAAGGACCTCATCTACAAGGTACTGGGCCCGCGCCCCGTGGACCTGAGCCTGGGGGGCAGCCGCCGGACGGGGGTGACCTCGGCCCCTAGGAGCCTGCGAGGGGAGGAGGCAGGTGGGCCTCATGGCCAGGGCACACACTGGTGACCGGCGCCCGGGCGTGGAGGGCGTGGTTGTTGTCCTCCCCCCTCCCCCCATCCCTGCGGCCCCCCGGCACCCCTCACACCTGAGGTGGCCAACTCTCACTGGGGGGGCTTGAGCCAGCAAGGCCCCAGACCCCGCCCTCTGGGCCAGCGGTGGGGCCCAATGTGGCGGGAACTTCAGCCCGGCTCCCCTTGTTGGCGCCGGCTTCCTCTGAATTAGTGGAGGAGAGGAAAAAACATAACGTCCCCCACTTAAACCGAAGCCTCATAAACAAACAATCCCCCAAAGTCTGTCTAGCACCCGCTCTCAGATGCTGAATAGTTGTCAGCCTCTGTGTGTGTGTGTGAGAGAGAGACTGAGAGCAAGAGAAAAAAGGAGAGAGGGAGGAAAAGGGACAGAGAAAAGAGAGAGAAAAGGAGAGAGAGAGAAAAGGGAGAGAGAGAGAGACAGAGACAAAGAGAAAGGAGAGACAGAGAGAGACAGAAGGGAGAGAGAAAAGGGAGAGAAAAAGAGAGACAGAAAGAGAGAGAAAAGGGAGAGAGAAAAAAAGGGAGAGAGAAAAGAGAGAAAGGAGAGAGAGAGAGAAAGAGAAAAGGGAGAGAGAGAAAGAGAAAGAGAAAAGGAGAGAGAGAGAGACAGAGAGAGAGAGCCAGGGGGGGGCATTTCCCAGCAGGCCTCTGTCTCTGGCATTGGTCTGGCCACCATTTGTGCCTCGCTACTTCGGGGGTGAGCTGGTGTCTCTCGTTTGGTCTTTTTCAAAGGCAAAGCCAAAAGACCCGTTCCTGAAGAAATACTGCAATCCCAAGAAGACTCAGGGCCTTGAACTGCAGCAAATAAAGACATTTGGGCGGCAGATCCTGGAGGTGAGCAGGTTTCCTTTCTGCTTCAAACAGAGTGGATTTGGTGCCCCCCGCTCCCCTCACAGCGGGCTGCATGCTCCTGAGGGGCTCCCCGCTCTCCCCACAAGTAGGAGCAGAATGAGCTCGGGGAGCTGTAATGGGAAGCGGGCGGCCCAAAGGCCCCGGGCCCAGCTCCGCAGAACTCCGGGCAGGTCGTCAAGTGTGGAGGGGCTGGAACTGTAAAATGAGGCCCTAAAATGGCCCCTAGGGGCCATCTCTTCCCAGTTTCAATCTTAAATCTCCGCCACTCTTAAGCCAATAGCCCTAGGTTCACGAAGGATGGTTTTATAGGTGATACAGAGGATGACGCTTTCGTACACCCCCCAAATATCTACAGAAGGCACCTGAACGTGCAGGGGTGCCGGAAACGGAGGCAGGCGGGCCAAAGCGACTTGCCCAGGGTCACACAGCTTGTGTTTGAAGTTGGATTCGAGCTTAGGCCCTCCTGACTCCCACCCCTGCCCCACGCAGTTTTAAGCTTTAAATAACAGAAAGCGCAAGCCTTTTGAGAGGCTGTGTGTGTGTGTGTGTGGGACACACCAGTATACACTGCCCAAGAGCAGATGTTTGAGGCAGAGTCTGCACTTGATGGGAGTTTCTGTTAGCTTGCTTCGTGGCTTGTAGAGGCTGGATCACAGTGTCCGACTTTGCAGGAACTCGGCCACGGTGCCGGACTTTTTATCCCTGGAACACGGCTCTTCATTGCCCATGATCCTCTCGTGCATCGGCGTGAAGAAGCCGCAGACGATAGCCAGCTGCTTCCTCTGCCCACACGGGGGGCTCTCCAGGGCCCGGCTGAGCTTGAGCACCAGCCTTGCTCCCTTGTCTCAAGTTTGCCAGATAGAGCAGCGATGACTGGGTTTTTCCTGTGCGTGGGCCCCAAAGAGGCCCTTGGATGAGGGGCCGTGGCTCTTCCTGTGTCTCATGTGTCCATTGGACCGCGCTAATCCCATAAAGAAGCACCTCTTCCTCCTTATTCTTTACCCCTTAGACAACTTGGTCCTTTCCTTCATTTAAGAATTCATTGTCGGGGCAGCTAGGGGGCGCTATAGTGGAGAGAGCCCCAGCCCTGAAGTCAGGAGGACCCGAGTTCAAATGTGACCTCAGACACTTCCTGGCTGTGTGACCCTGGGCAAGTCACTTACCCCCAATTGCCTCAGCAAAAAGCCAAAAAAAAAAAAAAAAAGAATTCATTGTCATTTCTCTTCAAGAAAACTGACAAAGATGGTTCTGGTTTTGTTCTTCCCGGGGCCTGTTTAATTTTGGTTTCAAAATGGATTGACTTTTTTTTTTTTTTAAGGTTTTTTATTTTCAAAACACATGCACAGATAATGTTTCAACATTGACTCTTACATAGCCTTGGGTTCTAGATTATCCCCTCCTTCCCCCACCCCTCCCCCAGATGGCAAGCGATCCCGTACACGTCTGTATTGACTTTTAAAGTCTCTCTTGGTTTTCTTTTTGCCTCTTATTTTACATTAGTTAGTTTTATTTTTCCCCTCCTTCAGTAAACCTTCCCTTGTAACGACAACAGCAGCAACTTAAGTTGACTTGAGCTAAACCTTTCTCAACACCCTACAAATGGGGTGTCAGGATGGTGAGGGTCCATAAGACCGTTTCATTGGGGGGCAGATTCTAAGTGCACCGAAGTTAAGGGTAACCACACGAAGAAGCTTCCTGCTGTCCCCCTTTGTGTCTTGGGCGATTCAGGCGTTAAAGTTCCTCCATGAGAAGGGATTTCCTTATGGACACCTGCACTCCTCCAATGTGATGCTGGAGGGAGACACGTGCCAGCTGCTGGATCTCGAGAACTCCTTGCTGGGGCTCCCTTCCTTCTATCGATCCTACTTCTCACAATTTAGGAAAATTAACGTAAGTCGCCGACGGGGGAGAGGGGAAGGGTATTTCCCAAGTAAGAGGAGGTGTTCAGTGCGGGCCCAGGGTTGGTGGGGCAGGCTCGCCCTTGGAGTCGAAGGCGTCACGGGGAGAGCCCGACGGGACTCGGGGGGCCCGGCCTTTCCCCCCACGGGAGACTTGGGGCTTAGCTTCTCCCCCTAAGTCCGTTCCAGGGCTGACGCCGGCTGATTCCGAGGGCTCCCTTCTCCCTGGGGGAGTCTTAGCCCCCCCAGAGCAGCCCGGACGGCTCCAGGTGAGCCCTTTATCTGCCTGGGGCTCCCCTGGCACCTCGTATCCACCTGTTGGGGTGACTCACCTGGGCTGAGACCTGAGCGTGGAGGCCGAGGGCGGCTCGAGACTGAGTCTCGCCTTCCTCTGCCCTGTTTCTCTGCAGACGTTAGAAAGCGTGGACGTCCACTGCTTCGGACATTTACTTTATGAAATGACCTACGGACGGCCCCCAGACTCGGTACCGGTGGACACGTTCCCGCCTGCCCCGTCCGAGGCTGTGGGTCAGTATGCGCTGGGTTTGTCTTTCCTGCGCCCCCCGCGCTCGCCTGTCCTCAGTCCAAAGAAAGGGGCCGGTTGGGGTCTTTTTGAGCCCCAGCTGAGACACATAGACATTAGCAGCCTTTTAGCTGCCTTGAAACAAAGCCGCCCTCTGCTCATACTCTGAGACGCCTGTGCCGGGCCTGAAGTTGGGCCGGTTTGGGGAGAAAGCTGCTGGGATTACAGGGCAGCTCCTGGCCACGGTGCCGGCAGAGTGTGGCTGCAGGCCCGAGTCAGAGAGGCTCCTTACAACAGCCAGGGACGAAGGAGAGAGACAGGCGCCCTGCTTCTGTCCTCAGTTTCCTCCTCTGCAAGAGGGGGATACTTCCTATGAGGTGTTCCACGCTGTACAGACAGAAGGGAAGCATCCCTGCCCCTGATGAGCAAGAGGAGACAGCCAGCCAGCCATCCAGCATCTTTGTCTCTACCTATCCCCATCTATTTTCCTCTCTGTGTCTGCCTCTCTATTAATCTTTTCTGTCTCTCTGTGTTTCTCCATCTCTCTGTCTATTACTGTCTGTCTCTGACTCTTTTCTCTTTCTCTCTTCTTTTCTCTCCATTTGTCTCTGTCTCTGTCTCTATCTCTGTCTCTCTGTCTCTGTCTCTTTTTTCTCTTTCTCTTTTCTCTCCATTTGTCTCTCTCTGTCTCTCCCCCTCTCTCTGAATCTGTCTCTTTGCCTTTTTCTCTGTCTCTGTCTCTCTATCTGTTGCTGTCTCTATCTCTCTGTCTATCTCTGTCCCGCTATCTCTGTCTGTCTCTTTTTTCTCTCTTCTCTCCATTTGTCTCTCTCTGTGTCTCCCCCCCCTCTCTGAATCTCTCTTTGCCTTTTTCTCTCTCTCTGTCTGTCTCTATCTGTCTATCTCTGTCTCTCTATCTCTGTCCCTCTGTCTCTGTCTCTCTGTCTCTTTTTTCTCTTCTTTACTCTCCATTTGTCTATCTCTGTCTCTAAGTTTTTTCTCTTTTTTCTTTTCTCTCCATTTGTCTCTGTCTCTGTTTCTCTCTGTCTGTCTTTGTCTCTCTGTCTTGGTCTCTTTTTTTCTTTCTCTCTTCTTTTCTCTCTGTCTCTGTCTCTCTCTCTGAAAGATGGGATAAAATGGTTAGGGAGGAGGAGACAGGGACAGCCGGGGTGTCAGAGCAGATGGAGCTTGAGCCGACCTCTGAACCGCCCCAGAACTTCTCAGGGGGTGCTGCAGGGGGATCATGCCGAGGGGGGCATCCTGCCCTTGTCTTCGCCCTCACCTGGTGGGGCAGGCCCTGGCTGGGAGGGAAGGCCCCACGCTGATAGGATTCAGCTTCTGGAGGCTCTGGAAGGCCCGCCCGGGACCAGGTTTGCTTCTGTTTTTAAGAGGGGGACCTTTTACGAGTGGTGCCTTGAGGGCCCCTGCCACCGTCCCCGAGCCCTGATTCACGCCCTCAGCCGGGGCACCAGGGCTGCGGGAGCGATCAGCCGGCGGAGGGGCGTCTCAGGGCGCTGGGGCTCCCTGCTAACGGAGGGCGTCTCTCTTTCCAGTGGCCGTGCTGGAAATGCTGCTGTCTCAGGAAGCCTGTAAGAACGGCATGCCCGCTGTCACCCGCCTCTTACAGATGCCGTAAGTCCAGAGGGGGCCTGTGGGGTGGGGGCAGGGGGAGCCCCCTCTGTCCCCCGGGGGGTCAGGGCATCCTCAGCTGAGAAGAGGCTGCTCAGCGGCTGCATGCCCCTCTCCCCTGTGAAGGAATTCTCCCGACCCCCCATCAGGAACCCCCCCCATCTCCTCTCAGACCCTCCCCCCAGCCATCTTTTATCAGAATCTTTTCTTTTCACGCCACCTTTGTCTCCCCCTCCCCATAACAAAGGGCGAACCTCAGGGGCGCATCCGGGCTGAGGTGCCAGGCAGCAGAAGCAGGAGGCGCCTCCTCCCCAAAAGCCGGCCCTGGCCATTGTGACTCCTGGCAGTCACTTCTGACTGGTGGCAGAGGGGGCAGAGGTGGCAGTGGCCCCTTGCAGCCTGGCTTCCTGTTCTGTCCGCCATGCTTTGCATCTGTTTGTGGCCGGCTCCCCGCCTCCTTGTGCCCCTCCACCCCCTTGTTTCCCACCCGTGTAATGGTGAGATGCTTGTGGGCTCTGCCCGGCACACGGGGGGTTCTGCCATGCCTTCTGGCTGGTGGGACAGCTCAGAGAGGGAGGGCGAGGATGGGGGTCACACGCTTCATTTCCCAGGAGCCTCGACCTCTTCCCATCCCCCTTGGTCCTCGGGGATCTCCCTTGGGGAAGGCCCTGCTCTCTCAGGCCAACATGGCTGACACATTACCCGCCCCTCGCCCTCCCCTGGCCCTCTGGCCCCCAGCCCGGCTGAGGCAGAGGGAGGCCCCCCTGTTACTTGGGGGTGTGTCTCTGTAGGAGCTTCCCTTCCCTCCGCAGGCTTAGGTGCTGGTCGGGAGACCGACATGTACACATACAAGCAAATACAAAATGCATACGGGAAACGGGCAGGGGCATCTCAGAGCTGCCTTAGAAGGTGGTGCTGGGGCCGTGGCAGAGAGGGTCCTGGTCCTCAGAGCTTTGAAGAATTATTTTTGCCAAGCAGAGAAAGGGAGGCAGCAAAGGGTAGGGGGCCTGGATCCATGTTGCGTGCCAGCCGGGCACCGGGGGCGAGGGCATGGACCTGTCCCCGCCCAGACTCTGACCAGCACACTGGTGGAGGGACACGGCTCTCGGGGAGTTCCCACAGAGATTGCTGTTTGCCCTTCTTTCTCCAAGAGCACCATGGCTTCAGGGAGGTGCTGCCATGACATGCAAGTGAATTGGATTTGAGTGAGGGAGGGCTGGGCAAGGTCCCCTGCCTCAGTTTCCCTTCCAGAGCCATCTGGGTCCAGATAGAGATCAGGATGACCAGAAATGGCCCTGCTGCAATGGGAGACCTCAGCCTTTTTAAGCCAAGGTCTTCGACGGGTTTGTTTGACTGAGGCCGGGGAGCAATTGAGGCAAAGAAGGTGCTCTTTCACCTTGTCCAAAATAGTCTTAATGAATGAATGAATCTGGGAAGGAAACCTCTGTAGTTCTGGCCAGAGCAGAAAGTATTGCTGTTTACAATTAATCCAAACAATGGCCTAATGGGCTTGGCCTGGGCCCTCTTGGTGGCCAGTGAGGATTGGTTTGGTTTAAGGGCTTGTCCTTGACAAAGAAATCTTTCCTGGTCCTTAAGAAAATAAACCCCAAGATATCTTGGAAGGGTTCAGAGGTACAAAAAAAAAAACAACACTTTTAAGAGCATCTGTAGCTAAGGGTATGATGCCCTCTGTGTGGACAGAGGGAGGGAAGAAAGGAAGGAAAGAAAGGAAGGAAGGAGTTCCCCGTACCAACTAAATCACAGGCATAGAGCAAAGGAGAAGAGATCTGTGGTTCCCATGAATGACCTTATCTTCTTGGCTGTGAATGAATAACTGGTTTTAAAAAGTCTTTTTTTGTTTGTTTCTGCAGATTATTCAGTGATGTTTTATTAACCAGTTCAGAGAAGCCACAATTTAAGGTAAAGTGGGCCTTGTGCGATCTGGTCGCCAGCGCCTCATTGCGGGGCCAGAAAAGAGAAAGGGGAGGTGCTGAATGTGGGGTGCCTTTAAGAGACATCTCTATGTTAGGAGACTCCATATTCCACACTGCAAAGGACAAAGGATTTTCTCCTGTGGATTGCTCATTCTCTACTCTGGGGACCCTCAGCCACCCCATTGTTTCTTAGGGTGTTTGTGGGCTTGCTTTCCCTGGGGTTCTCTCCCTCTCCTCCCCCTGACCCCTCCACTCACCGCTGCACAGCCCATCCATCTGACCAAAATCTGTATGTTCTGGGCTGGAGGCATTAAGCCAAGTTAACCAGCTTCGGGGTCTGGTTCCTAGACTCTTTCTCTGATTCTGAGCTCGGGCTGGAGAAGCTCCCAGGTCTCCCAAACTGTGCTCTGCTCGGCTTGCTCTCCAAAAAGGAGCGTGGCTGAGACACTGAGCTACAAGCAGCTTGGAGAATCCTGGACGGGAAAGTCACTGAGGATCAGGGCCAAGGCCGCTTCCTTCCTGGGCCACTTAGCCCTGGGCGACTTTGAGGAAGTTACTCCGAAGTAAGATCCTGAGCCCGGGACTTGTCTCGCTTTACCTGCTCTGTGTGAAAGGGTTGGGCGCACTGTTAGTGCCAGGGCTGGCAGAGCTGGATCGGCCGTTGGCAATGTCTTCCTTCTCTTGTTTCTGGTGGCTGCCTTGTTCCTAGCCAACAAATGTTCCTAGAAGGAAAACCGGGCATGGCAAAATGGACTCGGTTCTTCTCCTGATTGTCGACATGGTCTCTTCTCTGTCCTTTTCCGTCCAGATCCCCACAAAGTTAAAAGAGGCGTTGAAAGTCGCCAAAGAATGCATAGAGAAGCGGCTAATTGAAGAGCAAAAACTGGTACGTCGTCTGTGGCGTTCACCGTTCTCCATTGCGCCCCAACCCTCTTTCTTCCCCCTTTTTGGAAAGATGTAGCCAGCGGGGATGGTTAGATTGTGCAGAGCCATCTCTGGGCACCTGCGCAAGGCTAGAATGCATGCCCTTGAGATGGAAGGGTGGGTGGGTGAGTGAATAGGTAAATGGATAGATTGGTGTATAAATGGGTGGGTGGGTTGGTCAGTGGATAGATGGATACATGGAATATTTACTTAATGCTTACTCTAATCTAGTCACCTCATTATGATCCGGGGACATAAAAAGCAAACTCTAGCTTCGAGGACTGGGCATTGGAATGGGAGAAAACAAGACACAAGGGGGAAAGCAAGGGATGGAGAGGTTTTCCCACAGAGGAAGGACTCCTGCTGTGGGAGGTGGAGAAGCCAAGGGTTGGCAGAGAAGGGAGATGGTGCTCTGGGCTTGGAAGAGCGGGCCTCTGGGCAGAGCCATCTCTAGAGAGGAAGGGGCGCTGCCCAGGGGGTGGAGGCTGTAAGCTGCAGAGAGGAAGCTGGCCTCCATCAGTAAATGATGTTTCCTTTTTTAGGGATTCCCAATACCAGGGAAAACCCAGACCTCATCCTAGCTTCCACCCCCAGGCTGCAGTACAGGGCCTGGATCACAGCCGGAGCTTAATAAATGCTCCTGATCTGAGATGCCCTCCAGGATCATAGGGTGTCTCTCGCTGGGAAGGGCATCTCGTCTGGGGAGGTCATAACCCAAATGATGACTCCCCCCTGTGTGGGAGGACCCTCATGCTCATGCTTGTTTTTTTCTAAAGCTTCACCAGCATCGGAGGTTGACAAGAGCTAAGTCCCACCACGGCTCCGAGGAAGAGAGGAGGAAACGGAAGATTTTAGCCCGGAAGGTGAGAAGGGTGTGGGTGGCGTGGCCGGCTGGACAGTGTGGGGGAGGACAGCGAGGGCGACTTTCTGGGCAATTCTGCGTCAGACGTGCCGGCCCCTGGATGCTCAGGTGATCTCCAAGGTGCTGGTCTGCGGCTTTTATTTTTTACAAAATGCATGAAATCCATAGGAAAATGGGAGTCTCACTTGTGAGCCCATTCCTCTCTCTTTCACCCTTTCAATTGTGTGTATGTGTGTGTGTGTGTGTGTGTGTGTGTGTGTGTGTGTGTGTAAGAGAGAGAGAGAGCAATCCAGTGGGCACTCTGGCAAAGCCTGTAAACCTCACCTCAGAGTCATTTTTAAGTACACAAAATAAACTACATAAGACTTGCACAAATAACCACGCATTTCAGAAAAACACACTCAGACCCCATGTTAGGAACCCCTAAATTACTTGATCTCCAACAACATAAGGACCTGGTGTCTCTCAATGCAAAAACTATTAGAATTTTACTTTGAAAACCAGTTTTTCCTAGTATTTATTTTCTTTGCTTTTGGTTTAAAAAAAATGCATCAGTTTACGCAGCTTGATCTTCCAAGCCATTCTTCTATTTTGGGCCTTCCGGTGCTAAGGCCAAAAGCCTGTTGGATTTTGGTCTTCTCGGCGATGTGAGGCCGCAGGGACCGTGTGGTTTTAAAATCTGCCCTTTGCTTCAGCTCGTTGGCTCATTTCTCCTCCTCCTATTTTTTTTTTTTTTTTTAAAGAAATCCAAACGCTCGGCCTTTGAGAGCAGCGAGGAGCAGTCGGCTAAGTACAGCAACTCCAATAATTCAGGTAAGTCCTTCACACGGTCCGCCAGGCTTACAGGGTCTCGGGCCCAGTGGAGGCAGGGGGTGTCCCGCCCAGCCAGGGCTTCTCGGCTCCCTCATTTCTGAGGGGGGAGGTGTGCAGGAATGACGAACAAAGCAGATGTGAAGAGCCAAGTTAGCTTTTTCTCACATGGCTGAGAAGTTCTGCAGCATCTTTTTTTTTTTTTTTCCCCTTTTCATTTTATTTTTGCTGAAGCAATTGAGGTTAAATGACTTGCCCAAGGTCACACAGCTAGGAAGTATCTGAGGCCAGATTTGAACTCAGGTCCTCCTGACTTCAGGGCTGGTGCTCTATCTACTGCACCACCTAGCTGCCCAGTTCTGCAGTATCTAAACCCATCTGAAGAGTTATCAGCCCAAAATAAAGCTTTGTCAAGACCTCTGTGGTAAGATGGGGCACAGCTGGGATTGATGTGGAGTCTGGGAAGAAAGGGGCCCGGGTCTTCCTCAGATATGGAAAGAGAAAACGTATAAAGTGCTGAAAATGAGCAAAGGGCATCAAGAGCAGTGCCATTATGAAAAGGAGGGCAGCTTCACCTGGCAGGGGCCTGGGTGATCTGCAGGTTGGATGGTTATCACCTGAGGAACTGAGGATTTACTGTGATGACAAGTGCCAGGAAAAAGTGCCTTCCTGCTAAAAACACTGCCCCCCCTCCCAAGGCTCTGGGGAAGAACACGGTTGTTTTATGCAGCTGCATTCTGATCAGGTGCCATGTTTGCGATGGGTATCACTTCAGGAATGACCTTTGGTACAGGAAGAAATGGCACCCTCAGTTGCACATTCTGAAACTTGCTCCATATTGGATAGATGGACAGATAGAGAGCTGGTGGACAGATGGAGAGAGGAATGACAAAATGGAAGAAAAGTCATTTATTAAGCACTTCCTCATGTAACCACAATACTAAGTGTTGAACGAACTGATACAAAAGCACATCCCTGGTCTCAAGAAGCTTATGTTCTGTTGGGGGAAGAGAGACCAAGGAAGAACACTCGGGATGAGCGGGGCTTGGGTAGCAGAATGACTCACACAGCCAGGAATAATGGCAGAATCACTTCAGTTGTAATAATGGATTTTATCTTAATCCAGACCCAAGAGACAGAGAAAAACTGGAGGCTCCGGAGTCCAGCAATAAGTGGGTTTTCTCTGAATATTCTGAATTTTGTTACCATTAAGCAGAGAGTTTTTTGCTCCCTCCTGCTCTTGGCTAATGCTGCATTTTCCTTATTCTCTGTTAGTTAACGTGAGACTCTTCTTTTGTCTTAGCAGGATCTGGGGCAAGTTCCCCGCTGACATCTCCTTCATCTCCAACCCCGCCCTCGACAGCAGGTGAGTTGTCAAAAGTAATTTTAACTCCTCATTTACAACCAAAAGAAGAGCTGCTCAGTTGAAAATTGTGTGTTTTTCCATGAGCTTTTGCATCCTTGGAGAAGGAAGGGTCTGAGCAAGAGAGCGCTGATTTGGGAAGCAGATGGCTCGATTCCTCAGTATTTAAATATGCACGTGGTTCTCCTTGGAAGGATTGCCTTGTAAATACGGTTCAAATTTGCAAGGACAAGTTTGTCTTCCGTGTCATATTTCAATATGCATCATGAGCCTGGCTGGCCCAATTATTTCTTTTTTGCACATAATGTCGGTGCTGTGAATGTTCTGGGACATTCAGCAGACTTCCTCTCATTGCCTTGAGGATGAGTTCCATCATAGAATCGGAGGTACCACCTATGTCTACACATGTTCTCTGTCTCGTAATTGTTATCCAAGGACTCGCTCCTCCAAGTAACACTTGCAGATGGCTGCCATCATTTTTTATTCCTACAGGCAGAGTTTACTACCAGTGTTTAAACATCTAACTTCACAGCTGCTTAAGTGCTTACTACTAGTTCTTAGTTTGGGAAATTTTCCATTTGGAATATGGTTTTCAGCTCTTCTCTGAGCTCCTGGATTTACACTAACAAACTGATCTGGTGATTTTTCAGTTTTCAGCCAGTGTAGTCTCGACACCGGCTCCCTCTTCTCTAGGGTTTCATTATGTCAGCTTTTCAGTTCCAATTTCTCCATCCTTATGCAAAGTTCCGTGCTTCATTTTGCTCTAAGTTCTCATTACCAGAACCCACTGAGCAAGCCTTCGATAAGTGCCCGTTATGTGCTAGGCACTGTGCCAGTTGGAGATACCGGTACAAAGAACAGGGACGGCCCCTGCCCTCAAGGAGCTTGCAGTCTACCTGGGCGAGAGCTGCCCAGGAGGCGGCTGCAAAGATGTTGAGCTGAGCTTTCTCCTTGAAGGAGGTTTTGGAGTTTGTGGTCCGGTCCTCCAGTCAGATGAGGGATCTTGTAGGGTGAGGAAGGCTTCCCCATGCTGAGAGATTGATGGGATCTGTCTCCCACTGTCCCCACCTGCCCAAGTAAGATCATGTGATTACACCAAGGACTTTGGGTAGCAAAGATGAGGGGCATCGGGCTTTTAGAGAGGGAATGATACTTAGATACTAAACCTTTATGGGGCATGTGCCTCCCCCGGTCACAGCCACAGGCTGGATTTCTTGAGGAACCACCACCCCAGGTCCCAGATACACTGGGTCTGCCCCCCTAAAACTGAGGCCCTCAAGCCTTCACCCCGGAGCTTAGCTTTAATGGTCACTAGCCAGGCGGGCACAGGCTGGGCTGGCGTCATGACAACCAAACGCCCTTCCCCAGCTGGGCTCCACAGTCCGCCCTGGGCAGCTTTCCCCATTTGGTAGGGTCCTCCCGCTCCATCCCATGGGCTTCTCTTCTGGGTGTCCCGCAGTGGGGACACACGGGGGGGGGGGCCCAGGCTGGCTCCACTCCGCAGCGCAGGTCAGGATGGGCCGGCGGGCTCCCTTTGGCCCCACGGAGCCCGCTGGTCGGGACTGACGGGGCAGGAAGCTGCTGAAAGACGCCGGGACTGGTGGGGGGAGGGGAGCCAAGCTCCCCCCACTGCTCTCAGACCCAGCTCCTCTCGCGGGAGCCGCCAGGGCCGACCCTCACCCGCAGGGCCCCTCAGTCTGGGCTGGCCCAGGGCATGGGGGGGGGAGCCCATTTCCACAGAGGGGCAATGAAGTGCACACCGTTTGCCCCGGTGGTTTCAGAACTAAAACCCCTCCTTGGCTCCCTTACCTGCCCCTTTCTAGATGCTCAGGCAGGGGGCTCTCGCTGTCCCGGGTGCCCCTCCCCCTCGGGGGTCCTTTCCCCGCCCCCTTTGTGGTCCATGGGTAGGGGCAAACATTTCGAGCCAGGAGGGAGCCCAGAAGCCCCTGAGACCTCCCTCATTTGGCCGAGAGGGCTGCGGGGGCGTGGGGGGGAGTCGGAGGTGACTGGGGAGGGGTGAGCCCGGGGGTCTGGGGGCGCGGCGGGAAGTTGGGAGAAGGGGAGGGTGCCAGGGCGGGGGCTGAGGCCGACAGGGCGAAGGGACGGCCCCGGGTCCCCCAGCCGGGACGCTACGTTCCTTCCCGATTACCGGCCCGCGCTCGGTGCGCTATGGCGCCCCCTGGCGGGCCTCGTCAGCAGTACCGACGGACATTGACTCCCCCGGAGCTGCTGAAGGGGGGGGGGCAGCATGGAGCCTCTGGGGAGCCCCTCAAAGAGCCAGCAGAGGAGACAGAGATGGGGCGCCCAGATGGGCGCGAGGAAGGAAAAACAGCAAGTCAGAGGCTGCGGAGAGGAAGGCCCAGAGCCCGAGGGATGCTGGGAAATGCTGGGAGATGCTCAGAGATGCTGGGAAAATGCTCAGAGATGCCGGGAGATGTCAGGAGATGCTGAGAGATATTGGGAGATGCTGGGAGATGCCAGAAGATGCTAAAAGATCCTGGGAAATACTGGGAGATACTAAGAGATGGTGCTGAGAGATGCTAAGAGATATCAAGAAATACTGAGAGATGCTGGGAGATGTGAGAGATAATGGGAGGTGCTGAAAGGTGCCCAGAGATGCTGGAAGATGTTACAAGATACCAGGAGATGCTGCCGAGTGATGCTGGGAGATGCTGGGAGATGCCAGAAGATGGTAAAAGATCCTGGGAAATACTAGGAGATACTAAGAGATGGTGCTGAGAGATGCTGGGCGATGCTGGGCTCTGTGGTTTGGGTGTGATGACAAGGTCAGACACAGGGTTGCAGAGCCTCCACAGGAGCACTGGGGAGAGAACGGCCAGGAAGGGGCAGGAAGGAAGGGCTCCCTATGGTCTGAGGACAGAAGAGGAGGTTGGGAAGACATGGGGGGGTGGAGGGGTAGCAGACTTGACTTTCCACTAGGTCTCCTTTCTCCCCTAAGCCCCAAGACTATCACCTTGTGATCCCTGTTCATCGGAGCCCCATGATCCAGGATTGTAGACAACCTGGGCAAAAGCTTTTCCCATCTGCCACTTCCTAGACTCTCATCCTGTACAGTTCACCCCAACCTTAACCACGGTGGCCGGATCCAGGAGACCCTCAGAACCCCTAATGGCCTTTGACCTGGATGAGAGGAGGCCCATCGCCTGCTTGTGCTAGCCCTGCTGGGTGCTGCCTGTGGGCCCTGATTCTCATCACCTACATGGGCCTCGGTCCCTTCTCTGTGAAATGCCCAGATGGCCACTGGAAACCCTTCAGGTTCTTGGACATTTGTACCTTCCGCTGTCTCTGAAGGGAGTCCTTCTGCGCCTGG
Organism: Myrmecobius fasciatus; assembly: GCA_023553655.1. Classification (NCBI taxonomy): domain Eukaryota; kingdom Metazoa; phylum Chordata; class Mammalia; order Dasyuromorphia; family Myrmecobiidae; genus Myrmecobius; species Myrmecobius fasciatus. The sequence continues at coordinate 22,411 of JAJPUD010003165.1, read as the reverse complement.
AGAGCCTTCATTGTCATGGTGGCAAGCTTTTTCTTACCCTTGAGTAGTGGAAGCTTGTGCCCTGTGCCAGCTGGACAGTCTTTCCCTTCCTTCCTTCCCCCCCTCCCTCCTTCCCAAGATATCTCAGTATTAATGGGCTAGATTTCTTCCTGAAGGGTCACGCTTTAAATCCAAATCGTTCGGCCTTTCATCGAGTGAAAAGTTCCAGCCACAGGCTCCAGTCCTGATGGCTCTGAGTGAGGGACGACAGCAATTGTTTGTTTTGGCCAGAAACTCTAGGGCTCTTCCCCTCTCAGAATGATTGTTTTTTTGACCAGGTAGAAGCCATTTTCGGCCTCATTTCTCACAGAGCCTTAATCACTGAATGGGTGTTGCCTCAGACAGATTGAGACCTGACCCAGACCTTGCTTTAAGGTTTCCCTACTGCAGGTGTGGCCATCTCCAGTTGTCCCAATCTGATCCGTGATTGGCCACTGGGCCCAGATGGCTTGGGAGAGAGTAAGGGGGTGACCTTGGCCAGCTCTCACTCCAGTCCAATTGGCTTGCCAGTCACGGCATCACCTCCCTGAGGTCATGGGCCTCCCCAGAACAAAGGACAAATGACAATAGCAGCAGGCTTGCTTTTTCTTCCGGCCTCTGTCGACTGCTTCTCTCTCTCCCTGAGAGTCGTATGGCTCTGGGACTGAACGGAGCCAATCCGATCAACCCTTCTCCACCCTTGGCCCTTCAGCTATCCAATGGCCCTCCCCCATCCCTCTGAGGCCTTCTCTTCTCCAGTTCCTTAAATCAGTTCTTGTACATCTGTTGTATGACATCGAAGGAGAATTTGAGGGAGGTTGATTATATTGTTCACTTAATATTAACTTAAGAGATCGACCTATAATGTAACTAGCAAGTTTTTTTTTTTTTGCCTGTCGCTTATATCATTAGGGAAAATTGAATTTATACCCCCCAAAATGGACATCACATAATTGTGAGAAAATATACCCATACGCCAGAATGTTTTCAGAGCCAAAGACAGGATCACTAGAAATAATAACATCAGTTAAGGATTTAAGACCACAGAGAAATCAGTAAGCTATCCAACAATGATGCTATGATTCAAAATATTAAAAAAATAATAATGGAGTATTTAAAAGGTGATAGTAGCTCTAAAATGATTTCCCCAAATCCATGAGATTTCCCAGTATCCAGAAGTAGTTCTCAGGACTTGTGTCTGAAAGGAATTTATTTTTATTCCAAGTAAATTGAGCCAGAAAGGATTTGCATCTATGGAAATACATGCAGTAAATAACACGCACTGCTCTATTTTTTCTTTAGAATGAAATACAGATTTCCTATTAAGGGAAAGATGCTTTATTTTTCTTTCCCTGATCATTCCTCCACCTAATGATGTAATTGGTCTTATTCAAGTATGGGGTTGACCTGTTCACTCCTTTGCTCAAGAAACTTCATTGGCTCCCTCTTGTCCAGGGATCTTTTTGTCCTCTCCATGGCTAGTCTTTGGTCTCTGTGGCTGCGGACTCCGGCTGTCTCTCTACCTGTGGCTGTTCTTTTCTTTCATGTTCTGGCCAAACTTGCTGCTTCTGGTCTCTCAGCCTTGGCCGTGCCCCAGGCCCAAAATGCTCTCTCCTCTCCCCTCCATCATGTAGCACTTTCAGCTTCTCTCAGATCTCCAGTTCTCCTTCTTCATAAGGGCCTGCATTTGTAGAGCAGGAGGGACTGCAAACCTTTTTGCACAGACTTTCTCACTGGAGGGAGGAAACTGAGGCAGACAGGTTAAATGACTTGTCCAGGATCATAGTGCTAGCCAGTGTCTGAGAAGGGATTTGAACTCAGGATCTTTGTGGCTCCACCCGACTGCATCCTCCCCAGGGAAATGGTATTTACTAGCAGCTCCTTAATTAAGGGCAGAGCTTTGGGGCCTTCACCACCTCCTGGGGCTGTCCCTTCCACTGGGGGGGGGGCAGCTCTTCCTCATGTCACTGGTTGGATTCCATGGAGCTTGAGCCTGACCCTTCTCCCATTGCTGCTGGTTCTGCCTTCTAGGGCTGAGCCTCCATGGACCGGCCCTTCAGATCCTGTAGGATCCCTCATGGCCCCCCAGAGTCTTTTCTTCTCCAGCAGAAGTACTCCCCAGTTCCTTCACTCCATCCTCTTGTGGCCCGGACAGACACAGCATCCTAAGAGAGAATACTGAACTTTTCCTCCAAGTGCTTTTAGTTTTACATATTTATATAATATTATATATTTATACACTTTGAACTCTTCCAAGAGATCCAAGGCAATTCCAAGAGACTTTGGACAGAAAACGCCAGGAAAAGAACTAAGGATTTTGGATGTCAATCAGCGTGTGCTATGTTCACTTCTTTTTTCTGTTTTTTTTTTTTTTGTTTCTCTCCCATGGTTTTTCCTTTTTGTTCTGATTTTTCTCTCCCAATATGATTCATAAAGCAATAGGTATGGAAAACAATTAATAATCAAAACAAAGGAGTTCTTCCAAGATCAGAATTGATACAAATGGAAAAATCTGCCAGTGGAATCCCAAGGAAAGTCAATGATCCCATAAGAACCAGGATGGAGAAGGCAGAGGACAAATAATGATCCTGGTTGGAGCCATAACATTGTCTGGTTTATAGAATCCCATTTGTCTGATGCTCTGAGGTCAACCAACCTGGTGGAATAAGTACTATCATCATGTGCTGGGCCCAGGGTCACACAGCCCTGCTCACACCCCTCTGGGTCACCCTGGTTCCAACGGTCTCCTTGCACCTCAGTGCGTTCCTAGGACCAGAGCCGTGACCAGTGCTCTCGTTCTCCCTTTGCACTTGAGGAAATGTGTTTCCTTGCTATCAGAGGGTATCTCAGGGTCCTCAGCGAGCCCCTTGTCCAGGGGTTTCTTGGAGCCTTCTCAGACTCCTGGTTTTAGATGCGTAAAAGACGCAGGATCACAAAGGAGACCAAATGCTTTGGAATACAGCTTTCCAAAAACTTTTAAAATCACCGACTCCCACCTAAAAAACTCCATCTCACACAACAAATGAGAAAGCTGAGCCTTTGAGAGATGAACTGATTTAGCAGAAGTGAGATCTGAGCCCCTGGCCCCCAGGGCCTGCCATTGGACACAGTTGTGTTGAATCCCTTCTTTGGACACTCTCCCCATGGTTTTTTCCTCCTTTGAGCTAAGTCATGAATGTAGACAAGATGAGTCAGCTTCAAGGAAGCTGTGGAGCCTTGAGTTCAAAACAAGAACAAAGTCCAGTATTCCTCCTCTTGTTTTATGAATGGGTAGGAACTGCATTTTAATAGCTTATTCCTTCCCAATTTTTTCATGTCACGTTTTCACGTCAGGCTCTTGTAGTCCAATATAAGAAAAAGAAAAACAAACCCCACATACCCCAGCTGGATTTTCAGGGCTCTGGGTTTTCTTGGCAGAATTTTATTTATTTCAGAAAGTTACTTAACCAAATAATCGGCTGTTCAGCTGAGACAGGATATTTTGGTGGAGTGAATCTTCTTCTTAAAAGACAAAAATAAGATTTTACCGGTTCAAAAAGAGAGAACGCCCAGGGGGAGGGAAGATTTATTGATTTATTAGTGATTTTCCCAAATACTAAAAGGAGCACTTGAATGCTTGCTTGCCAATCAATGGTTTTATTTATCGGATTTTGTCCTAGGGAGTCACTGAAGGGTCCCTCGGTCTCCTCTTGCTGTCTCTGTTTGATTGAATGACACTAACATCTGAATAATAACTTGTGTCCCCTCTTTCTCTCTTTTTCTTTCTCTTTGCTGTTTTCAGTAGAGCATGCGCCATTTTGAAGGTGAATTTTCGGTAAAGTAAACTGATCATGATTTCTCTAACTTTAAAGATGCTCTGTTTCTCTGTGGGAATTGTAACCTTGCTTTCCTGAATTTCCAGCTTCAACGCTGAACAGCAGGAAAAGTGAATTCGAAAAGACAGTTTGTTGTCTGGGACAGTTCATTGAAATACAGCATCTTTAAAATGAAAATAAGGGACTTCATTTGTATTCGTCCCATCCTCATTACAGACCTTACAAAGTTTCCATTTTCACTCTGACTACAGCTTTAAAAGAAGTGGTTAAACCCAACCGTCAGCGGCCCATTGTCCGGCCGGTGAGTTACTGTGTTCTGTAGGGCCTCCGCTCAATAAATTACCCGATTCGTGGGCCCCAGGAACCTTTCTGCCACCCCATTTCCTCAGACAGTCTCAATACTATTCCGAGACAGCTTGCCTTATTCGAAAAGCTGCCCTGAGTGAGTGAGTCTTTCCAGTGAAGTGTTTTTTTGGCGTTCCCCAGATTTCTTGTGGTCAGTCAGTCCTCCTCCTCGGGCCTCTGCCCTCCTGCTCAGGGGGTTGCCAGATTGGTTCCCCTCAGAGCTCTCCTGAAAGGTCCCTCTCAGAGGTGATGGGGCAGCAGGGGAGAGACTCTGGCTGGGAGTGACAAGCAGGGCCCCCAAGCCGGTCCCACGAGAGGTCTGGCCCACTTCCCAGTTCTGCCTCTGTTAGTATGAGGCTTTCTGTCACCCCCCACCTCCTTGTGAGACAGGACGGGCCCTCGATTCCAGGCCGAGCCCCCCAGTGGGGCGCACCTGGCCGCTCTTAGTCCTTGGTGAAAATGGAGAGTTGTCGGTCATCCATTTCCATCATCCATTGCTTCATGTTCCTTTAAGATAGCTGGATTGCCCCGATGGGCTTATGCTGGAAACCTCCATTAGCTCCATTAGGGCTTTAAAACTTGGATGCTCCCCTACCCCCACAGAGTCATCCTAAAGCCGAATGGGAGTGGGGAGACCCCCACGGGGAGCAGGAGACCCCCACGGGGAGCAGGGAGACCCCCACGGGGAGCAGGGAGACCCCCACGGGGAGTAGCCTCAGTGGGGGGCGGGTCTGGTGTGTGTAAGTGGGGTCAGAGGGCATGGCCAGTGCCAGGTGTGACCCTGACGTCAGAATAATGCCCTGGCGGGGATCCTGGCAGGAGGTTTCCATTTTTAAAATTCACTGATCCATCTTGTTGCACCACTCTGTCCACATGTGGCCCTCCTACCCACGTCTGTTGTACTGACAGCAGCGCTTCCCCATCAGTCAGAGGAGTGGCCCTGCAGGCCCTGGAGGCGGGAGGTCCTGAGTTCAAGTGCAGCCTCAGACAGGGGACGCTTCCTAGCTGTGGGACCCTGGGCAAGGACCCCCGAGCAGATGGCAGGGCCGTCGAGGCTCGGAGCCTGGCGCAGGCGGGTTCTCCAAGTGGGAAAGCTCTGTGGGCACCAAGTCCTGCCCAGCGCAGCCTGGGCTCCCAGGGGCCTGGCAGCTTGTGGTCAGACTGGGCAGGACGGGAGCTGCGTGGGGCTGCTCTGCCCCCGACAGGGGCCATCTAACGGCCCATGGAGAGGATACCTGGGGGCCCTGTTTTCTCCTGTGGAGGGTCCCCAGCAGGGATGCAGCCCCTTGTGCAGGAAGTCAGAGTTGGGGGACCGGGACCTTTGAGCTCCCACGCCCGGGCCGGGCCTCCACCCGCTGCGCCCAGAAGCACGTTCTCCCCTGGCCCAGCTCCTTTTCCTCAGTGACCACATGACATCCAGGATGCCCCAGAAGTTGGGGGGCAGCAGTAGAGTGCACATAGCACCCCCAATTGATCCCACAGACGGAGGCCACAGTGCTCTGCTGGAGGCCAGAGACAGGCCGTCCTCAAGCTCAGGGCCAGGGAGGAGGGCAGCCAGCCGGTAGAGGCCAGGGCGGGCCAGAGGGGCCCAGAAGGCAGGGAGAGTTCCAGGCCCCAGAGAGGAGGTCGCTGGGCTGCAGCTGAAGCTTTAATGGGGGTCCCTCTTGCTCCTTCTCCATTTGATTCCAGCTGGCCAGCGAAGCCCGTGTCTGTGAGCCTCCCTCGACTAGGCGGCCTCTGCAGCTCCGGGTCTGTGTGTGCCCGTGGAGGGGTCTGTATGCATGTGTGTGTGAGACTCGGGGCCGGAACCCCTTGTGCCAGTGCAGATGGGTCTGAGCCATCCCTGCTCCCAGAGTCTAGGAGAGTTGCCCAGGGGGCACTGAGGCTCACCCCGGCAGGCCCGGGCTTCCGTCTCTCCCCACCACCCTTCCATCCTGTTCTCCATGTTGGCTGTAGCGCATCCTTCCTGAGCCGCGGCCCTGCCTGCGCAGACACTGACTGTCATTTCTTTCCCTTCTCAGGCGCCTCGATGGTCCCGCCGCCCCCTGCACCTCCCCCTCCCCCGGGGGTGCCGCCACCTCCCCCCTTGGATGCACCAACCCCACCACTCTTGTCTGTGAACGGTTCCGGTCGAGGGGCCTTACTCAGCTCCATTCAGAATTTCCACAAAGGTACTTTGAAGAAAGTTGAGACCTGTGACCACAGCGTTCCGAGGATCTGCTGAAGCTGACTATCTGGTGGCCGCCATGTTGAAGGTTTTCCCCTCTGACGCCCCTCTGCGCACTCCCACGCTTCAGCCTCGAGTGACCGAGGAGCCAGGAGGGCGGCGCCATGCAGCTTCCCGGCCTGGGTTCTTTGCAGAGGGCGGTCACAAATGGCACCTTTGAGGCGGCCCTTCTACCAACTGAATCAGAAAGCAGGGCAGCAGTGACAGTACTCCCACCATGGCAGCAAGTGCACTTTGTGTTGTGGTCCCGCCTTCCCCTGCCGCGCCAAGGGGCCACAAACCCCGTCTGTCCAACAGAACTTCCCAAGCGCGGGGCCCTTCAGCTTCCTCTCTGCTGTTCTACCTAAGAGCACCTGGGAAGTGGTGGCCGGTTTCCAAGTTTTAGGAGGGATGCCCCCAACAGCCCCTGTAGGCCCCAAATTGCCACTTTTTAATTAATTAGAATCTTTTGGAAAGGGAACAAGAGAATATTAATGGGATTCATTCATCAGATAGATAGGGAGCGCTTCTAACAAACATTTTACACTGAATCAGCTGAAGGTGAGGGAAGGTTTCTTATGACACAAATTTAACATCATTAAGAAACGACCATCTTGGAAAAACTGAACATAAATACACCTTACATACTCTTAATATTGATTTGAAAAGATCCTTTATTTTATAATTTGCTTAAACCTTTAAACAAATTGCACTTTAAAGGATTATAGATAATCCATTTTTGAATTCAAGTATACATCAGTGTTTGTTACTATGCAGAGAGAATGTCATTGTGTATAGTTTCATGTAACCTGTGATGATATATATTCAGTTGTATTTTTTATTAAAAGAATAAACCGCGCCAAGAGAACTTGTCTATATAGGTCTATTATTTCAAGATGCTATACCTTAAGGATTCTTGGAGACACCATTTAGTAAAGGGGGAAGAGATTTGTGCAGTATTTTCCCCCCAAAATTTTAGTTTTCCTTTTCATGTCTTATTTTCTTGACATTTATTAATAAAAGCTAACTCCTACTGTAAGCAAGAGCTTCCCTTTTCACATTTAAATATGGCTTCAATATACATGCTTATTTTTAGGAATTTCTGGGGAGGACAATTCTAGAAAATTAATTTATTATACTATTTAGCATTTTTATTTACTAGTAATTATTTCTAACTAACAACAATGTAAAAAATACTAATAAACACTGCTTCTGACCAAATGGCAAATGAGTGAGTTGGGGGCAGCAGAGGAAGCACTTCAGAAATCATCAGTTATCTCTGTTGTTGGGAAATGCGATCTTCTTCTCTCTCTAAGACACTCCTCACTATCACAAACCATCACAAAAGGTGTGATCACTTGCCAATTTCCCACAGAAATAGGATTCTAGGATCCTGTTTGCCACTTGCTCCTTGATGTGAAATGTGGCCATGAACGGAGTAAGCTAACTTGACTCACTCAAGTGATCCTTAAGGAAATCACATGATCCTTAGTGGGTTTTCTCCCTCTTGATCCCCACTCCCCCCCTCACTGGCCAGACCCTTATTTATCTCCTTCCTGTGCAGTAACTGGGGAGAGAATAATCACAAGACATCACCAATGACTGGAACCAGAAGCATTTATTCCTTATCAAAACAGCCTAGCCGAGTGGGACTGCCCCTCTGTACAGATAAATTAGCTGTCTGTCAGGAAGACCCCTGGCCACAGTTCCTTCAGGACCCCATGCACTGCCTGCTGGTAATGGAGGCAGGAACATTCCTAGTGATTGGTTTTCTTTGGAGTAGAAATAGCTTAACTGTAACAGACATGAAAGGGCAGGCAAAGTGCTTCTACCCCAGGTACTGACACCGTCCCCCACACAGAATGGTACCCAAAGGCCTTGTGGCTCCAGACCAGTACAATGGCGCATGGGAACCGACAGCGTGACCCTCGCCTCGGAAGCGGTAATTACACGCGAGAACTCCCAGGGACTCCGATGTCAAGCACACGTTAGATATTGAGAGTTTTCTTGGCTGCAAAGATGATGTCTTTGACCTGCGGGATGCAGTTTTCCTCCAAAATCTTTGCATAAGGCATAGGAACATCAGCCCCCGTGACCCGGACGGCAGGAGCATCGAGGAAGTTAAAGGCGGGACCTGAAAGGGGGAAGATGCATCAAGGCCTGACCACATGAAGCAAAATGAAGATTCACCTCCCTGAAGTTCAAGGTTACATTTGAGCTTCTGCCCAAATGCAAGCGGGAAGCATCTGGCTCTTCTCTCCAATCCCTGTGTCTTTTAACTTTCTGAGAAGCATCTACATTCAGCAATCATTAAATGCCTCCTGTATGCAGGGCCCTGTGGGAGGGACTGGGGATGCAAAGCCCAAAACGACTCCCTTCTGTTAAGTAATTTCCATTTTCACGGTTGGGGAAAGGACATACAATGAACAAGATCAACGGGTGGGAAAGCTGCTGCCACCACCTGTGGAGCACCCCGATGGACTCTAGGCAGGGAGACAGACAAAGCCAAAGTTCCCCGGGCAGTAAAGCCCCATCTGGCCAGGCCAGGCCCAGTGCCAGGGTGTCTGAAGTACCTTCCATGATCCTGGCACAGATCTCGGCTCCTACTCCAAACTGGGGCCAGCCTCCTTCGACCGTCACAAGGTGATTGGTCTTCATGACGCTAAACTCGATGGTCTCAATGTCCATCGGTCTAATGGTACGCAGGTTGATCACCTAAAACACAAGAGATTTGCTTTCAGGCGGTCCAGAAGTCTTCGGATCACAAGCACAATGTCCCTGTTTGCGTTCTTACCGACACTACCTTATTTTATTATGAAAAGCTTGATTTGTTCATCACTGTACCTAAGCTACAAAGTGCACAGGCCAAACTGTGACTTTCCCTGACTGGCAGAGGTCAAGTCCACGATGATGGATAACCACCCAGCCCAAAAGGAACTGGAGGTGGAAGGTGCGGAAAAAATGATCAAGGGGGCAGCCAAAGAGATCAGACTGGAAGGAAAGGGAAGGCGTTCCAGGACGGGCCCCTCTCAAAGGAAGTCTTGTGCAGTTTCCAATCAGATGCTGAGAGATCTGATCAGAGGATTTCTGGAGTTCCTGTAGTCTGAGGATCTGAGCCTTGCCTGGCCATTCTGTCTCAGCCTCCAAGGCCCAGATGAAGGCCACAGTCCTTAACAAAACCAAACAAGATCCCAAGAATGCATGTGTACTTCCTAATGAATGGCGATCTGCTATAAAAAAATGAAGGTGCTAAATTCAGATCGGCACAGAAAGGATCCACAGCACAGTCATGACAACCGTGCCCACAACCACCACAACCACAGCAGATGTGAAGATGCAGAGCTGGCTATGTCCTTACAGTGCCCACATGTGAGACCAAAGCGGTTTTTTAAAGGATGAATATGAAATTATTGATCACCGTTCATCAGCATTACAATAAAGTAAACAATATGCAGCTGTATAATATTCCAGTGACCACAAAGTTATTTCCCCTCACCCTGACTCCTGCAGAGGCAAGTGACCCAAATGCTCAAAAGGCCAGTCCTATGTTGTAGGGATGGTTGGGATAAAGAAAAAGAAGAAAAAAAAGATTCCACGACATGAGTACATTTGTGTCCCCATTTGTGCCCACGGTTAACAGAACATTTAAGTTCTAGCAGATGGGGATGTTACTACCTGACAAAAAAAATGGGGCACCCCAACTTTCTGAAGCACTAAGTCCAAGTTTTTTTTTTTTTTTTAAATCAAGGCCACAGTGGTTCTATTTTAACATTTTAGGTAAATGTTCAAACAAGTTCTGGCAGCATGGATGACATCAATGATTGAGAGGGTCAGACCCATGAACTGGACAAAGTGGAAACTTGGGTCATTTGTTAAAATACTCTTTCCCACTCTTAAAATCTTTATTACAAAGAGATGGCTTGTTGGGTATGGCAAAGTAGGGGAAGAGAGAACTAGAAATGACTGACATTAAAAAGACAAACCCCAACAAAAAATCCACCCCAGTATGAACCTACCTCACATTCTATTCCCTCTTTAGACAGTATAGCAGCTGCTTCCATACAATGGCCAACAGGTCGTGAATGGGAAACCAATGTAATGTGGTTTCCTAAAAATCAAGCAGCAACGATAAGAATTAGGTTACTTCAGCCTTGCCACCAAAAACTTTCAGCGATTTTTTTCCTTGTTTTATTTAATATCTGAAACTAAAGACGAGTGCAATGTGAAATATAATGTGCTTCCTGAAAATGCAATGTTTCTGGGTTAAAAGTCCTTTCAAATCTAATCTTGTGCACTTATAACTAATACACAATGCTTTAAATAACTGTTTCATTTGATCCTCACCACAAACCCAGGGGAAATGAGTGCTATTGTAAATCCTCATTTTATTAGTTGAGGAAACTGAGGCAGGCACAGGTTAAGTAACTTGTTTGGAGTCACACAGTTAAGATGTTATCTGGGGAAGGGTTTGAACTCAAGTCTTCCTGGCTAGCTGTCTAGAGCTCTCTCCACTGTATCACATAATTGCCTTGAATAAAAATACAAACATGCTTGGGCCCTTAAATCTTTTTACTGAAAATTCAAAGAAAGGAATCAAATAAATGATTGCTTGATCTCTCTTATCTACATGCAATTTTTATTCACAAGGGAAGGGGAAGGCAGGATTTGGGAGAGATTGCGTGGCAGTGTTTTACCTTCCCTTTCTATTTTAGCTTTTCCAATAGGAATCAGGAAATCTTTTGACTGAGCTTCCTCTGGAAATTCAAAAGGAACTCCATACATCAATTCGTTTTCCAGGACCACGACTATAAAACAAAAAGAATTAACCTTAGATAAAAATAACTTAGATCTCTGGCCCAAATGGGAGGGGCCTCCTCCTTATACCAGATGTTCCCCTGAACACCCCACTGCCCTACCCCCTTCCCAGAAAGCAGGGTGCAGAGCAAAGGCATCCCAATGTGGGGGACAAAAAGCTCTGGAGCCCAGCCACAAAATGTTTACCACCACACATAAAACATACAGCATAGGGAGTGTTAATTTGAGGTTTTCCAAGCTCATTTTATTATCAGGCAGTTTTTGGGGATTGAACCTGCCCACCCCCATCCCATCATCTGACTTCTCTGGTCCCTCCCTCACTCCAGTCCCACTAGGGGGGGCTCATTCTCTTGGTTTGGCTTCGTCAAGCTTGCAAAACTTTCTAAAACTCTCCACATAGTTCTCTGAAATCTACACTGGCCCTTTCTTAAGGCACAATAATAATCCTCTCCCAACTTGTTCAACCATTGCCCAGAGCGGACCCAATCTGTCTCTCTTCATTTTTTGCATTTTTCTAAACTATCTTTTGGGAAAAGATGTTAATTATCTTTTTTTCTTTCACTTGGCTGCATGATTTGATTTGTTTCTGCAAACAGAAATGATTTGTAATTACTTTTAGAATAACAATGAAATTTTAAATTATAGTTTAATTCTCTTTTAATCTGGTTGGCCAAGAACTCTTCTCATCACAGATCCGAAAGATTTCCCCTCATTCTCTAATTTTTATATTAAGCTAAGTATGTCCATGCAGTGACATATACTACACCCATACTGAGAGGGCCTAAACTCACTGACTTCCCCTGATCTCCCCATTTGGTCCATGTTTTCCCCACTCCTCCCAGAGCTAATTATTTTTTATACTTAATTGATTATCAATTTATCAACACGTTGTTTCTAACGACCAGCCTCCCACCACACGGGGGCAGTTTCAGCCAAGTATACAGTAGGTGAATACAAATGCTGATTAAATTAGAACCTGTTTGCCAGCTTTCTCAGTAGCTGCTGTAGTCATAAAACCAAATCCTTTCCTCTTTCCTGATTAGCGCCAGGGACTCAAAGGCTAGTGTTTAAAACAAGTATCAAGGAGTTTTAAGGGCGACTGACTACTCATGGTGTATTTTAAAAAGAAATCAGTGACATTAACTTCTGAAAATCTTTGAAAAAGTTTGCATGAAAACAACCTCAATTGTTGGAAGTTTTTAAAAGATAGCTAAGCTTAATAATAACCCATTTACATTACATTCATCTCAGCTAATCTGCTCTTTATTAAAATTAAAGCACATCAGAAATCCAGAAACACTACGGATTAACCTAAATCACAAGCTGGAGCAGGTACAGACAGAGGTTTTATCTTTGACTGCAAGATATCGTTCACATTGCAACAGGAAGAAATCAAGAAAAATTCATTTTTCTTTTCACATCAACTAATTAAAACCAGTTAAAAGCACTCAGTTTCATTTGTAAAATGGGCAGGTTTGACTATAATTTCCAAGGTTTCTCCCAACTACAAAATTTCGTATGAAATTCTGTAAAACTGAAAAAGGACTCACCTGGATTATCATCTCGAATTGCTGATTTGATGAGTCCTTTTGCATCCTCTGAACTCCAAGGACTGACCACTTTTAATCCAGGACAGTGTCCGTACCACGCTGCAAAACACTGTGAATGCTGGGCAGCCACGCCAGCTGAAGCCCCGTTAGGTCCCCTGAAGACAATGGGCACGGGCTGAAGCCCACCGGACATGTAGTAAGTCTTGGCAGCTGAGTTTATAACCTGGTCAATTGCTTGCATAGAGAAATTGAAGGTCATGAATTCACAAATAGGCCTCAATCCAGCCTGTTAAATTAGGAGAAAAAGAGCCAACGTTACTAAGTAGTTTGATCCAAAAGTTAGCTATGGAAGTGAGTTTTAAGCAATGTGTATCACATACCATAGCCGCCCCGACAGCAATCCCAGCAAAGCCCATCTGAAAAAGCAAAATAACAGTCAGGGATGGGGAAGGCCAGGGAAGCCCTGGCTATCTCCTCCTCCCGGCTCAGTGGCAGGCGCTACAGCTCACCTCGGATATCGGAGTGTCGATGATCCTCTTGTCTCCGTACTTCTTCCAAAGGCCTCTGCTGACCTGCAGTTAATGACAGGCCTGACCATTAGGGCTGAGCCGGAGGGATCCGGACAGTCCCCGCCACGGTCCCAAATCTCGGCCCTCACCTTGTAGGCGCCATCATACTGAGCCACTTCTTCTCCGAGCAGAAAGACCTTTTCATCCCGTTCCAGCTCCTCATCCATCCCCTGATTCAAAGCATCTCGAACTGTCACCTGTCATACGGGAGAGCACCATGTCCAGGGAGGCCAAGAGTCCGTCCCCAGCCCACAGGGGCCAGGGAGATATGGTGGGCATGCACTGTTTCCAGGATTTCGGCAGAACCAAGCCCTCGGGGACCAAAGGGCCACCAAGCCAACCCCTAGACCTCCAAAGAGCATCAGGCCTGGGCTCCCTCTCTCACACAAGGGCCTGGACACCCGCTCTGCGCTCTGGGGCAATGGGGACCTCTTCCATGAGGTCAGTGTGGGGTCTTTTTAATTAAATGAAGCTTGAGTTTATGCCAGGCCCAGCATAGGGGCAGGGTTGAGGATGGGGGAGGGGATCCGGAAGCAGGGAATCCCCCCCCCCAATCCTTCCATGGGCTGGAACTGGGGGAGGGGCTTTTTTCCTTAATTTTTCCTTTTTAAATATGTTCATCCTCATTTTTCATATCTTTCTGAGGTCCCACCGGGTCTGGCTGCCACGGGGGCAGGAGGGGGAGGAAAGCAGCATTTGTGAAGCCCCTCCGACCTCCAGGCGCTGGCTGTGCAGCTGCTACACACCTCCCAGCGCCCACTGCACAGATGTGACAAGTGACGAGTCCAGGGTCACCCCGCCAGCGTTTGGGGCGGCTTCCAAGCCCAGCGGGAGGGGGGGTGCCAGCCTTCAAAGATCCTGTGGCCCCCAGTCAGGGCCCCGGGGCGCCTGCCCTCAGGGGGCCGTTACCCAGGCCTGCAAAGGCCCTCAGACATCATCCAGTCACGCCCTCTCACCCGGCGGACACGAAAACTGAGACGGGAGTAGGGGGCCTAGGGGAGTCCGAACCTGGGTACGCAGGCGCATCCCGGCTTCCCTCCCACCCCCCGGCGGCCCCTCCCCGTCCCGTTACCTGCAGCGCGGCGGGCGCCGAGCGGTGGAAGCGCCTCCTCAGCAATCGGGACACCTGGCGGGGCAGGGAGAGAGAAAGAGGATCAGCGGGATGGAGGGGCCGGAGCCAGGGCCGGGGGTCTCCGGGGTCGCGCTTACCTGCTGGCCGCAGCCGGCGAGCCCGCTTCGAACTAGCCCGGCCGCCATCTTGCTCGTGTCCTCTACCGGTGAGGAGGATTGGCCCAATGACAACGACTAGCCATAGCTAAGGGAGGGTCGGCCCCGCCCCACACCCCTCGCCACCCTCCAATCGGAGGGCTCGGCGCGTGCGTGCTTCCCTCCCACCCGCTCTGGGAGGCGTGGCAAAGTCGGGGGGCCCGGAGCCAGAATGAGGCTGGGATTGGCGCTCCGAGGTCTCTCCCTACCAACCGGAGGCGTCACCTGATTTCAATTAAAACCAACTTTATAGACAGCCACAGGCCTGACACGCAGCAGGCACGCCTTGTCCTTTGCGCTTGATTCACGGGGGCCGAAAGCCCAGTCTGGCTCCAGCCCTGACCTTTAGTTCTCGTGCCTGGAGAGCCTTTAGAGGCCCCCGGCCCGTGAGGCTCGCTGAAACTGCGACCTTCACTTTTCCGATCCGTGTAATGGATCCCCTGCTTGGCTGCGAGTCAGTGGGGTCATGCTTGTAAATGTCAGCTCCGAGGGAGCGTCTGGGGACGCGCGTTTACTTTTCTAAATTGAGATTCGTTTTATTTCTCAGTCCGCTGAGAAAGCAAGAAAAATCTGTCACAAGCACACGTCAGGCCCAACAAATGATCACATTAACCAGGTTAAAAAAAACCAAAAACCCCAAACCCAAACTTTGCGCGCTGACGCCGACGCCTCTGGGCAGCCTTCCTCATCAAGGGTCCGCTGGAATTGGGGGCGCAGTGGATGGAGAGCCAGCCCTGAAGTCAGCAGGACCTGAGTTCGAATCTGATCTTAGACACTTAATACTTCCTAGCTGTGTGACCCTGGGCAAGTCACTTAACCTCAATTGCCTCAGGGGAAAAAAGGAGTCCGCTGGAACTGAGATTGATCATTGCATCGAACAGAGTTCCTTAGTCTCTGGCAGCTACTTATCTGTATAAATTGTTCTCCTGGTTCTGCTCCCCTCACCAGTGCCAGTCTTCTCAAACTGTCCCCTTCCCCAAGGACCACACGCAAAGAGCTAGGTACATGCAAGGCAGTCCAGGTGATCTAAAAGCCAGGAAAGTGCACTAAGACCGATGGGTCTCTCTCTAGGGAGGAGCTAGAAATTCACCCGGGAGGAAGAAGGCCCTGCAGGGCCGCGGTGGCAATTGAGCAGCAGCAAGGAAGCTGGTCAGGGTGGCCCCGGGCAATCAGGCGGCTGGGCACAGCTCCCAGCTCTAACACTGTTATTACCTGCACATTATACAAAGGTATAAGGAGAGGATTGGAGCAGGTGGGCTCTGGGGCCCTTCCCAGCCCTGAATCTGTGATCCTGCCGAGGAGCATCTCTGACGATCCAATAGAATCTGCAGCCATTGGGCAGCATGGATTATCCGGGAGCTTTTCCTTCAGTCCCTCCTCAACAGGCTCTCTTTGTGACTTCCACCCAGGTCTTCCCTCTGGGGGCAAACAGAAGATGGATTCCTTGGAAATGCATTGGCCGGTCAGACAGCGCCCCTGAAGACAGCTTGGGGGCAACTCTAAACCTCCAGCTAAACAGCTCTAACCTTCCCCGGGCAGGACCTCCGGAGAGAGCAGTCTCCATGGTGGCTCTTTCTGTGCTGCATCTGCTGCCCTGCCTGCTTTCAAGTTGCCCCTGCACCAAGCTCTCTCCCTCTCGTTCTCTGTTCTCCCAGCTCTCTCCTGCCTCCGTCAGCTACAGCTGGTCTCTAACCTGTGGGTGGCTGGAACCAAACAAAACAGGCTGGAGACAGGAAAGTCAAGCAGAAGTTTAATTTCCAAGTGAGGGAGCCAGCTTGTGCCAGCAACTGGCGTGAGTGATGGGTGAAGCAGTGAGTGAAATAAATATGAAGGGGCCAGATGAGTTCAAGCTTACATCTTGAACGGATTTTATTTCTTACAGCTTCCCTTTTATACCCACCATGAACATACATTTCTTTGTTATGCATTATATAATAACATAATGGCAGAAAACCACCCAAAGTATGACTAAGACTATGCCATTTCCTTGTTCTATTAGTCAAAGTCCATCCTGTTATTTATTTTCATTTTTTTCCCCTCAGGCAATTGGGGTTAAGTGACTTGCCCAGGGTCACATAATTAGGGAATGTTAAGTGTCTGAGACCAGACTTCAGGGCTTCCTTACTTCAGGGCTATTTTCATTTTTTTAAAGCATCCTGGCTCAAAATGTACTTCAGTCATGCCAGCTGTAAGTAAATAATCCAAAGGTGCTCAGACATGAGTTATCAGCTGGAAAAGGGCCTCCTGAAATCCTCCAAGCTGCCTCGCCTTGCTTCGGCCTTCCAAAGGACTTACAGCTGGCTCCCCACAAGCTTGCAAGCAAGGACACATGTGCCATATCCCTCTACCTAATGGATGGGACCCAAGGCAGTGTGAGAGCTCAATCCTTACATCTATGGCAGCTCAGTGAGCTGTAACCCATACAAAGCAAGAACGTGACAAGTTTGATTCAGAGCCTGTCTTCAGGACCAGAACAGGGGTACTACAGGTGCTTGTCCAAGCTCAGAGACCACCTGATGCTGATGGGAAACCATTCTGGGAATCTGTGGTAACTGAGATCTTCCAGCACAAAGGATTGTGCTCCTAATTGTCTTGACTTTTCCCCCATTGGTCAGTAAAGGTATGCTATGAGTTGGCCCAAGATAGAATGTTGTGCGGGGTTAGTTCCTCGAAGGGACCTCATGGGGAAGTGTGTTCCAGGTATCATTGTTTGCTTGCAAGCAGGAAGAGCGGGAGGGGGGTGCATCAAGAATGGAGAGGGAGAAAATGCCCACACACAGCTGTGAATCAGGGACTTGGTGGTAGGTCGCATAATAAAAAGAAAGAGGGAGAAAAAAACCAAAAAAACCAAACCAAAACAAAACAAAACAAAAACTAGAACAGCATACTCTGCCCTCGTCCAGAATCTTGGGACAGCTGTTTCATCTGGGTGTCAGCTGCTTCTGGGTCAGTTGCTAAACTATTGAATGATGTCACTGATGTTTACACAATTAAAGAAAATCAGTGGTAATTGGACAAAAAAATCCAAATTGCCTTAAAAATTATGAAGCCTTTTAGAGACCAATGGATAGACTGACATGAACAAACGTTCAAAGACTCATTCAACTGCCTCCAGTACTGGCCAATGCAGACAAAAAACCAAGCCTTTTCACTATCCTGGAAGGCTTGAGGGCCACCTTGCACGGGAATCGCCAGAAGCTGGTCCCATTTGCCATCAGAGCAAATCCAGAGTCTTCATCCGTTCTACAAGCTGGAGTTCTTGACTTCTGAGTGTGGTCATTGAGAAGCTCACAGAGCGAGTACATAGAGAACAGAAGGGAATGACCATTCCCTTGACACATTCTGGCCAGTGCTGAGTTAAATGCTGCCCGTGTTATCAGAGCAGGGTCCCAAAGCCCAGGGGGCCCAGGTAAGGAAGGAGCAAAGGCTGCGTGTGGGGGCTCCCTTGGGAATGCCTGCAAGCCCAGAGTGTTACAGAGGCCACTTCGGCTTTCCCACCAGGGAGGTGAGCCTTGTTTTAGGGAGCCACTCTTCCCTACTTTATTGTCTGGTGGTGAGACCAGATGGTTGATGAGGAGCTAGAAAAGTGATCCAACCAGGAAGCAGGGAAATAAGACAGAGGACTCTGATTCTGGGCCCTGAAGGTGCCCTGCTCTTGAGGCAATGGGAGTTAGACTGTGCCAGAGAGAGTACCAAGATGTAGCTGGTGCTGCCCAAACTCCATCGTACTTGAGAGCGTGGCTTTGGACATAGCCTGCAGTGCCGGGAAAAGATGGATTTGACCGGCCCCAAAGGGCTACAGCCTCACTGAGAAATGAGAAATGACTCATTGTTGGTAAACAGAAGTATTGCCACCTTGCTCCCGGTTCATAGAAAATATAGACACTTGCCAACCTTTAGCCTTTGTCTGCATTGATTTTCTGTTTCTGGAGGGAGACAGGAAAGACATAAACTGTCTTCTGTGGGTGACTATTTCAGAAAGCAAGCCTGGGCCTATCCAACCAGGAACCAAAACTCTCCCACCTTAGTGCAAGTATTGCAGGGAAAGCCTTTCTCAGGGAATGGGCTTCTAGCCAAGATCCATTTGGACCCAAGCAGGGACTTTGAAAGGACTCTGCTTAAACAGGTGTTCGCTTTGGCAGGCTTCCAGAAGGATAGAATTGCACCTTGCCACCCTCAGCCTCAGCATTTCTGAACATGGAGCATTCCCAGAACAGAGGTAATAACCTGGCCAGGGGCATGTCACAGGTGTCATGTCATGGATTGGGCAAGAGCCACCACCTAGGTATTGACTCTCCATTTGGCATCTGCTGTCCTGCCTGGCCCTTCCCAGTGCTGCTAACCCAGTCCTTGACATCCCCTCCCTCAGAGGCCTCTCCCCTCTGACCAACCAGGGGCTGGAGGTTGGAGTACCCTCCTCCTCCCAAAGTGCCCTCCTTTACATAGGGTAGAAACTGTACTCTTAGCTCACTCCACCCAGCATCCTGCCTGATTTCATGGACCAAGGTGTCCTCATACCACCCACTCCCTCTTATTAATTTAATTCAATTTTGCTTTGCTCTTTATCCGATGAGGCATACTGGGCAGTTCTGTGACAGTGTCTCCTGTGCTATATAATTCTAAAATTCTTGAAAGAGACCTTGTATCACTTTTTCTGACCACCTTGTGAGTGCTTGCCCTGTATGAGTTCTTCATGAAATAGTCTTTTTGGCAACCTGACATTCGGCCTTCAAACAAAGTGGCCAGCCCAATGGAGTTGCACTCTTTGCAATAGAGTTGGAATGCTTGGCAGGTTAGCTCGAGAAGGGACCTCGATGATTGGTACCTTATCCTGCCAGGTGATTTTCAGAATCTTCCTAAGACTATTCAAATTGAAGCAACTCCATTTCCTAGACTGGTGTTGGTGTACTGGCACCTGAGCTGACTCCTGCAGGAAAATCAGGATTCGGAAAAATGGAGGTGAGGAATGGGTGTATTCTTCATGAATGGACAGAGTACTGGAGTACTGGGCCAGTGTTATTTGTCTGGACTATAGAGGATCTGAAGGAGAGTGGTATGAAATAAGACCAAAAATACAAGGGAGTTAGGGAGCTGATTGTGGGTGGCTATGAGCATCACAACAAATTTATAGTTTATCTTAAGAGGCAATAAAGGAGCTATTGAAGATTTTATTTTTTAGCAATGACATAATCAAACCTATATTTTAGGAACATCAATTGGGAAACCGTGTGGAAAGTGGGCTGAAAGAAAACAAGCCGGTTAGGAAACTTATCCTGGACTAGATAAAAGTTAATAAAGACCTGAACCAAGAGAGCGGACACATGCACAGAAAAAAGAAGAGTGCAAAAGATGTTATAGAAATAGAATGAACAGGCCTTGCCAACTGATTGAATATGGGAAATGAGGGAAAAGGAAGAGTCTAGACTGACTCCAACACTATGAATTTGAGCGACTGGGAAAATGATGATGTTTGATTGAGCCTCAGTAATAACAGACCACAAAGGGGAAATGCATTAGGAATGAACCTATCCAAGCGTTCACTTTTCAGAGTAGAAAATATAGAGGGCACAGCTCATTCCAGAGTTTGCTTTGAGGGAATTATTTTAAAATAAAATATTGACTTCTATGAGAAGTATATTTATTTCTCATAAAAAGAAGAGCTCAACAATTTCAACTGCCATTTTCTTTCCCTGAACATAAAGGAATTAATGTAGGAAGCTAAAACATGAATTTCCACATTCTAATGGGTAACAAGAAGTGGCTTTTATAAGCTCAATGTAACATCCAGAAATATACTCCACTAAATGCCTTCATCAAGCTGTTACAGATGCTAAGCCTTTTTTCTCCTTCTATACTCTGTTATTGCCAAACTTTTTGTGGAATATTCCATGGAAAGTGACAGGTTTTCTAGCACTTAAAACAATTATACTAAAGCAGAATCCCAAAAGACTTAAATATATCATATACAATCTATATTTAGTGGGGCTTTTTTTTCATTGCTCTTGTATATCAGGTGACTGAGGAGTTAATATAACTCTTACAGTTTTCCCACGAGGCCTAAGAATATCTGCCGTTGATGCTTCAAACAGGAGTTAGGCTGAAAGCAGGATACAGAAGAAAATTAAAGGCACTTTCAAGTTTCACATTATAAAGCAGTAATTACCAAAAATTGTTTGATACTAGTTATAGAATTTAAATAGAAAAACAGATTCAAGGAATAGACAACATAAGAATCAGAAGCAAACTGGTTAAAGAGTACCCCATCCAACAAGAATGACTGAAAATACTGAAAAGCAGTTTGGCAAAACTAAGTTTATACTAGCATTTATGCCATACATTACATCAATAAAGTTCATATCATTAAATAAAAAACTATCTGGAGGAAAATTGTTGGTAGTACTTTCCACAATTATGGCTCAGGGAAGAATTCTTAAGCAATCAATGACAGAGATCACAAAAAAAGGAGGTAATTTCAATTACATGAAATGCTAAGGCTTTTGCATTAACTCAATCACTACAAGTCAGGTAAGAATGGAAATTGTCTATTGGGGGAAAAATCTTTACAACAAATATCTCTGCTATGGGTTTGATATCAAAGACATCCAGAAAACTCACAAAAATTTGTGAAACCAAGAGCCAGTCCCCAGTGGGTAAGTAGTCATAGTATAGGAACAAAGTTCTTAAAAATGAATTGCCAACTATTTGCAACTTTATGGAAAAAATGCACTAAGTTACTCTATAACAGAAATAAAAAGTAAAACTTACTAGATGGCCCAGAGAATTGAGTGCTGAACCTAGAATCACAAAGACTTGATTTCAGATTTAACTTTAGCACTTCCTAGTTGAGTGACTTTGGGCAAATAAACTTCAATATGCCTCAGTTTTGTTAGCTGCATGTAAAATGGATGATTTTGATTATATTAAATTAAAAGGGGTTTGAACAAACAAAACCAATGCAGCCAATATTAGAAGGAAAGCAGAAGGATGGCAAATAATTTTTACAACATTTTCAAATATAGAGAGAACTGAATCAAATTTATAAAAATAAAAGTCATTCCCCAATTGATAAATGATCAAAACATATGAACAATCAATCAGTTTTGAGGTGAAGAAATCAAAGCTATTTATAGTCATATGAAAATGCTTTAAATTACTATTGGTTAGAGAAGTACAAATTGAAACAACTCTGAGGTATTACTTCTCATTCAGCATATTAATTAATATGACAGAAAAGGAAAATGATAAATGTTGGAGAAGATGTGGGAAAATTGGGACACTAATGCACTGTGAGTGAAATTGTGAACTGACCCACCGCTTTTGGACAGCCATTTGGAACTATGTTCAAAGGGCAATCAAACTGCATACCATTTAATCCAGCATTACCACTGTTAGGTCTGTATCCTAAAGAGATTAAAAAAAAGTAAAGGGTCCTATTTATACAAAAATATGTGTAGTGGCTCTTTTTGTGGTGGCAAAAAAAATTGGAAGTTGAGGGGCTCCTCATCAATTGGGGAATGATTGAATAAAGTGATTGTGATAGAATACTATTATTCTATAAAAAATGATGAGCGAGTACATTTCAGAAAAGACCTACATAAACTGATGCAAAGTGAAGTACATAGAAATCAGGAGAACATTGTTCACAGTAACAACTATATGATATGGTGATCAATTATGAATGAAGTTTCTCAAAAGTATAATGACTCAAGACAGTTCCAAAGGTGTCATGATGAAAAATACTATCCACATCCAGAGAAAGAACTGATGAAGTCTAAATGCAGATTAAAGCATACTATTTTTCACTTTTTAATTTTTTTTCATTTTTTT